>CM037855.1:103680405-104280405 GCA_021234595.1 Delia radicum | reverse complement strand
TTTGACAAATCGCGTGTTTTGCATTCAGATGTAAATGTATTATAACACTTTCCGAATGTAATGCTTTTTTTTTGCTAGGGATAATGAATGTAAAAGCGCTAAGTTGGCATCTCTGTATACAGCAGCTGTTGTTTTCATAGTGATGATAAAATTTGACGAATAATATAACTGAATCGGTTTTCAGTTGTTAGTGAATATGTATTTAATTTCCGACGGCCTTTGTAAAACAAAATTGTAAAGGCGATAAAAATAATTAAAACGATTTTTTACAGCTGTAGATTAAACGTAAAAATTATGTGATTTTTGTTCGTGTGCGATCGTAAAATTTTAAATATTTTATATAAAAAAGTCAGTAGTGGAATAACAGCAATGATTATTTTATGTTTCTTATCAGTCTCACACTCAATGTTTATCAGTCTTGGAAAATGAAGGTGTTCCACCCCTAGATCAAGGTTAGTGTAGTGAAGTTCGGGTATAATAAAACTCAGATCTTTTTTGTAAACTTGACAACAGGACTAAAATTTTAAATAAAATAAATACGAAAAAAAATAAATAAGAAAAAAAAAATTCGCAGTCTTGTAAATCAATAATTTTTGACAATCAGTAGGGAAAGACACATTCATAACAAAGCTATCACTTTATCACTACATTTTCAATTATATAATTAATTGATGAAAACAAAATCGGGAATTTAGCAATAATTCCATGCAAGTAAAAAACAAGTACATGCATTAAATTTGGTTTTACCAATTTTTTTCTTTATACTCTCCACAACGAACACATAGTAATGAAACAATAAAAAAAAGTATTAAAAAAATATATAGGTAAAAACAAAATTTTGAGGGGAAAAACTGATTTTGATGTAAAAAAGAAATTGTGTGGTAAAAAAAACTATTTTTGTGGTGAAAAAAAAATTTGAGGTAAATTTAAAATATTATTCAACTCTTAGATAGTGGTGGGAAAATATTTTATGCACCAGACGATACTATGAAATTGTACTAATAAATACCAATTTGTATGGAAAATTTCCACACATAACTTTTGAACCGCTTTACCAATTTCGCTCACTTTCAACACCAAACTTTTCGGGAAAGTAGACATCAATGTAGGTAAATATGAGCAGTACGTATTGCGTTTTAGCGCCGTGATCGCCTTTCCAAAAGGCAGGCGGACATCGATAAATCGTCTTCAAATTTAATAAGGATCAAGAATATATATATTTTATGTTGTCTTACCCCTTTAGACGTTATACAAAATTATAAGTATAAAACTGCAAACAAAATACTGGACCTTAGGGGATAGGGAGAACCTTAGGAGGGAGTAACGAAAAACTTTAACGTGAATAAATTAGAAAAATTTTACACACAATATTTTTGTTATTAAAAATAATTAAAAATAACTGTTTCGAATTTGTTGACCCACTTCGTTTTAAATTTAACTAAATGTTAAAAAAATATATGTATTTCTCATTGTTTTGGTGTGATAATATTTAAGATAGCACTATTTTTGTAAAAATAATATTTATTTAAATACATTTTTATTTATTTTTTATTTTCGGCATAAAATAAAATTTGTCAAAAATCTGTTTAAACTTGTAAATCTACAAAAATTGTGATGGAATATTAATTTTTTTTAACAGGAAATTTTTGTAGACTACCTATTTTTTAACTAAAACCTAGTTAAAATATTTTTTGTTAAATTACTGACTCAAATTAAAATTATTTACCAGCTGTTGCAATAAAACTTCATAAACTGCTCATCGTACAGTAGAGTGAAGCGATGAAAAAAAAATTTGAATTCGACTTCTGCGATAGGCAGCATCTGTTGAAATAGACATTAAAAGATTACGTGTGAAATTTAAGACAGATCGCACTTCATCTTAAGAGTCCCCCGAGCCTGTAAAAATTAAATTATTTTAAAAATATATAGTTTAGTGAAAAAAATAGTCTAAATTTTAAATTGAATGAAACTAATATATTTCTTCATTAAATATATTTTATTTGATCATAGTAATTAATATAAAAAAAAATTTACTTTCTAGGACACTTGTAACTGTTTAAAATCTTATGCTGAAGAACACCCTTAAATTTTGTATATAATCAACAACCTTAAATTTTCAATAATTGTAAATTTTAATGAGCACAATTAGTAGTTTTTTATATTTTTGCATTACGTGATTCTCGAGGATCAAAATGTGAAATAATTAAAAGTATATACATTTGTATGCTATGTTTGGAGCGATTCATTTCCCGGATATTTTTCAGTAAATACTTTTCGGAAAATGGTTAATTCATTTCTATTTGTTGCTCTAATTTGGTTATCGTATATTATCTGTTAATAGTAGTTTAAACCACGTTGACCAGAGGTTAAAATTTACCAACAAAAATTGGTTTTCCTGAATATTGCAACATTAACTATTTAGCCTATCTGTAAATCGGAAAAGTTTTTTAAATGCATCATTTAACTCTTTAATGCACATTATTATGAAATCAACGAATTTAGAATTTTTTTTTTCTCTTAATTGAATCCATTATTCTGTGGGTTTACCTCTACTCTGAATAGATAACATAAAAACCAAATTAGAGCAATAAATAGAACGGAAATGGAAAAAACCAAAAAAATTTACCTATTTCCGAAAAGTATTTAATGAATCGATAGTGTGTTTACCGCATACAAATCTATATATATTTAATTTTTTAATATTTTGTTCCTTGAGATTCACTTAATGCAAAAATATAAAAAAAAAACTAAATTGTGATATTATATCAATAAAATTTAAAATCATTGCAAATCTGGGGTTTTTCATAAGATACAAAATTTAAGGGTGTTTTTCAGCGATTAGAAGTATCGGAGAAAGAATATTTTTGATCTAAATTACTATGATAAAATAAAACCTATTTAATGAAAAAATATATTAGTTTAATTTAAAATGTTGAGCATTTTTTTATTAAGCTATATTTTTTTTTTTTGAAATAAATGAATGTTTACAGACTCAAAGATGAAACCTGGAAATGAGTGCGATCTGTCTAAAACAGTGAAGGACATAAAACTTAATATTACATTTACGCTTGTGTGTAGCAGCAAAAAAAACGAAGTTATATTTTTTTATGTTTTTTTATGTTCTTTTATGTTGCGTAGCGTGATCTTGCTTCAACAAGTGTTTAACAACAATTGACTGAATTTTTTTTAACACAATGAGAAGAAGCAACAGCCGAATGTTCAAAATCGTTAGTTACACAAAGATGCTATAGTGCACGTGTGCAGACGCGACGTCGAACGCGCAAGCATTTTGTAGACTAACCTCGAGGGGGTTGGAAATTGAGAATGTCTATATCAACCGATTCCGTCTATTGCCGAAGTCGAATTCCAATTTCTTTTCAACGCTCCACTTTATTGTACAATGTACAAATAAATTTTAAATAATTACATATGTTACGTTCTCTCGCGTTTATGTGTTGTCTCTTTCAGAGAGATTTTTTACTCTCATTTACCAAACTTTTTTTTAGTTCAAAATAACCTACATTTAGGCCAAGTTTTTTGGATGTCAGTTAAACCGACATCGAATTTTGTCTGCCATTTTCATGTTTATTAACCAAAAATATGCAGTTAACACTTCTTTTTGTTTAGAATTTTGGCCTTTATTATAATACAATAAAATAAACCACATTTCAGAAGCAGTATTCCATATACAAACTTCGTTAATCTAAGTTTAAAGATAATCTACTACACCCCAAAAACTCGGCATTAGAGTATGTTCAGCATAAAGGCCAAAAAATAATAACTAAAGTGAAAGAGGGGCGGTTAATATTGCGACACAAGATATTGGCTATTTTTTACATTCATTTACACAAATTTTTTTTGATTTCGTACAAGTATGTGTAAAATGGTTTCTCCTTCTCTACCTGAAAATAGATATGTTTTGTTTGTAAGCAAAGTACAGAAAAAAACTGCAACGCACAAGAGAACAAAAAATTTAGTTAAATTATGGCAACTCTAAAATAGAACAAAGAGAGATGTCAAACAAATTTGAAAGAGCAATAAATTTTTACTCAGAAATATAATTGATTCTATTCTGACGAAATTTAAGTCACTAATTTTTAAGTTTTTGCAAAATTTATGGGATTTTTTTTTTTTCGATATTTGTTTTATTTTGTTTCTTCTCTAGGTTCCAGAGATTTTATTGTAAATCTACAAAAAAAAAATTATGGATTAACAGAAAATTTTTCTAAATTAACTAATTTTTAACAGAAAAATAGTTCAAATTATAAGTATTTTTGTTAAATTACTGACTCAAATGAAATTTTTCATCAGCTTCTGCAATAAAACAGCATAAACTGTACACATAAATTTTAAAATATAAATACGTTACGTTCTCTTGTTTATGTGGTATTTATTATCTTTGTGAGAGACTTTTTACTCTCATTTTACGAAACATTTTTAAATTGAAAATAATAGACATAAGAGTACGTTTATAATAAAAGTTAAAACAAAAGGTGAAAATATTTTTGCCTGTATTTTGTATGAAATGCAAAATTCGCCGGACTATGGGAGTTTCACACAAAATGTATGGAAAAATTTGTCGCTTTTAGTTTTAGCTTTTATTGTGAACGTACTATAAGTTCGATAGATTTTACTTTAAAAAGCGATAGAGGGAAATGTTATGTTATGTAAATAATAACAAAAAAATAACCGATTATAGAATTATTCGGTTACTTTGGTTTCTGCAACACTGCTGCTTAGAGTCAAATATATTGATACAGAGCAAAAAGTCATCTTAAGGAATATATAAATTTTTAAAGAATTTATCAATAGGATTATGCAATTTCCTATGCCAGGTATCTATTTTTATGCTTTATAAAAATTTATTTCAGCATGAAAAATATTTTTTTTTTTTCGAAAATTCCGACGGCAGGTAATTTTTTGCAATTTATAGGAAACATTTAATTTCGAAAACTTCTTTGCAAAAAGAATGTAATATAGACAGAATTTGACTTAGCTCAAATCGTTCAGATTTTAATACATACTATATACATACTATATAACACGCGACCAGTTATAGTACCAGCGCTATTGAGATAGCAAAATACTATAATAAAGCAAAAACTATAAAACTAGCATTTTACTTTAAGTTTCTTAAGTAAGCATAAACAAATGTTATCCAACTTAAGTAAAATTTCAAAATAATTTAGAAATCAAATGAGAAGCATCAAAAAAATTAAGTATTTTTTTACTTAATTTTAAATACAAAGCATCAAAATGGCCGTTTGATGATAAACAGATAATAATTTAACAAAACTGCATGAAGAGAAAAAAAACAAAGAGAGAGGAGAGATATGGAAAAAGAGAATAAAAGATAAAAAAAAACAAGCAAAACAAAATGAAAATATAAAAAAATAATTTTTGTAAAACTTACATTTTGAAATTTTTTATAATTTTTATAAAATTATATTTTTTTTACAAAATTTGTTCTATGTAGGCCAACGACTTAAAAACACAATTCGTAAATGTGTATCATAAACAAAACGCGACCGTACGTTAACACGTGAAACAGAGAACTGAACGACAACTATGCAAAGTAAAAAAAATATAACGATACCACTGGTATGACTTTTGATGTTCGTAAAACTTATTCGGGTTATGGATTTATTTCAGACTGTACAATCGGAAAATGGCCAATTATTTAAAAATTTTATTTTTTTTTCTGTTAGAAAGGCATTTAGAAAAAAAAATATATAGGACCCGGGGAACAAAATCCCCCTTTTATCAGTAGGTCGATTATATTGAAAGTCGGAAAGGGGGAAAAGAGGAAAACAGGGTTGCAATTTAAATTGAAGAAGTGGACTTTTACTTGGGAATTTTTAAGTCCGTTTTTATTTAAGGTATCATCCGGCATATAAAATTGTACTGTTATAGACATCAAAGCCATGCCATTATACACACAAAACCATCGCCATGATGACGCCATTACACAATCAACACTAACAAAAACTTGACGGGTAAGTTTCTTAGGTTAGGGGGAACTTATAGATAAACTAAAAGTATGAAAAATTACACTAAAATACGTTTTGTTTCCTTAAATTATTAAAATTAATGTTACTTTTTTTTTGTCTAATACTTTTTTTATAAATAAAACCCATATTATACACAAAGTGGAAAAAGTGGCTTTAATGTGGTACAAAAAACACCATAAATAACAAATAAATAAAATAGAACAAAATGAAAGCAATAGGTACTTTTTTTAAATTTTTAAACAAAATAAATGTATTTTTAAGAAAATATATTTTTAATTATTTTATACAGAATAACTAAATATATTAAAGCTTTTTGTATAGTTTTGAGCTTTAGAAAGGAAAGTTTTGGTCATTTTTATAAAAAAAAAAAAAAATTTATATAAAATATTATTTAAAGCTAAAAAAAATGTAAAATTAAATATTATTTAACATTTTTGTTTTATTTCTTACCATACCTGGTAGTTTTTCACATTACAGTATAAAAAAGCCGATGTGGAACATAGAAAAGCAAAAAATAAAGTCATGGGCGTATTTTGTTTTACTGAATGGATAGATACATACACGAATTTAATCAAAACTTTGCTCATACAAAAGCAATATAGCAATTTAAGGACTTATATTTCTTAAATATTACTAAAAATTATACTTCAGTTAAAAAAAAAAAAAAAAAAAAAAAAACACAGTATGACCGAAACTATGAACACCCTACAGTAGTATTGGTAAATTCTGTTACTTTTCAATACTCAATACTACTCGATATTTTTAATTTGGATACTCGAAACTACTTGATACTTTTAACGGTTTTTAAATTTTTAACTCACATTATTTTTTTACAAAAATTTTATGAAAATTTTCACTTTTTTGAAAATTCAAATCTTAAAAAATATATATTTTTAAACTTTTTTTTATAAACTATTCAATGTTTTTTCATAGTTTTTTAGTTTTTTTCTTTAAACTTATCACCTTTAATTTTTTCTTCTAGCAGAGTTGTATTTTAATGCTAATTACTTTTCCGGAATTGCATTTCTGTATTGTTTATCTGTCCAAAGACAAGTTATAGGGAATTTGCACAGAAAAGTTAATCTATTAAAATTGGAATTTGCTGTTTAATCAAGCACTAAACAAGTCGACTAAACCATTTTTAAATATTTTTCATCAACAGTTACTTCAACTTTTAATCTTTCTACTATTTCTAACCGACTTTGTATTCATATTTCTATTTGTGTGCAACTCAGTGTTTTGATATATCGCTAAGTCCTGGTTCACACACGGCAATTTTACTTGTGCAATTTTTCTTCAATTCTCCTTTGAAATTGCTTTTGTGTTCACACAGGAAAAGTTTGTTTCAGCAATTTTCGTATATCAAAATGCAGTGTTGAACATTGTGGATGACAAAACAAATCGGAATTGGAGTACGGGCAGGTCTGTACCCCCTTCCATTCTCTTTTCCTCCCTCTTCTATAAACTCAAGAATTGCGCAAGTAAAATTGCCATGTGTGAACCGAGACTAAGTCTTGGTTCACACACGGCAATTATAATTGCGCAATTTTTCTTCAATTCTCTTTTGAAATTGCTTTTGTGTTCACACAGGAAAAGTTTGTTTCAGCAATTTTCGTATATCAACCTGCAGTGTTGAAAATTTCGGATGACAAAACAAAACGGAATTGGAGTACGGGCAAGTCTGTACCCCCTTCCATTCTCTTTTCCTCCCTCTTCTATAAACTCAAGAATTGCGCAAGTAAAATTGCCATGTGTGAACCGAGACTAAGTCTTGGTTCACACACGGCAATTATAATTGCGCAATTTTTCTTCAATTCTCCTTTGAAATTGCTTTTGTGTTCACACAGGAAAAGTTTGTTTCAGCAATTTTCGTATATCAACCTGCAGTGTTGAAAATTTCGGATGACAAAACAAAACGGAATTGGAGTACGGGCAAGTCTGTACCCCCTATCATTCTCTTTCCCTCTCTCTTCTATAAACTCAAGAATTGCGCAAGTAAAATTGCTGTGTGTGAACCAGGTCTAAGAAACATACATGCAATGTCAGATAAAAACGTTAAGACACTGACACAAAAAAATGTTTGCGCTGTCAACAAATTTTTTTTATAACGACGACATTTTAGTTATTCTTCAACTGCCGGATAGCTATCGGCGCCATCGTGGTATTTTAAAATTAAATTTTTTGACAGCTTAATACTACGTTTCCACTTGCGTGTTTTTGGTGTTCAGAGTTGGGCATACAAGGTAACGGAACTGATCGTCTTTAACTTGGTAAAGTCCAGAACTAATACTTGCTCTTGCAAGACCTCCGACCCTTAGGGGCAGGTGGACACCGAGCAATGGAATTATAACATCCGTTATGGTACTGGCTAGTGTGAGCAACGAAGCTGTCGGGCTGGAGGCAATAAGTTGGCAGCCCCAACACCAGCCTTGGATGCAAAGGGTTAATCTCCCACTCATCCGAAACAAAATGATTAATGAAACCAGTTTTTTTTTTTGGCCCTATGTTCCAACTAGGAATCCCAGGAATTTATATATATACTAGCTGACCCGGCAAACGTTGCTTTGCCTTCAAATTTTAATTGTAATTAATTCTTTAAATCAAGAAAATTTTTTTACGCAAATATATAATTAAAAAAATATTTTTACATTAGTAAATCATTTTAAAATTTGTAATTTCATGGGAAGCCCAACGCCTCTTTGTCCTTATATCGCCTTTATTCTAGGACTATGAGGAACGCTAAAACAATTTTTGAACAACATTATTAAATAACCTTGCAAAAAGTCTTGAATGTGATAATTTATTTTAATGCTTATTTGTTTTTTGCTTTTGGTACCACGCCCATTTATCCCATTCCGCCCATTTTCAGTTCGACTACTTATATTTGTAATTGATGGACTCGTACAAAATTTGAAGGCTATATAGCTAATATAGAACCCTAGATATTTAATATTAATATTAGTTTTGTATATGAGCTAAATAATCACTTTGTATGGGAGCTGCCACGCCCACTGGTATGATCCCGCCCAATTTTCCCATGACTATTCATAATATAATCAATGTGCACAAATTTCTAAGACTCTGGCTATTATAGAACTGTAGATATATGATATTAAATATTTACTTTGTATGGGAGCTGACACGCCCACTGGTCCGATCACGCCCATTTCTCCCATGACTATTCACATTAACAAATAATCAACGTGCACAAATTTCTAAGACTCTGGCTATTATAGAACTGTAGATATATGATATTAAATATTAACTTTTTATGGGAGCTGACACGCCCACTGGTCCGATCACGCCCATTTTTCCCATGACTATTCACATTAACAAATAATCAACGTGCACAAATTTCTAAGACTATGGTTATTATAGAACTGTAGATATATGATATTAAATATTTACTTTGTATGGGAGCTGACACGCCCACTGGTCCGATCACGCCCATTTTTAGATGTTGGTCGATTCTCAGACCTACTACAATATGCTCACAAAATTTCATGAGAATCGGTCAAGCCGTTTCGGAGGAGTAAGGGAACGAACATTGTGACACGAGAATTTTATATATAAGATATATACTTGCGTGTTTTAAGCAAAACATGTGTTGGTGAAAAAAAAATGAATAGGAAAACATGTACAAAACATGTTTTATTTCAAAACACGCCCAAAACACGTTCAGCGGAAAAGTAGTATAAAGATACACTTGAAACTTTAAACTGTCAAAAAATGCATAAGAAAACTAAGAATATTAAAAAGGTGGATTAAAGTTAATCAATTAGATTAATTTCGCTGATTAAACTGCCTATTTAATTCAATATAGGAAGATTTAATGGTTTTTTCAAGATTACTCACAAAAAAAAGAAAATATTGTTGAAACCTGTAAAAGGTGTAGCTAAAGATGGATTCAGTCCATAGCTAAATACTTATAATTGTTGGTTACCAAATCTCATCATAATAAAAATGTATCTATAACCTCAAAAAGTAAATTATGTTAATTTATTCCAAATTCAAAACTTAATAAAATTTTTCGATTTAGACCTATTTTTTCATTTTTATTTCCAGACCAAAGCAAACATTCATTTTTGTTGTTTTTATCATACGAAAATGTACAAAAACGAATTGTTTTAACAAAACATGAGATACAGATACAGTCACTTATGACGCCGCTTTTTTTTATATATATACAATATAATATACATATGTATAAATACAAAGCTTCGGTAAATAAGTATGTATTTACAATATACCAGTTATGTAAACGGTCGTCTCAAGGGTCTTTATAAAAAAATTTACAATTTAAAATAAAATTATATTTTCTTTTTAATTTATTTTTTGTCAAAATATTAAGAACCTTTTTTGAATTGCATAGATTTTTCTACAAATTCTTTGTTTTGTCTCACCCCCTTGAACTTCTTCCATATCACCGTCTCTCTCTCTCTCTATCTTTCTTTCTTTTTTAGGTTAGATATTTAGGTATATAGTCAAAAATTAAAAAAGATTTTAATAATCTAAGATTTCTTTAAAAATAAAAACTTTCCCCCTTATAAATAAATTTAATATGATTAAAAAAAAGATATAGACAGACGTCGGAAGATTTTTGTGTTTTGTAACAAAAAAAAAAGAAACTTTACTTAATATATACCTATAAACAAGTACTACTGTTGCTCTCTTTGTTTGTACGCTCATTTTGGGTTAATTTTTATATTGCTAATGTCATGGCCTGGGTATTATTTTTATAAAATATTTCATTTTTGTTATATAAACAATTAAAATTGTTAGCAAATTTTTTTTAATTAAAATTTATAGAAAACAAACAAAATTAATGTTTAGAAAAAAATTTAACAAAAAAAAATTTTTTAAATTTTTTAAAAATTTTTTTTAATTTTTTTTTTCAAAATTAAAAGTTTTTCTAAATTTTTAAAAAATTTGTGTAATTCCAAAAACTTAAATAATTTATTAAAAATTTAAAGAATTTGTAGGTATTATATAAAAACGAGTTTATTTGTTTGCTTAATATACTCATACACTTAAAAAAGAAGACACCTAAAGAGAGAGATAAGATACAAACTAGTTTAACAATAAATAGAGAAAAAACAAATGTGAATTAAACAAAGTGGAAAATATGATATTTTTATAAAAAAAAATAAATAAATAAATATAAAATAATTTTTATAAAAATATTAGCTACACTATTCTAAAAAAAAATCTTATAATGATAATGTAAATTTAATATGCATTAATATAAGCAATCAAATTTTTCCAGTGTAAATGAGATGTTTGTATATGACCAGTGCTGGCAGATAACTAAAAATCATAATAAAATCATGCTAAACAATCATGTATAAAATATTTTAAATTTTGATTAAATATAGGCGTAACGGCGAACCATTTTTGTTTTTTTATGACTAGAAAACATTAAAAGTAGTCGAATAAAAATAGCCTTTTATTAAAATTGCAGCGGAAAACGTAACAAAGAGAGAGAGAGAAAAAAGTCGTTTACCTAAAAGCAAAATAAGAAAAGAAACTAACAAAAAACGCATTTAATAATAAAACAAGTAACCACTAAAAAAAAAGAGACAGAATTATATAAAATAGAAAGGAATTTAGAAAAAATAGGATCCGGAGGACAAATTCATCATTTCACAATCAGACCCAATATATTGATGGGGCGGGGCGGGCATAGTGAGGGAAAGAGGAAACAGGGTTGCAATTGAAATTAGTGAAATTAACTTTTACTCAGGCATTTTTAAGTCCATTTTGGTTTAAGGCATCATCAGGCAAATATAATTGTACTTGGTATAGACATCAAAGCCATGCCATCCATATACACACAATCATCACCATGATGCCAATACACAATCAACACGAACAAAAAACTAGATGGGCAAGTTTATTAGGTTAGGAGGAACTTATAAATAAACTAAATTTGAAAAATTTTACTAAAATATGTTATGATTTTTAAAAAAAATTATTTAAATTACAGTTTTTTTGTTAAATGTGTTTTTATAAATAAAGTCGTCCATATTATAAATAAAGTGGATAAAGTGGATTTAATGTGGAACAAAAAACACCATAGAATGGGTAGTAAATGACAAATGAATAAAATCGAGCAAAACACAAGCATTTTTTAAATTTTTAAACAAAAAAAATATTTTTATATAAAGAAAATATATATTTAATTAGTTTATATGACATAACTAAACACATATATTAAAGTTTTTTTTATAATTCTAGGTTTTATAGGTATAAAATTTATTTTTTTTATTAAAATTATTTTTTATAAAAAAATTATTTTAATCTAATATGTAAAATTAAATATTATTTAACATTTTCCTATTATTTTTTGTCATACCTGGTAGTTTTTATATTACAGAATAAAAAAACCCGATGTGGAACATAGAAAAGCAAAAAATAGTATGGGCGTATTTTGTTTTATTGAATGAATGGATACATACACGAATCTAATTGAAAATTTGCTCATGCAAAAACAACATAACAATTTAGAGACTTCTATTTTTTAAAATATTAGTAAAAATTAAACTTTAGTTTTTATTTAAAAAAAAAACAGATTGACCCAAACTGTTAGACCTTTGAACACCCCTCCAATACATACAATTACTTTAAAAAAAAAATCATATGGTAGACAAGTTAAGAGGCAATTTACACGAGGATTATATTGCATGCAATGCTTGTTTGTGGGCGAATGAGGTATAAAAGCAAACGGTTTAATAAAAGCATGGTTTTCGTTTTTCATGACACTCTTCTTGACGTTTCTCCTTACCCTCATTCGTATTCTTGTTTTGTTTTTTCATTTATCATATTCGGTATTTGAATTGATTAAGAGGCAATTTAAACGAAGAAATTAATTGCAGGCAATTTTTGAATTCTCTTTTAAAGTTGCTTCTAAAAATCATGAACATTTACACGAGGAGTTTTTGCATGCAATTTTTTGACGTTTATTTTGCCAATCTTCTTTAATTGTTCATTCGTTGAAATTTAATTTATTCGTAATAATTTCAAATAATATAATTTAATAATATATATAATATAAAATAATATAATTTAAAATAATATATAAATAGTTCTTTATTCCACATTATTTATTTTTTATTTTACGAAATATTTTCGATACACAACACTTTAGAAGCCGAATACGAATAAAGCAAATTAACAAGAATACGAACGATAGCAAAAAGAAATGTCAAAAAATATCTTGAAAAACGATAACCGTGCAATTTTTGCTACCCCGCTTGCTTCTCTACCCCATTTGCCTACATACAATAATTGCACGCAACATTGCATGCAAAAATTGCCTCGTTTAAATGGCCTCTAAGTGTTTTTGAAAAGAAAAAAATGTGGAGCAATCAACAATATTTTCAAATATTTTCCAATATGTTTTCTTTATTATAATCGTCCATGGTTTCAAAATGTATTTTACATTATGGAATTTATTTTTTTATTTTTATAGTTACGAATGAACAACTAAAGAAGATTAACGTTTAAACGTCAAATAAAGTCAAAAGCAAGCAAAAAAAATCTCCGTGTAAATAGACATGAATTTAGAAAACAACTTTAAAAAATTTAGAAAAAAAGAACAAGCAATCAATTGCGTAGTGTAAATTGCCTTATAACTATAGTTCATTCACTATAGGAACATTTTATGATTTTCCAAGATAACTAACAAAAAAAAATTGTATTAATCTGTAAAAGGTTTAAACTAAAGATGAATTCAGTGCATGGCTAAATATTTATATTTTTTTTTCTCAAACCTTTTCACAATAACATTATATCTATAACCTCAAAAAGTTAATATCTTAAAATACCTATGTATTTCAAATTCAAAAGTTAATCAAATTTTCGATTTAGACCTATTTTTTAAATTTTATTGCCAGACCATAGCAAACATTAATTTTTGCTGTTTCTATTATACGAAAGAAAATGTACAAAAACGAATTGTAATAACAAAACATGAAAACAGATACAGTCACTTATGACGCCGCTTTTTATATATATAATATACATATACAAAGCTTCGGTAAATGAGTATGTGTTTAGAATATACTAGTATATGTAAACGGCTGTCTCAAGGGTCATTTAAAAAATTGCAATTTAAAATAAAATTGTCTTTTTTTAATTTGTTTTGTTAAAAATATTAAGAATCTTTTGTTGAATTTTATAGATTTTTCTACAAATTCTTTGTTTTGTCTTTCCCCCTTCCACTTCTTCTCTATCTTCAACACTCTCTCTTTTTTTATATATTTTTAGGTTAGATACCTATTTATATGGTCGAAAATTTAGAAAAGATTTTTAACAAACTAAAAATTCTTTAAAAATAATAATTTTCCCCCATATTTATAATATAAATTTAGTATAATTTTAAAAAAAGCTATAGACAGACGTCAAAAGATGTTTGTGTTTTGTAACAAAAAAGAAACTTCATTTAATATCTATATACCTATAAAAACAAATACTAATGTTGCTCTCTTTGTTTTCACGCTCATTGTGGGTTAAATTTTTATTTTGCTAGTTTCATGACTTGGGTTTTATTTTTATAAAATATATAAAATTTGTTATATAAACAATTATTTTTATTAATTTTTTTCATAAAATTTATACAAAAAACTGTCTATGCTTTTCATATAAAATCAATTTTTAGAAAAAAAAAACTAAAAAAAAAAATTTTTTTAAGTTTTTTTTTAAATTTATAAAAATTTTGTGTAATTCCAAAAACTATTAAATAAGTTAATAAAAATTTAAAGAATTTGTAGGTATTATATAAAAACTTCTTCATTTTTCTCCTCAATACACTCATGCATACACTTAAAAAAAGAAAACATAAACAGAGATATAAACTAGTTTAGCAACAACTAGAGTCAAAACAAATGAGAATTAAACAAAGTGTAAAAAATAAATTAATAAATTTATAGAAAATAAATATTTTGTAACAATTTTTATAATAACATTAGACCCTATTCTAAAAAAGATCATCTAATGATAATATGAATTTAATACGCATATCAAATTTTTCCAGTGTAATAGAGATGTTAGTATATGGCCAGTGTTGGCAGATAACAAAAAAACATAATTCATTCATACTATATGAAATATTTCATATTTTTATTAAATATAGGCTTAAGGGCCAACCATTTTTGTATTTTATGACTAGAAAACATTAGTCGCATAAAAATTGCTTTTTATTAACTGATGCGGAAAACGTAACAACGAGAGAGAAAAGTCGCTTACCTAAAAAACAAAATGTATAAAGAAAACAACAAAAAAAAAAAGACACATTTAATACTAAAACAAGTACCCATTAAAAAGAGACAGAATTACTTTATTAAATAGGGGAGGTAGGAAGGGAAGTAGTTACATTTGAACTAAAATCGTTTAAATTATTGAAGGAAAAAAAATCTGAAAATATATTTATATATAACCATATCTAATGATATTAATATAAGACTCCACAAGCGTATACAATAAAAACAAAAATGTATATAAGCAACATATTTATAGGTATATGATAAATAAATAGCCCTCATCATCATATGTAGATAAATCTGAACAATACTATATAGAATAAAGTGGAAAACAATTTTTCGATTTTGGACTTTATTTTTTACTAAAAGTGAAAATTTGAAATTTATAAAATAATATAAATTTAAAGAAAAAAAATCAAGAGCAAGGGAGAGAGGTAGAGACAATTAGTATGAAAGAGAGCCACTGTTATACACAAACACGAAGAATGTGGGTCTTTGGCAAATAAGCAGAAATGCACAAAAAATACAAAAAAAAACGTAAAAAAGCTTATATGTACAACTTATAAAACTGTATCTGATAATTTTCTATATGTATGAGCAGACTTGAAAAAATTCCATGACTTTTGTTTAGTCGGCGGCCATATTGTATTATGTAAGTTTTTTTTTTTATCAAATTTCAGACTTTTTTTTATAGAGTTGTGGGTTCAAAATGACCCTACCTAGTTGAACGCAACACACACCCATTAAAAATCAATACCGAGTTTATGTATATACTTTTTTCTTTTTGAGGTTAGGTTTTTTTCCATATGGGAAAAAGTTGTAAAATTTGTGCCGTCTAAAAAAAAATTACTGACCTAGCATTCAAATCAATAACTTAGAACAGTAATACATTATTTTGTGGATAATGCAAATTTTAAACCATTAGTTTTCAGCATTGGGCACATTTTTAAGGTACTACACATTAATAGAGTTACCAAGTTCCAATTTTTTTTTATTCCTAAAAAATATTATAAAAATGCCCAAAATACCTAAATGAAAATTTAATCACGAGTTTAATTATAGATGCATAGTATATCTATAAGTAAACTCGTGATTTACTCACTGATTTCTCGATAACAATGTATACCTCTGTGGTGAAAAACCCATTTTATAACACATATCTGTCATTGGAGGTAAGTACTTACCATTTGCTTAAATAATTAATGAAATAGGTCATAATTAATCAATTACTAGTAGAAATGTCACGAATAGTGTATTCGGCACTTTACCGAATATTCCATATTCGGTTTAAACCGAATACCGGATATTTGCCGAATATGTAGTTCTTTCATATATTATTATATAAATTTCATATAATAGTACTGTACCTTAGATATACAATAATAATATACAATAATAACTTAGGTTGAGAAATCATCTACAATCTTGAGTCCTTATTTGTTTTAGATAAAATACAGGTATTTAAAGCTATTTAATTTCAACTGAATAATTCTGCCAAATAGTGTTACAATTCGGTATTCGGCCGAATAGTAAAAAATGTTGGATATAACGAATAGTAACCGAATATTCGTGACATCTCTACTTACAAGTAATGACCTATTACCAATTTTTAAGGAAGTTGGGAAATAAATACTTATTAGTAGATCAAGGAATTTCATGAATCTAAAAAAGGAAAATAAAATGCAACAAAAAAAAAAAATATTCACTAGAACATGATAAATATGCACTTAGAAGAACACTTTTGTCATAGCTCAAAGCTTAAAAACATGAAAGATCCAGAAAAAAATTTAATTTGGCATCTAACCTTCAGAATCTATCAAAAACTTACGCTATTATTCGGTTCAGCCAGATTTTAAAATGTAAAAATGATTTGCTTAGATCGAAATATAAAAATGTAACTAAAATTAATTTTTTAACAATGAAAATGAAAATTATTCAATGAAAATGAAAATTATTCATGTTTGAGGCCATACTCTATATTTCTTTATTAGTATATTGTTCTAACTTGATGTTTTGCATGGGATTGTTACCTCTTTCAAAACGTGTTCTGATGATAGGAACCTAGAAAATCCCGAAATAGATTTATCAACACATTCCTGAAAGGGTCAATTAATAAATTTGAAAACAAAAAACTCTATAGATTATTTGTTAGGACAATATCCAAATAAAGAAATATAGAGTATGGCCTCGAACTTGAATAATTTTCATTTTCAAACTTAAAAAACTATACTTAAAATAAATGGAAAATAAATGTATTGCATATAATGAACAAAATATGCCTTAAAAGCACAAATTATGCATAAAAAGTAAAAATATGCAAAAATATAACGTAGATGTGAAATGTCGGCCGATTATACTAACATCAACATTGCTTACAGTGTAAAAAGAGCGATACACTGCCACGATTAAACAGGGGCACATTTAGTAGAGAATTTAAGAGGTAAAATAGTTTTTTTTGCTAGTATTAGTTATGCATTTAGTCTAATTTTTATTTACGGTTGACGCAGAACGTTGTTTTGGAAACCTTAACAGAATCAGGCATAATTGCCTGATTTAAAAAGAATGCCAATGAAATGTTGTTTCAATTGGCATTGATGAATTCCAATGCATTTTACAGACA
Source organism: Delia radicum (assembly GCA_021234595.1). NCBI lineage: Eukaryota > Metazoa > Arthropoda > Insecta > Diptera > Anthomyiidae > Delia > Delia radicum. The sequence continues at coordinate 104,262,514 of CM037855.1, read as the reverse complement.
AATATAATTGATTGTTTTGTTTGTTGCAATTGCATACAAAAAATTCATTTGCAAATTTAGATAGGCTGAGTAGTGTATACGCGATTTTAAATTTTGATCTTTTTTTTTCAAAACAAATGAACAATTAATTGTTGTCAATTACAATTGGTTGTTTTATGCATTGGTGCCGTATCATTAATCAATGCTAATTAAAAAAATGCATTGGTATTGGAATGGTAATGACTTTTGTTGGCATTGACCACAAATAATGCCAATTAAACTCAATGCCAATAAAAAGTTCCCAAGTATGCTAAAATGTTAAAAAACACTATCGATTCTATAATTTCAGTTCCGAAGTAATTATTTTTTACTAATATTTTATTTTTTTACTAATATTCTTAAATTTTTATATTATTTCATTTATGTTTACCGTAGAGCTATTTTCTAGCACAAACTTCTAAGTAAATCGAATCGAATCATTTATTTTTACACATAACCAATCTTTATTAAATGTTTATCTCATCCTATGATTTTGTTGAAGTTTACCAACAATTGACATTCCTTCTGTTAAGTTCGTTACAAATTTTTCTCAAAATTAAACGTTTATATTTCGATCAATTGAATTGTTTTCTTGTATTAATTACTTTATTTTGTATTTGTTATTTTTTAAATTCCTTTTGATTGTTTGTCATTTTATAATTTCATTAAGTTTGGTTTGGGTTGGGTTGAGTTTCGATTAAAAATTATCCAAATTAATAGAGATGAAACTTTACGAAAGTTGACTTAAGCTAAATATGTGTGATTCAATGTATTTTCATTCAACCACTAATTTCCTTAATTCAACTTCGGTAAATATAGTTGAGCCTTAAGATTGGAGATAAAAATCGGATTTATCGGATCTAAGATTTTTCCAAACTATTTCTCTATAGCCGATTATATAGATTTGTAACTGTTGGCAAGTGTGATAAATAATTTTGCTTTTATTCCGGGATTACATTGGCATGTGCTATAACTAAGATTTGATTGTACCGTAACTTGTTACAATGGCAAGGGTTAAACAAGGATAGAAATAACAAAATATTTGCAACTTTAAATTTTTAAATACTCACCTTCTTATTTTAAAGCGCTGGGTCAAAATTGAGTTAAAAATATCCACAAATTTTGGGCTTATATTTATACTATTTTACAATTATATACCACTTTTTGCGTATATTGTTGGTCTTTTTGAATGCTATATATTCCAAGAAAAATGCTAGTATTCAATTTATTCAGTATTAGCTTATTTGAATAGTGTTACAGCACCAGTTTAAGGGTTATCATAGAACATGGAATTTTCACAGATCTGTTAACAATCATGAAACTGGTGCTAATAAAACACTGGAGGAACTAGTTCTAAAGTGGCGCTTTGCATTATCGCGGATAGAAAAAGTTTTTTCTTTGACGGGACTAAGTTTTTAATTTGCGATTTCTTACGTTTTTATATGTAAGAAATGTTCTCAAATGAAGGGAAACTACAAAAATAGTATAAAATAAAGAACTAGAACCATTTAAGTAAATTTTAGACCCTTTAGGCTGAGCCGAAAAATGCGTAAACAAAAAAAGTTAAATAAAGTACTTGTAGATGCCAAAACAAATAATTTTTTTTAATAAATCGTTTCCACAGCGAAGCCGCTAATCTGCATATAACCTGAGGAATGCTTTAGATTTCAGGATTCAACGAGCAGACACAAGAGCGATGCAACGATCGCTGTTTTATAAAGGACTAAGCATTTACAACAAAATGCCAATTGATGTGAAAAACGAGACTAATATAACAATATATTTAGAAAAAAATTATCATCTTTTATTAAAAATTTGAATGTATATACGAGCCAAATTTTTGTAAAGTTATTAAATGATATGTAATTTTCAAAAGTATTAATAAAATACTACTTACTATTCAAAAAAAAAAAAAAAATACTAAATCCCCTAAGTCCGGCAGAAGGCCGGCTACGCGGAAAGATTGTTACACAGAAAAACTTTATTCAGCGAAGCCGCTAAACTGCGTACCACATAAAAAAACCCCTAAGTCCGGACGAAGGCCGGCTATGCGGAAAGCCTATTACACATAAAAACACTCCTCAGTGAAGCCGCTAAACTGCCTATCAAATAGAAAAAACCCCTAAGTCCAGCCGAAGTCCTGATGAGCAGAAAGCTTTTTAAAAAGTAAAACTTTCCTCATCGAAGTCGGGGTTTTGACATACTAGAGGAATTTTTTCAAAATTTACTAAAATTGCTGTAATTCGGGCCACGTATTTTGGATCTGAAAAAGACTTAATTTTTGAAACCATGATAAAATTTCTATTCGTTTGATTGCCTACAGTTCTATGTAAATACGCATTCTCTCATCAAGCCTATGGGGCAAGCCCCGTCGCCACTAATTTGCAAATTCGGTTCTTTTTGTTTTCGATTCCAGAGGGAGTTATAAAGTGCATTTTTGCCATAGCAAATTTTTTTTTTTTTTTTAATTTTTCATTATTTTATTATGTTTTGTTCGAGTTCGTAAAAATTTGTGAATTATTTTAGAAAGTATATTTTTGAAAATTCGTGTTTTATTTTACTTTTCGAATATAAAAGGACTATTTAATTTTTTTTATTCTAGCATTAAAAAAAAAAAATTTACTCAAATAGCTCTAGTTATTTATTTTATACTAATTGTGTAATTTCTCTTCATTTCAGCTCCGTTTTTACTCATAAAAAAGGTTATAAAATTTACCAAAATGGCTCTAGTTCGGGCCATGCTTAATGGATCTAGAAAAAATTTAAATTGTGTGGAAATTTCGTTTCATTTGAGTACCAACACATGTATGTAAATACACGGTTCTGTTTTTTTGACCCATTACTTCAAATACAAATTTAAAATTATTAATTTTTCCCCACATTTAGATGCTTTGTGAATTTTGGTAACCCTGTTACTGCACATTAAACATAATTTAACGTATTTCAATAAAAGGGGTCACATAAAGAATTTCGGTTTCTTAGATTGTTTATATTAGCATAAGAACAAAATGAACTTACCTTTAAAACATCGAATTCATTTGTTTTTTTTTTTATTTTATTATTTTGCTTTAATAATTTCAGCTAATAGTTTTTAATCAAAAATTGGGCTTTTTTAAATACCGGCGATTTTTTTCTTTAATTTATTTTGTTTTGATACACTTAAACCGTTATATCGAATTTTTATGTTTTTTTTTATTAATATTAGGTTTTTTTCTGTTTATGTAAAATAAATTCGTCCGCAACGGAAAACCAGTCCTCCGTATACACAAACAATAAAATTTGATCTGTTTAATAGATTGTCAATTTTTACGAACTGTCAAACAAAAAAGATGCCACTTTTCAAGATAAATTTATAGAGGTAGCAGTGTTGCCATGTATTTTTTTCAAAAAACTGTTTGTTTAAGAAAAAAACTGTTTTTTTTTTTAATAAAAAACAGTAGAAAAAACAGTTAATATGTGCGTTTTATTTAAACATAAAACAACATAAACACATTAAACACCTAACATTTTATATATACAAAAAAAAATATTTTTTGTTGTAGACTTTCAAAGCACAAATATATCTTGCCACTTTTGAAATAGCAGCTCTGTGTTTTTTGACTTTTATTTTGGAGATGCCATATAAGAAGTTCTTTGTCTAATTAAAAATGAAACGTGTTAAATATGACGTTCATGCGTAAAGACAAAACATGCGTTTTGCTAAAACGAGTGGAAAGGAATAAAGAACTTTTGTAATATAAAAAAGAGATTTAATACGTGTTTTGAGAAAACACGACTGAGTACACGCAAAGAAAAACTTGTGTGTTTTTACAAAAGACTGCCCTTTCAGAATTTCCTTATACCAAATTCAGACTAGATAGCAAAACACGTGTTTCGCCCAAACGAATGGGGAAAAAAATAAAGTGCCGTTGGACTATAATAAAGATCTTAAATACGTGTCTTGGCAAACCACGTGTTTTGCTATCTAGTGTGAATGTGGATTTAGTGCTGAACTTTGGGGGGGTTTACAATTATGCGAGAAGTTATCTCACCGAAAAATGCAAATCTCTCCGGGCTAGAACAGGGCGAGTTACTAAGTCACATGTAAAAACAATTCCTTTGTATAAAATTAATATTGTGTGACTCGCCCTGTTCTAAATATGTCACAGATTTTATTTTCGATGTGAAAACTTCTCGCATAGCCATAGAACACCTCCACTGATTGAAACATTTATATTGCATTCAGCCTATTTGCCAAAACGAGTGGAAAAGAATAAAGTACTGTTGAAATTGAAAAAAGCTAAAATAATTGTTTTGGCAAAGTAAGTGTTTTTCTATCTAGGGTAAAATGCTAAACTGTGTTTTTGTTAAATTACACCAGCTTTTTGGTAATTTATTCAAGTTTCCGCTAAGTCAAAATTACATTGATGAAAATTAATAAAAAATATGCTGTGTAATATTTACATTGATGAAATTTTTAAAATAAAACAAGCTACAAGTAAATTTTTTCTAATAAAACAAGATAAATTACAAAAAGGTGGTGTTTTTTCTGAAGCAATTTAATTAAATGCAAAGAGTGTGAGATATATCTTATCGGAGTGTTCCCAAAAATTAATCCACATAAAATTATACGTTTTTAAAAGTTGTTCGTTTTTGTACAACATATAATTTCATGTGAAAACGAATAATTTTTTGTGGATTCGTATTTGGGTATCGGGTTTGTTCCTAAATACAAAATCCGAATTCGAATTGTACACAAATGAAAAAATCTTAGTTAAATCAATGATTATTTCACCGTTAATATATTATTTTCCTAAAATTTTTAAATTAAGTATAAGAGAGAAACATTTCTACAGACCCTCCAACACGTACGGAATCATGAATCGAGCTTTTACGGAACCTTAACGGTCCTTAAAACACTTATCCGTAAGAGCTTGTACGTAAATTTAACATTAGCGGACCGCATTATCGGATTTTCGATAAGAATAAGTTTTGTCTCCGTTTGGTGTATCCGTTTTCGGCGCGTTATAATCGGACTGCACTGAATGTCATTTCTTTAATTTTTGTTGTTGTTCTTTAATTATTTAGTTTGTTTCGTTTGCCAATAATTTCATTTTGTTTTTGTTACAAAACAAAATACACACAATTTCTCAAGCGAAATTATTCCGTTCCATTTTTTAAAAACGAGTGTTTCAGTTCACATTAGTTTTACAAAGTTAGTTTTACAAGTTAGTTTTACAAAGTTCTAGAAAAATATTTACAAATTCTTGTAAAATATATACAAGCCTAGTAAAAAATTTCTAAAAAAATGGTATATTTTACAAGAAATTTGTAAAACTAACTTGAAACTTATGTAGTTGTATAATTACTAAGCACTTCGATAATATTCCCTCAGTTTTTTTCTGTGTGTACTCGAAACAACTATAAAGACTTAATATATTTGGAATAAAATAAGCTAAAAATTAGCTTTTAGAAAACGAAATATGCAAAAAAAAAAGAATTTAGCAATTTCTATACTCTTTCTGTCTATAATCAAGCAGAAAATATGCTAACATGGCAACATTGTAATATATGCTTTTCTTTTTCATTATTTATGTCTGGCAGCACTAAATACTAGTATTAATATTTGTTGAGCCCCCTGTTGTTTTTACAGGGCTATTCTAATATAAATTGAATCATACAATTTAATCACATAAATAAAGCGCACGTGTTAGATTTGTCAAATACCTAAAATTTAATTTTTTTTGAGAGTTAACGAAAAAAAAGTCAAAAAATATGTATTTAATGTACACTTTAAACGAAAATGGTGAACGTGTTTACACTTTAAAGGTAAAACTACTTGATAATTTTATGCAAAAACAAACATTTACCTTGTTTATCGCAGAAACGCACTGAAGACGGCAGACCCACCACCTCGGCTCATCCAGCACATTTTTCACCAGAAGACAAGTACTCTAGACAACGTCTTACCATTAAGAAGCGTTTTGGCTTACTTATAACACAAAAACCAGAACCCGTTTATTAATTCATCCCAATATGAGTTATCTCTAGTTTTTAGCATTTACTTTTAGACTTTTATAGTGTGTAGTACTTTTCAAATAAATAATGGTTTATTACTATATATATATATTATTGTTTGCTGTTTTAAATACGTCTATGGAGGCCAGCCGTATAGTCGAAAAGTTGTGTATTCTTAAATTCTCCTCGCATATCGAGAACATAGAATAAGGAACGATTGCGAACTTTTAAAGGTAAAAGAGATTCAGCCATTCTCTTGGTTGTTGGGCAGATATATTCTTGAGAGGTACTGTCATGATACGATTATGGCCAAAGGGACCATAAGTTACCAGAGTAACATCACGGCCGCCTTTTCGTAAAATTAAAAACCTTACAGAACGTAAAGTAAACATCCAAACTGCAGTCAATATTCCATAACCTGTAGCGGAGGTGGAAAATCTGTATGTATTGTAAATATAATTGATTTCAAAATAATTACCTATTAGAAAACTCATGATAGTTATGCCATTGCGATATTTGTTCTCTCCCAAGTTAATGCGTTCATACCATTTTAATTCATCCTCTTTTTTCTCCACCGGCGCATCCCTTAATGTAGTAAAAGCAAAATGCGATAAGTAGGTCCAAAAAACAAATTGACATACACCGAATATATTTAATATCTTGTAAAAACGGGCATTTTCATATTTAAACAATATAACATCTTTCGTAACATTGGTATTAATATCATAGGCTCTAGTGCACAAATTGGAACGTTGTAATGCTCCTAATGGCTTAGTAGCTAATTGCTGTGATCTACCGGCTTTAGTGTTAAGTGATAACGCTTTCTTCAGACTTTGCAAAAGTGGTTGTCGGCTTATTAAACGTATAGATTGATTATTACAAATATTTTTGTTAGAATTCGTTAATAATCTTAATAAACTGCTCATTTTATTTTGTATTTTTAACTTTTTTACATAACCATAAAATAACAGCTGCTTTTAAGAACAGAGTTGTTAAATTATTTCCTACTCAGTATTGACAGCGCCATAACTTCGGCGATTTTCTAATACAACATTTACACGGTGTCCAAACTAGATATTTATTTGGAGAGTTGTTATGATAAATCTCTAAACAACAATATTATGATATGAGCTGTCAAAATACACACATACGTAAAAGAAGGGATCTCTCTAGGGAGGCTTGGTACCGACAGGTAAGTTCCACATCTATTGGGTTCGTGGGCATTGATGGGAATGAGGTTGCGGACGAACTAGGGTAGACGGGGAGTCCATTTGCCTGACCGAATGGCCACTTCGGTCTCTAAAAAGGGATTTAGACTTCACTATGATGAGAAGGGCTGATGCGGTTTGGAGGAGCACCGAAACATGCAGTGTAGAAAATCATGTGGAAGTCTTACTATCCTGGGTCGACTGAACTTTTGCTATCCTTAATCAGGGGCGATTGCAGACTTTTGGTGGGGGTATTGACAACTACCTATTCCAAGATATGAAAGAAATCTCTGGAATCGGAATTTTGATGCTTCTTTCATTTGCCAAGAGGGTGTTGGGAGCTATGGCTACCATCATTAGCGTTTGACCTAAAGTGGGGGTTATCGTTTATTATCTGGTCATAATGGTCTATGACCGGCCAGCTCAACCTAACCTTACCTACGTAAAAGAATGTTAACAAAAAAATAAATAAAAATTAAACGTCTAAAAAAAAAAAAATACAATTTTAAGTTATTTTTGAAGCGCATAGTTTAAAACTGAAAGAATAACAGACGACTTTAATAAATGTAAGACAGAAAATTATGAAAACACATGTTATAAATATGAATACGTGTTCTTCATCCTAAACACAGATAATTCAATCCCGTTATACTGTTGGCGTTATCAAACATATTATATCCAAATTAATATCTATTGTGGACATCGTATTATATCCAAATTAATATCTAATGTGGACACCGTGTAATATTTTAGCCAGAAAATATTTATTCTAGTTCGATTGAGTGAGTACTCTTTCTAGTTAATTTGTTCTGAATGAACTATGTCGTTTTTATAGTTCAATCGATATTTGAGAAGTTCGTACAAATTTTTCTAATGAACTATCCGTATTTAACTCTTTTTTTTATTGCTATTAATTAATAATGATAAAAAATGTAAAAAATAATAAAATTTTAATGAAATAAATTTAATAAATGATATATTTATCAAAATAAAAAAAAATAAGAAAAACGACTGGTTTTATGTACTTACAGCGAAATGAACTAAAAGAGCGGAATAGGTTATATCGTTCCATTGAACTAGTTCGTTCGTGAATTACACTAGTCCGAGTTTGCAATCTATGTAATCTATGGATTTTACCGCCTTTAATTTTGTATGCATACTTATTTCAAAAATTACAAAATTATGAACAATAAAAGCGATAAATTATGGAAAAAAACAATACGTGATCAACAAAACCGTATAAAGCCTGGAGAATGTCAAAAATACATACGCCTTGTTATAGATTCTCATATAATGTCCGCACCGTATGGACGGGAATTCATAGCCGAACTTAATAATGCCGTAGGACAACTAAAATATGAAATAAGAAGTTTACCCATTAAGGAGTCCATAATATGGGAACGTAGTATGGGTCAATTGGCTTTGAATCCCAATCAGGTCAATGCCTTAACTGAGACATGGCAAAAAGAAAAGCAAATTGTTAAAATTTTGCAGCAACAAGAATTCCAAAACATGATAAGAAAAAACACAGTCAACTACATTGGCGAAGAGTTATATCAAAAATATCCCAATATGCAACATATAGTATTATTTTTGCGTTCCAACGAAAAACAACCCTCAGCAATATCAACTGGTCTAATTGAGTTGCAAGTCATGCAGCAACTTAAAGTGTTGGAAGTAGAGCCCAGTATGCGAGAGTTGGTAAGTCAATTGAAACGTTTAACTAAAGCTATAGCAGAAGCTCCATACAAACAACAAAAGTCTGAAATAATGGGAACATTTAAAAAATTCTTGGCCAACGATAAAAAACAGTGTGTACGAGTTGAGGGCACAAATGGATTTGGACGTTTATGGCAGCAACATCTAAATCGTTTGCCTTTGGTGACTTTGGAAGTGGCTGAAACGATTATAGATAAATATTCTTGTCCCAAAAAACTAATGGATGATGTTAAAAATAATGCCGAAGCTGTTAAAGAAATATCTGATTTGAAAATTAAACGTTCGGGACCAATACCACTACAAACCGATCGCCGCATTGGTAATGTATTATCTTATAAATTTTATATGCTCTATAATTCTAAAGATCCAAATACATTAATTTAAATATGAATGCAATTTACAATCAATATCTGGGAGTAATTTCGAATATTGATTTGAAAAATTTATCAATTTTCATTGAAATATTTAGTTTACAATAATATTTAGAATCTAAATCTCAATTCTAAATTTAAAGTAGAAATCCTAATTACATTAAGAATATTCTGAACTAAAGAAACAAATCTAGCTTACGGACATATCTAAACAAAACCCGAAATTATGGTTAAAATAGGCGAGTTATAGGCCTTTAAAGTTTGACATGCGTTGTCGGTATGAAACAAAATGGGGCTCATTAGAAAGCTTTTTTAAAAACCCTTACATTTGGTATAACAAAATATTAAAACATTGCAGAACAATTCATGATTTTACAGTTTTTAAACTGGCAGCTTTTTTTATAAATGTAGTTATTTCAAAATTTTTCAAATATAAGATAGGTATAATATGACTCAATTGTAGCCAAAACTTTAAGCTTAAACTTTAAACTTAAATTAATTTAAGGTATCATAGTATCCAATAGTTTACAAAATACCGTATAAAGGTTTAAAATTTGTGTCTTTTGTTTTATTGAGCTAAAGATCCTTTATTTTATAATTATAAGTATTTATTTCCAATATTTCGTCTTCGCATTGGAAGACTTCTTCAGGGAAAATTTTTTATAAAAATTTAAAATTTGTTTTTTTTTTATTAAAACTTAAGTAATTTTTTCAATTAAAGTGAATTCGTGTAAAAGTCATCCATAAATTAGATAGTGGCTATGCTGAGCAAATATTTTCTGCGTAGCGTGACTTCGGCCGGTCCAAGAACCAAGAACATTTGAATAATTTTTCAAAATGTTCTTGGTCCAAATCCCGTCACCGCTGAGGAAAGTTTTTTGTTTGCGCGATTTTTTATTTTTTCTTTTCCGATATGGCTGATTTTTAGCGCACTCGCAATAATGGTTTACAATAGGTTAATTAATCTATTTGATTTAAATATTTGAAATTTAACAAAGTTATTTATATATAGATATTAGTGTTGTCATTTATTCGGGTTTTTATTTTGTTCGATTAAACGATCAAACAATTTTTGATCGAACGATTCATTTTTTAAAAATTATTCAATTAATTGAACGAATAAAAACAATTTTAAACATATTTAAATAATTAAACTATTTTAGCTGGAAGATTTGTTCAACTATTTAGAAGAGAGGGAGAGGGTAATAGGCAGAGAAGACCAAATTGCTATTTTTTTTGAAAATTTTTACTTATACTTTTGCTTATTTTGCCAATTTTAATTTTTGGGCTTATAACAGCTTTTTCAAAGGATTTTTGAGCTATAAAAATGTTTTTTTTTTCAAATTTTCTTCTCTTGAAATGTTTTCTTAAATTTAATTTTGCTTTTATTTTTAGTAGTCGAATTTTTTGCCCTTTTTTGTTGTTTTGATATTTTTGCCTTTTTCCCAATATTTTTTTGACAAAACACCACGGAATTTGGCTTTTTTTTGTCTTCTTTGGCTATAAAGCCACATTGACACTAGATAGCAAAACACGTGTTTTGCCAAAACATTTACTTAAGCTCTTTATTCTGTACCAACTGTTCTTTATACTTTTTCACTCGTTTTGGCAAAAACACGTGTTTTGCAATATAGTCTGAATGCCGTATTAGATTAGAAAAACTTTATTTTTAATTTCTAAATTAAGTTGACAGTCGGAAAATTATTTTACTTAAATTATAGGACAAATAGTACCTCGTAAAAATCGAGGTGTCCTCATTTTATTGTGGGCAGTGGGTGTTAATGGGTTAAATGACCAATGTACATTTTAAAGTCATAATTCTCTTAAACTTGGAATTTAGTTAATTGCGTGGAGAAATAAATTTTATAAAATTTTACCCGAATAACAATACATTTGGCCTTAAAGGCTTATAGTATTGTAAATAAATAAATTAACCCTCTAAACGGCAACACCGCCTTCATGCGGGTATTTTAAATTTTATTTCATTTTGGCCATTTTGTGTGCATGTTACGAAGCAATAAAGAGTTAAAGTTAAAATTTCGTAAAATTTCAAAAAATAAATATTTTGAAATGAACAGAATTTTGAATCTTGAAAACATATTGACGTTTGAAAAAGTTGATACTAAACAAAAATTAAGACTGAAGCTTAATCTTTAAAAAAGCTCAAATATTGGTCCAAGGACATACAGGATTTCAAAGGATAACTGTAAAGTACATCGTCTTAACTTGAAAACGTTGAACGGATTTTTATGAAAGAAAGATTATATTAAGTAATATTAGCAAAGCCTTATGGTTTAATCGATACATGTTGAAGGTGATTTTTCGCTCAATTTCGCGTTTTTCAAAAATCATCATATATCAAGTAAAAGCACAGAAAGTCAAATTTTGGATTGTAATTATATCTTGGTAAGAGGAATAATTAATGCCGAAAATAAATAATTTTTATGGACTAGTTTTTGAGGTTCGCTCTAAACCTATTTTGGGCCATGTCGCCTAAAAAAGGCAAAGAAAAAAATGTTGGTAGAAGAAAGTATTGTTTATTTTTGTGCCGAAAAGTGGCATATATTTCATAGCAAAAAAGCTTAGGCCGATTTGAGGGTTAAATAAAAAAAATTGTATAAAGGACCTGCCCGATTATGAATAACGGTTAAGATATTTTACGCTAAATTAGTAATTGATTTTCATTTTTAAGTTAGAATATTTATATACATTTATTTATGATTTTTCGCTTACTTAAACAATATTGGATTGATTGCTACTTAATTTAAACTGTTTATATTTAAATTATTGAAAACTACAACTAATTAGTTATTATATGAATTTGTTGTTTTTTTTTTTCTTAAATTTTATTAATTACACAAAAAATCACGTTTGCATTTATTTATCCTTAAATAAAGATTTAATTATAAGATGTTACAAAAAAAAAAAATATAATAACAATTATAAACTCAAAAAATATAAACTTTTTGCAGAACCTGTCTTTGAAATATATATATATTTTTACGCCAAATCCAAGTCCAAATTCCAAAACATTTTTTTTTCTCATTTGATGTTTTTGAAATATCTCGGTTTTTGAAAATGAAAATTATTAAAGTTCGAGGCCATACTCAATATTTCTTTATTAGGATATTGTCCTAACAAATAATCTATAGAGCTTTTGTTTTCAAATGTATTAATTGACCACTTTGAGGAATGTGTTGATAGATCTATTTCGGGAATTTTCTAGGTTCCCATCATAAAAAGGAGAAATAACAAAAAACGTGTATTTGTATATCTACTAAAGGTATGCCTTGCACATAATAAACAAGTTTTCAATTTATTTTTGATCAATGGTGATAATCGTTAACTTAGAGCTCATATATTAGTTCTCATTTAGTGAGAAAACTAGTTTATATGAATGTTTGTTGTTTTGCATGGGATTGTCACTTCTTTCAAAACGTGTTCTGATGATGGGAACCTAGAAAATTCCCGAAATAGATCTATCAACACATTCCTGAAAGTGGTCAATTAATAAATTTGAAAACAAAAACTATAGATTATTTGTTAGGACAATATTCTAATAAAGAAATTTAGAGTATGGCCTCGAACTTGAATAATTTTCATTTTCATTGCATAATTAAAGGTCGAAAAAACAAAATTTTTATTTTTAATAAAAATTATATCAAACTTTTATCTCGGTTTTTATATTTAAATTCATACCATTTTTTCGTATGTATATTTTGTTTAATTTTTCGAAATTTAACCGCAAAATCACAATTTTTTTTATACAAAAGTTATTTTTAATTTGAGTATAATCATGTCGGTGTTTGTTTCAGGATATCTTAACAGTATTGTAAGGAAGTTGTAAATTTTGCGTGTTTAGTTTTATCCTTATAATTTTTATGTATGCTAAAAAAATTTTAAATGTTATCACAATGCGTAAACTAAACATTCCACTTAACTCATTTTTGTATTAAAATTGCAAAACCCATTAAAAATATCCTGAAATATTTAAAAAAAAAGAAATTTTTTATAAAAAAATGGACAAAGCAAATGCACAATGATAAAATTTATATATAACGAAAAAAGTAAAGCACGTTGCAAGGAAGTCATAAGTTTACTTTTTTAGTTTTATCCTTTTTGTCATTTTTGTCATTGTGCATAAACTACAGACAATCCATTGTACAAATTTTTGTATTAAAATTGCAAAACCCATTGAAAAAGTCCTGAAATATTTAGAAAATAACATTTTTAAGGATATTAATCTTTTGTGAATATTAATATTCTTAAAAATTTTCAAGTTTCAAAATATACGAAAAATTTGGTGAATGGTATAAATATAAAAACCCCGATATTATAAAAACTGCAAATGAGAAAAAAAAAAAATATTTTTGCCAGATTTGGATTTATAGGTCTATTAAAAAGTTGTATTTTAAGGCCGCACAGGGGTTTTTTTTGGCCGTTGAGTAGTATTATTAAAGATTTTTATGAAAAATTATAACTAATATTTTCAAAATAGTTTTTCAATAGTTTTAATACCATTTTAACGATTATCCTGGCTACTAAAAAGAAATAACTAACGTACTTCTTAATTTAAGGGACTCCTACATTAGCAATATTTTATCCAACATAATGGCACAATATTTTTTCATTTTGCCACACAATATGCAATAAATTACAACATATTTGCCACAAAATTTTATTTTTAACTTAAAAACTCACTTGAAACCATCTCAAAAGGTACTACATTGGCAAAATCAATTAAAAATCAGGGCTATGACCGTAAACTGCAGTTGCGTCGATATATTACTTTAAGGACGAATAACTTTTCGAAAAATAACCAGAGTTTAACTTTAACCATAGATATTTCCATATGTTTTGACATATGGTTAAACCCTTAACTTTGGTTGATTTGAGATAAGATGGCAGATCTAAAAGATTTAAACGTTGATTGACCACTTGTACAGAAATCTTAGGCAGTTATGCCGACTTCCTATGATTTTATTTATTTCTCCATATTGTAATACAAAAAGATATCTAGGCCAAAAAATTGAAAAAAATTGATTTTGAAAACCTCATTATTGTTATTGTTGTGGTTAATGGCTTAAAAATCAAGTCCTTACATTGTTCATATAGTATTAAGTCTATAATTTATTTGGCGCCCACGCTACCAAAGTTTTTGATTTTTGAAAATTTTTCTTAAATTGCTTTAATAAAAATAGGTCTTGCAACACATCAACTTTTATTAATTTTGGCATGCTGAATGCAAATATTTTGAAATTTTTGAAATCGGACTAACAGTTTTCGAGATATTGCGATTTGATTTTCACTAAAATTACCATCTTTTTCCTCTATTTTAGAATTTTTTAAAAATGATCTTAGAATTTTTTGTTTTTGCACTCAAATACTACATAAAACATGCTTTCATTTGATCATAATTGTGTCTGTAATTAGAGATGATGCGTCACAAAACATATTATTTAAAATTAATTTTAATTGTTTGCAAATTTATCAGATGCTTTTTGCGCAGGTCGCCAGCGATCGGGTAATCCGGTTTTTCTTAAATTTGCAGCACAAAACTATTATAGTGCTTTCAAATCAAAGCATTAATTAATGAAAATCAATATTCATGTGTATAAAATTGAAAAGCATTACAATTTTAATATGTAATTTTTATGTTTTTCCGAGATATTTGTAGGTCAGTTTACAAGTTATCTTTCAACCAATACTGACATAATTATGATTAAATGAAAAGTCGTTTTGTCCATCATAGGTTTGAGATTTTTGTATGTATTGTTGATCGCTTAAAATTGCATATCATTTCGAATTGTCAGGTTTGAGATCATATTTAAAATGTTACTATTATTAATTTTTTAATTTAATGTACCTGAAAAACAAATCATTATATTACGATAACTTTTTGCAACAACTTGGAAAGCTATGCTGCCATACAAAATTTTTAAAAAATCACGTTTATATAGTATAAGCCGCTATATGCAAATGCATTTTTTTTTTTTCTAGATATTTCACATTAATTGCTAGTGTCTGACCGAACAGTTCGGGCAGAAAATTCATTTGGTCTGTATTCTTTATTTTAAAACATTATGAACAAATTTGGAGAATGGAAAAATGTTTATTGGGCTGATTAGAGACGATTTTGAGTGACAAATTTAAAGAAAAGTCCGTAGTTAAGCAATAAATTCACTGTTCGGCCTTCAAAAGTTCGGCCAAATCGAAAATAGTTCGGCGGCCGAACTTATAACTTTATAGCTAAACTTCGGCTTTTTCCTTAAATTTTATACACAAAATCGAATTAAATTGGCTCAACAAACATGTTTCCAATAAAAAGATTTATAATCATACCCAAAAACCGACCAAATATAGTTTTTTGGTCGAACTGTTCGGTCGGACACTATTAATTGCCTCTTTTTAAAAAACTAACACTTATTCATATCAATTGTTAATTAGGCGTTCATATTCACTAAAAATGGAAAAAACGGTTTAAACCTACATAAAACGTGAAGCAGTGGATTAAATATAAAGATTTGTGCATTAAATATGGATCATAAATATGAACACAGGTCTTGTTATTTAATTCCGTCAAAACAAAAGCAGATTGATTGCTTGCGAAAAGCTTTTAATGCAAAAAACTAAATACAAAACCGCCAAATTATAAAGACATTTTTCTCGAAATCTGTAACATTGATCAAAAAATTAAGTACGCCATTGAAATCAACATGTCCGATATATATGTATATATAATTAATGGTCAGATCTCTATTCATTTTTTCTATGTCATGCGGTGTTAGCAGCCATAGTGGGAATTTAAAGGGTTAAAAGCGTGGTCAAAAATTAACAATTTTTTTTTTGTTTGTTTTTCAATTCATTGGGCATTTTATCCAAAGAAACTACGACACACACAGAAAAATATTTTATTTTAGACAAGTATTTCTTTGATCGAGTAGTTAAAAAATGATATGTCACTTTTCAAAGTCTTAAAAAATTGTATCTGAGGACTAAAAAAAAAAAATCAACTTAACTCATTAAAGACACGTCATAGATTCGCTGGTCATTTGTCAACCAAACTTTGCGAATATAAAAAACAATGCTTCATTAAGAAATTTCTATAATTTTGTCCAACCCTTTAGTGTAAATATTAGCAACCAAAGTTAAAACTATGACAGAATATTAATCCTAGACAGCTTTTAAAATTAAAATTTTGTAGAACTTTATGAAGAAGTTTTTTTTAAAATTTTTTTTTTGGAAAAATATCGAGGTTTTTGACAATTTTTTAAAATTGGCATATGACAACGCTGATATTGCAATTTTCATAAGTGTAGTATATTAATAAAAGCCAACCATTGTTTATGTTTTGAGTGAAAATGGAATCAATTTTGGAATATTCTAGTCTTTGTGTAATTGAAATATCATGGTCGGACCGCTCAGATTTTCAAAAGTTATATACAATCCATGAATTAATTTTTAGCCGAGCAATATATTTTCACTTTTTCTCATCAACATAATAATAAAAAATAGAAAAGATTAGAATTTCTTACATTTTTAAATAATCTTTGAAAAACATCACAAAAACAGATTTTTTCCAATAATTATTTGGCAACTCCAGATAACAATTTTTCGACCAATTCTTAATAAATATTAGGGTTTGTTTGGAAAATTTAATGGTGTTTTCTTTTCTGGAAAAAAGTTTTGCATTTTAAAGTGCAAACATTTCAGCCTCGCCCCAATAAAATGCTTAATTTTTACAAACAGAATAGAACACAATTTTATCACATATTGCTTTCTTTAAACATGTGTGTTTATACAATATTTTTATGGCAGTCCCGGTTCGAATCTCAGCCAACATGAAAGATTTTTTTTTAATAACAATTTTTTTTTTAATTAAGTTTTAAGTTAGCTTCATATTTTTTTTTTTATAATTTTGTTTTTTTTTTAGGTCAAAAATTATTAAATACTTGCAAACAGAAAAAATATAATTTTATAGCATAAAACAAAATGAATAAAACTCCTAAATTATAATAAAAAAAAAATAGTCGTCCAATGACGGTTTGAACCTAGGACCTTATGCATCAGAAGCCAGCACGCAACCCTTCGGCTACCAAGGTGAGAGTTTTCTCGCAAACAACTTTATAATAAAAACAAAAACAAACCTGTAAATTTGAGGGCGCTAAAATTGCACTTTTTGCCTTTTTTATTTCAACATTTTTAGAAACAAACACGGCACCCTCTCAAGGTAATCTCCTTATTTTAAAAAAGAACACAAAAAAGGAAATTTGAGGGCAAAGCACAAAAAAAATGTAACATTTTTGTCAGAAAAGAAAACGCCATAAGTTTAAATTTAACTTTTTTCGAAATCTTTCAAAATTTTTTGATTTATTGCGAACGTTTGAAAAATTATAAAAATAAATATAAATAATAAAATTAAAATATTATTTGAACTTTATTCGACTAATATTTTTTACATAATATAAAAGTATAACATTTTAAATTTGTTTATTTTAACACACGCAATGCGAAACAAATTCAACCAAAAGAAAATGCATAATATTGTCCGATATATAAGGATCCGTTTGAAAATGGTTTAGCTTAAAAATTGAATTCTTTTTGTCTTTTTGTGAATCCTAATAACTTTTTAACTGCGCATCAGCTTATAATACTTTTTAATTTATAGCGTTTATTAGGAAAACAAATTAACGATGTTTTTTTTTAACAAATTAATACCTTAATAAATTTGAAGTGCGACATATCAGACATTTTTGATCACTCTAATTGTTATCCGGTGCATTTTAAAAACGTTAGAAAAGATAATTTAATATTTAAAAATTTAATGGTAAAGCAAGACTTCACGTATATTCAAGCTGATTCTATTCTATATAAAAAGCACTATAAATCAGCGTTTTTATCTGCGAAGAGGTATGGGAAGAAATAGAAATATTGAAAGGAAAAATTACACCATTCTTTTTCCTGAACAGTTTAAAAAAGCTAAAACTTAAAATTTATATGTAGATTATTTTTTTAAAATTTTTATTAATTTTTGTGGTATGAAAAAATCAAGAACTAATATTTTTTAGAAAGAAACTCGCTGTTAATCTGATTTTCAATTAATCAGGGATCTTATATAATTACAAAGTAATTAATTGAGTAAAATAAATGGTTTTTAATGTTATTTATTTCAGCAAAAAGAAACCAAATTTTTACAATTTAGTTTTTTCTCACCTTTTAAATAAAAATGTTTAACTTTCCATATATTTTGTCATAACAAACCACACACAATTTGACTGTTTGATTGCTAAAAACGTCTTTGAGTTATAAGTAGGGTACGCAAAATCCCGCACTTTAGTATTAAAAAAAAAATGTTAGCTTAAAATAATGAAAAAAAGTTCACGAAAATTTAAAAAACTAGAAAAATTATAATAATTTTAAAATCAGTGGAGTCCGACCAAAAAACGTCATTTGGACAAGAATTGATAATTGAAAGTGTTTTAGACAAGTAAACTGTTGCGGTGAAGTTAAAATAATTGTTTTCTTTAAAAATTTGTTTAAATTGTTAATTACTGCATTAAATATAATATTTAACTTTTTTGTTTGAAATTGTGTTCTTAAAAATCCAGGCACTCCCGAACGAAATTCCCGGGATTGCGGGAACAGAAAACAGCTTAGTTTCCTGGGAATGCCAGGACGGGAAATCCCAGTATACATTCCCTAGTTGTAAGTCCTGGCTACGGCCAGGGGTATTTTCGGATAGAAATTTTCAAAAGCCATTTTCTGTCACTGAAACGTTTGGGGCTGTTAATTCCAATAGATTTTTTTATATTTTTCGTATTTGTAAAAACTGTTTAATTTTCTCCGATTAAAACTCAGCCTTGTTGATTGTTATCAACATTTTAAAATCGAATGTCATTCAAAAATTTTTTTGAATTCCCAACGTTTAAATTCAGTGAGTGAACAAATCGAATGATGAAAAATGATTGAAGTCTGTTAAAATTAAATCCAATGAGATCAACTCAGAATTCATTCAATTATTTTTTCTTTTTAAAAGCAATTTTTGGCTCATTTTTAATACCAAACTTTTCGCGAAAATGTCCATCTATCTAGGTAAAAATGAGCCAGTCCCGGTTGCGTTTTGTTTCGTGATTGCCATTACAATAGACAGACGGAAATCGCTAAATCGGCTTAGAATTTCATATTGATCAATAATATATATACCTTATGGGTTCTAATACCGATATTTCGACATATTATATACGGAATGACAAACTGATATAAGTATATGTACCCTCATCACATATGGTGGAGGGTATAAGTCGTTTACATGTTATGTTATTCAAACAAAATGCTTCTAGCAATAAAAAAAAGTATACCCTATTGTCAGTGTACCGTTAGCTAATAACTTAATTGTTGGTTACTTAGAAAGTGATATTCAGTAATTGGCTTTCGACGTTAAAAAATACTAACATACATTTTTAATGGACCGAAATGTTTTTTTTTTATTAAATCTAAATTGAATAATCTAAACCAATCGATGTTAATATCATGTCATATTGGTTTAATATTACGTTTGTTTTTTGGTGTTTACTACAAATACTATATAATGATTGATTAAATGTCTAGTATTTTGTAATTTATTTTATAATTTGTATAGTATATGATAAAGACATGCTAATTTGTTTAAGCTAAAGAGTATATAATTATAGAAAAAAGAATGTACAAAGAAAACTTTAAATAACATTAAACAAATAAACAAAAAAATATAATTAAAAATAGAACAATATCATAACGTATGATGGCAATTTTTAAAACATTTCCACAATTTGTAGTAAACTTTACAAAGTAGCCAATATACGGGTAAAACCTAAACACGCCGATACAATAGTTTGACCTACACCCCACACCATGGCATATATAGGAGACATGGGTAAGCTAGAGGCACGATGTACAAAAGCTATAACCGCACTACTAATGATGCCACTTAGGGCTGGTGAAAGAAAACCCATTACTAAAATTGCTATTGAAAAGAAACGACCAAATTTATGTTTACGTAGCGTTACAAATGCTACCAAGGCGGCACAGGTGTGTATAAATATGGATGAAAATAAAGCCCACAAAAAGATGTGATACCACATTTCCCTAAAATTGATAAGTCGTCTTTGTGATCGCAGGCCCATAACATCACCAATGGTATCCAATTCATTGTCATCGATATCAGACAACATTACAAAAGACGAAAACGTATTATAATGCAGGCCCGACGACGACGAGGCGGTGGAGGCTGAATCCGCGGATGAAAAGAATAACGACAACAGTTTGGCAATTATAGAGGACGATGACGACAAAGACGATGTAAGAGAAGTTACAGCTAAAAGACTTAAAACAGGTGCTTTTAAAAGTTGGCGTAAAATGTTGAAGCTGTTATTTAATGTAGTAGCAGTTGTTGTCTTATTATAAGATTATCACAATTCAAATTTAGTCCACTTGCCAATGTTTCCTTAGTTTTTATATGCATATACCATATGTCGTTAGTACTTGTTTGTTCTCTCCACAAGATTATTTTAATCAATTGTCATGGGTTCCACTAAAATGTGTAATTGTAGTAGAGAAGTACGACGTTCTATTATCTTTAAAGAAATATTTTTTTGTGTTGTTATATTGATAAGCAGCATACAGCTTCCATAGGGGCTCAAACATCTGAATCGTATGTATTGAACTTTGCATTATTAATAAAGATCTACAAAAAAAAAAAGGATGCATTAATGGAAAATTTTAAAGAAGAGCCATTCCAAACAATTTCGATTCGATTTAGTCGTTTTTGGGATTTCATTAAAAATTAACATATCGCTATTTAACGTTCCTATGATATATGTGCTGTATAAAGTTCGACCATTTTTAGCAAAATTAAGATAAAGGCGTAATATTTAAAAACTGCTCTGACTTTTTTTATTCGATTGGATCTTCTACTTGTAGATATTTGTTAGAAAATTATAGAGTCGTCTTTGCAAAAATTAAAAAACGGTATTTCAATAACTACATCTTCTCATATTATTTTCTAAAAAGAGTTGAATTTTCAATTTTCTTCAATGCACACGAATTTTAAATTTCGCAAAACTCAAGACACGTAGTTTAAAGTATACTTTTCAAATGGTCTTTTGCACTCTGAATCCTAATCTGTTTTCGAACTTTTTTCTTTTTTTCTAAAAAGAGTTGAATTTTTAATTTTCTTGAATGCACACGAATTTTAAATTTCGCAAAACTCAAGACCCGTAGTTTAAAGTATACTTTTTAAATGGTCGTTTGCACTCTGAATTCGAATCTGTTTTCGAACTTCATTCCAATTCATCAAGTTTTTGTGATATTGTAACCTAAAAATGCAAAAAACACGATTTTCAGTCATATTCAGTACGTTACAACTCCGCGAATAATTTTGTTTAACTTGATACATACGAAGGGCTTATTGTAAAAACTTGATAAGCCACATTTACTGTTTTATGGATTTTTGCTGTTTTATAGGCATCCATTGATTAATATTTGAGAGATGTCTTGCTTAAACTTTTAGTGCAAGTACTTAGAGTATAAACGTATTGAAAGTATTGAAGTTTGTATTGAAGTTTTTTCTGGGTGTAGTGTCGATGACTTCAATAAATGTAATTTACTGTTTAATAAAATAATACGTTTTGTTTACAAATTGAAGCCATATGATCATGTTTCGAGGCATATTTCTGATTTTTTGGGATGCAATTTTAATAATTTTGTTCGCATTCGATTGCTATTATTCTATCATAAAGTCATGCTCTCTAATTGCCCTGAATATGTACATAGACATTTTATACTCTTGAACACTGAAAGAAACCCTCAACTTTTATATCCCATTAGAAATTATATTATTCATGAACGATCATTTCATGTACGTGTAGCTAAGTGTTGGAACCATTTACCCTTACCACTTAGATCTTTTGATCTATCTTTAAAAACATTCAAGTGTAAACTTGTAGAATTGCTTCTGTAAATGATATTTGATGTGCAAAAATTTTCAAAATTTTCTAAACTGCAATACTTTTTGTCATGTGAGTTTATGCCATATTCTTTATTCTTTAATAATTCTTTTAAACTTTTTTCTTAAATTTTTGTAAGTTAAACTTGCTATATACAAACTGTTTTATATTGTTAGAAAATAGGATATTTAAGGTTTTATAGTTTTAAGTGACATAATGAAGTTGATTGTTAATGTTGGTCTACCAACTATATATGGCCCGAAGGGCTCGGTTGGTTTTTTTAAATAAATTAAATTAAAAACATAATGGTTGCATTTTTTTAACCTTTGAAAAGAGAAAACAAACTAATAATAAAATGTGGCTTATCACGTTATTACAATAAACCCAGTAACAAGACTTAATACTTATATGAAACGAAATTACTTAATTTTAAACGTTTTATTTGAAAACAGATAGAGATATCTAAGATTAAGGCCGAGTTTTCGAGATGTTAGTTAAACTTGGTTTAGATAAACCGATAACGAATTTTGTTTGCCATTTCTAAGTTTATTAACAAACATTTGTAGAAACAATTCATCTTGTTTAGAATTTTGGTCTTTTTTTATAATAAAACAAAATAAATTACGTTTCTGGAATAGTATTCCATTTAAAAAAATAATTTTTATAAGTTTAAAGATAATCTACATCCTAAAAACTCCGCCTAAGAGTAGTAGTTTTAGAAGTCGTAACGAGTTTCAAGAGAAAATATTCGCGGTGTGGTAAAGTCCCAAATATGACGAAACAACGTATTTTTTGCATTTTTAGGTTAGAATGTCTTAAAAACTTGATGACTTAGGCCAAGTTTTTGGCAAGTAGATTATCTTTAAATTTAGATTAACAAAGATTTGAAATGGAATAATGTTTCTGAAATGTGGTTTATCTTATTGCGATATAATAAAGGGCAAATTTTCCATCAGAGTGAAGTAGTTCCGACAATTTCCAGCAATTTGTTGTCGGTTTAACTAAACCTGTCAGGGCTTTCACAAGCAGATGGGACAGGGACATACCGGACTTTTGCCGGTTGTGCGAGGACATTGAGGAACTGGAGACAGTTGAGCATATAATGTGCCACTGTCCGAGGTTGCAGGGTCTCAGACAGAAACGGCTAGTAGATAGATTTCACGACGAACTTGGGTGTGTCGCTGGATGCAATCCAGTAGATTTGCTGAGATTTGTCAGGGAAATAGGACGGCTGTTTCTAGTAAGGGGACGATAGGATCTTTTTCTGGGGAGTATCTATCCTTTCTATCTTTCTTTCTATCTATCTATGTCTATTCCTATTTTTTCTTACTTTTTCACTGAAGGGATTCACAATGGACCGTATTGGTCTCCGAGTGTAGATGTGCCCTTGGGCACATAACCCTTCCTAACCTACTGACATCTAAAAAAAACTCGGCCTTACATTATTCAAGTATTTCAAAGTATACTCTGGGTCGTGAGTGTGAGTTTTGCCAAATTTAAAATTCGTAACAAAGTTAAACATTTAACTTTTTTAAGAAAATAATATGAAAATTTCTTACTAAAGTTTGAATATATTTCGATCCCATGGAGAACCCACTCTGAATTTCAGATATGTTGTGATTGTTTAAGAAATCAATCAAAGATGTACTTTTTGAAATATTCGCGTTTTCTAAAGTAGAAGATACAATCTTTCATTTGAATTAGGATTTGTAGAAATCGTATTAAAACTTAAAAAGTTAGAGCAATTTTAACATGAGGTATTTCTCTCAGTTTTAATATAAATATCAAACTTTAAGCTGCTATTCAACGCGAACTGCACCGAATTTTGAAAAACTCAATAAAGCACATATATGATAGGAATGTTGAATATCGATGTGTTTATTTTCATCGATATCAATAGTCACTTATCCTAAGGCCGTATCGAAAAATTTTGGAATGACTCAGGATCAGATACAAAATACTGACCCCTTAATATGTCCTTAATTTATTGATCTGCTGTCTTATATACGGCATAGGGTTTTATTAAAATATGTTTTAATTACAAGCTGTTATTTATTATTGATATTGCTTTTTTCATTATTGGTTTTTGTATTTTTTATCTTAACTTTTTGTTTAATTACAATTCATTTTTTTCTTGACACCCAAAAGTTACGCCTTGTAATTTTTACATTCTTATTTATTTTGTTATTAACATTTTTTGTCACTGCTTGAATTCAGCTTATCCAATGCACCTTGTATTTTGCTTTTAATTGTTTTTTTAATTATTTTTACTTAAAATAAGGCAAAATTTCCTGTTTTTTTATACTAAAACATTTTTTTTACTTTCCGTAAATAGTACACTCAGCTGTTATTGTCAAAAATTAGCGTTGCCACTTATAAGAAATTTAATACACCGTAAATATTTATACATGCGAGTTCATTTAAATTTGTAGCTAAATTGTACACGCAAAAAAAAGTGGTTACAGCGGCATGTTTTTTGTCGATAATCTAAAACTGATATAGACTGATATCTGAAATTTCAATTTTAGAACAAAATGGCATTAATTGTGGTTCCATATTTTGGCAAATGGCATGTTTTTACTTATTTTGTGCTTCTTAATGCATATTTTTTTCTTAGTGCAAATTTATGCATAATTTTATTTATTTATTTATTTATTTAAAAATCCATATTGTAATACAAAAGCCATCCAGGCCAAAAAATTTTCATTTATTTAAATTATTTTTTTAAATTTGTTAAAAAATATTAAAATTTGGATACATTTTGATTAAGCAAAATTATGAACACAAAAAAAAAAAAAAATCTAGGGGAACGTTTATAAAAAAGTAACTATTTCTAGGAAAGTTTGCCAATCAACTTAGGTAAATGATTTTGATAAAATATTATGACATTTAGCTACAAAAACTTGTTAATTCTTAAACTTTTATTTAGGTCAATTAAGCAGAAAATCGTAATAAAAATATCCACTGCATTTATATATTACCTTTACTTATTAATATTAAAACCTCCTCATTTGCACCAAGAATAAAAAATGTCTGCCAATTTCACCAATTCAATAATTAGGAACTAGAAAAATAAAAATAGGGTTAGAGGTATGCAACATAAGTTTGACATTTTGTAAAGACTTAGCATAATATGAACAGTTGTATTAAAATGATAAGTAATATTTTATAATGTATGAAATGACTTGTTATGTGGAAAGTAGTTAAGGAAAATTGTGCAAATACAAAATAAACACAATGGGGTACATAATTTATACAAAACTTGTTAAAATTCACAAAATTTGAATGACAAAAACTTTACTAAGTATGTTTTGTCTCGGTTCACACACGGCATTTTTACTTGCGCAATTCTTGAGTTTATAGAAGAGGGAGGAAAAGAGAATGGAAGGGGGTACAGACTTGCCCGTACTCCAATTCCGCTTTGTTTTGTCATCCGCAATTTTCAACACTGCAGGTTGATATACGAAAATTGCTTAAACAAACTTTTCCTGTGTGAACACAAAAGCAATTTCAAAGGAGAATTAAAGAAAAATTGCGCAAGTAAAATTGCCGTGTGTGAACTAGGACTTTCATCGTATTCCCTCTGGAAATTTTTTGTGTGTGGTTACATTTTGAAATGTCGCTGAACCAAAGAAAAGTGTTACAATAGCAGTAGCAAACTACTCTTGCAAATATTGCAGATCTTGTTTAAATGCTATATTAAAGTCGCAAGATCCTACTTGAAAATCGCTAGAAAGCTGTTCTTTTTTTTATAGCGAAAATGACCGATGCGAGATAAGTTAAACGGTGGTAGCTAAAATCTCGTAAAATTAAACGCACGGCGGCTTGTCACCGATTTAAAGTCAGTCGTCTTCGTACTCTGCCACACAACTATAGAAAATTTAAATGCATCAAAAAATTTCCAACAAAGCAAAAAAATATCTTTAAAATTCAATTAAATAAAATGATTAAAGCGATTCTAGTTTTTAATAATCATGGCAAACCACGCCTTTCCAAATTCTATCAATATTTTGTAAGTGAAACTTTTTTTATTGTAAATCTTTTTATTGATTTTCTAAGATCACGAATTGCAATTCACTAACTTTATTTATGTACGTCCAAACAGAATGAAGATATGCAACAGCAAATAATTAAAGAAACTTTCCAGTTGGTTTCCAAAAGAGATGATAATGTTTGTAATTTCCTTGAAGGCGGCAGGTGAGTTTAATGATTGAATACAAACGTAGCACACATACGGATGACGACAAGGTTAATGGTACTTAAATGTTTACAGTTTAATTGGTGGATCTGATTACAAACTCATTTATAGGCATTATGCCACATTGTATTTTGTTTTCTGTGTGGATTCGTCTGAAAGTGAATTGGGTATATTGGATTTAATACAAGTATTTGTAGAGACACTGGATAAATGCTTTGAAAATGTTTGCGAACTTGATTTAATATTCCACGCTGATGCAGTGCATCATATACTCTCTGAACTGGTAATGGGTGGTATGGTATTGCAAACAAATATGGCTGATATTATGGCACGTATTGAAGAACAAAATAAAATTGTTAAACAAGAAGCTGGAATATCAGCAGCTCCAGCGAGAGCTGTTAGTGCTGTAAAAAGTATGAACATTCCACAACAGATAAAGGACATTAAACTTCCCGATTTACCGCAAGCAATTAAAGACTTAAAGTTCTGACCAGGGCAAAGTTCAAACTCTGCTTTTGTAGATAGTTTTGTGTTGCAACGTCTAACATCCCCCACAACAATGAATCCCTCAACGGCTTTTAGTTCTTTTGCAGCGTATGCTTTCAACAATACAACAGGCAGCAGCAGCAGCAACAACAACAATTCTCTTAACATCAATAACAAAAACATATATGCGTCTTCGGTTACACAACTCCTCAATCAAAGTATTTATGAACCCATTGAAGATGATGACAATTATTCTAATATTTCAACATTTCCTTCACCCGGATCTATTGCTTCAGCTTTCAATTATGATTATTATCAATCTCAAACATCTATGGATCCCGAAACATGTAATTCATTTGAGTCTATAATGTCTCCTAAACAAGAAAAAAGTGTGGCCAAAAATTTGGCCGATGTAGCCGAAGCTCATGAACAAAGTTTAAAATTATTTCGAGAATCTTTTGATTTAGCTGGTGGTGTTGGTAATGTCAGACAATCTTTGGATAATAATGATTCAAAGAAAAAACATAAAAAATCGAAAAGAGATAACAATCAATGAACAAATGAAAGCAACAACAACACAAAAAAAAGAAGTATGTTAAAAAACAAACTTTTTGATGTTGTTTTCACAGTTTAGTTTAATACGTCCTATGATCTTTATTTATCTATTATAAAGAAATGTATATTTTTATTCTATAATAAAACTCTTATATTAAGTTTATTCATTTATGAGTGATTAAAACATATTTCAACTTATTTTTCCTGGGTAGCTTTAAACAAAAATTCTTAGACCTACAATTAGAGCTTTCGAATACCTAAAAAAATTCCTTTTTCAAAAACCAATTTTCGGTTTCTTAAGGTACTTTTATGCTTTATTTTTTTTACTGGGTAAAAATAATAAAGTGATTTAAAAATCTTAAAATAATTCAATATCTTGAGTATTTTTCTTATATTTTTGAATAAAGATTTCATCACAGAATTATACAAAATTAAAATTTTTAAATATCTTCAACCGTCTAGGATTTATATCCTGTCAAAGTTTCAACTTTGCTTGCTAATATTTTCACGTATTAAGTAAAACGCCTTTATACAAATCGAATTTTTTAAAATTAAAAAAAAAAATTAAAATTTTTTTTTTTTGCAAATCTAATGCAAAATTTTATGAAATATAAATCTTATTTGCAATAATATTCATAATAACGAATTAAGTGTAAAAAAACTTACGCCTTACATAATCAGGGCGACTCGGTAGGAAAATTTCATTGAAAGCAAAATCTTATATTCCCTTCACGATTATTATATATCAATTAAAATTGGAGAAATTTGCAAATTAAAAAAAAAATAAAACCCGGTTTCTAGAATCCAATTTCTCGAAACCAGTGAAAATAGAAAATGCCCGTCGTATCGAATAATTCGGAAATCCGATTTGACAACTCTACCAACAATGATTTTGTATACAGTATCAAACTTCTTTACAGTCTTGCTCCCGAACAAAAAATTTCCGATTTTCTGCACCATAATTTCAAAATTGCCCTAAAATTTAAGACAAATCCATCTTGTATTTTTTTTTACATCACATAACATTTCATCCATATTGGAAATTTATAATTAAGTTTTAGTTTAAAAATGTATATTTAAGACAATCGCTGTCCATACCTGTTCATTTACTTACTATTTACTTCAAGAATGCACTTTTTAGGGCATATAAAAGATGCAGTATGTGCTGGGGCCGAATTACGGCATATGTGATCGTAATTTTTCGATCGAAAATAATTTTCTATTTTCGAAAATTAAACATTTTAACAAAAATTTGTTGATCAGTTTAATGTTGAACTTTGTGTTTTCATTATTAGTATTTTTGTAGTTACTCATTGAAAAACCTGTTTTCAAACGATTTCACTCGATCACGAATGCCGTAATTCGGCCCCTGTTTTCCACTTCTGAAAATTGATTTTACAAAATACCTTTAATTTAAAACTAAACCGCATCAAAATGAAGAGATTTTATTTTATTTTTCATGCTATACAATGTCTACCTTTTTTTTTTGTTTACGAATTTCTTTACTTATTTTTTCCTAAACATTCATTTAATGAAATGTTTCATAAACTCATCAATTCTAGCGAAACTTGATTGATTTTATTTAAAAACTAAATTATATTCAGGCAGATAACACAGGAAAGTTTAACAGTTACTACATGACAGTTGTTGTTATCTGCAATTACAGTTGTTTTTCTATTAAATAATACAAAACAACTATTATGACAATTATTTAAAAACAACTGAAATTATTTTAAAACAATTGAATAGATTATGTAGTGTCTATAATTCTCGTTTAGTTTATATTTGATATTATTGATTGTTTCATAGTTCGCATATAATAATTAAGAAATTTCATTGTGCACTGAAAATGGCAGTTAAAACAACTGTAATTTCAGTTAAAAAGATGGCAAAGGTAATTTCCGTTAAAATAACTAAAAAAAGTAGTTGCTTTTAACTTTTGAAAAACATCTAACAAATGTAGTAAAAACAACTACAAAAAATGGGCTAAACAGTTATTTTTTCGGTATTTAATAAAAAATTAATAATAAAAATATTTTTTTCTTTCAATTACAATAAAAATTTGTATTTCCTATACCCTACTTAAAACGCAAAGTCAAAATTCCAAACGGTGCTGCCGTTATGACGTTTTTATGAATTGGTGCAATGAAATGTTCTAATTATTATTTGCAGACTCTGAACATATCAATAATATCATACAGTGCACTCGCGATAATAAGAACTAATTAAAACCAAGCCAGTTCACTTTTGCAAGATTGTTCATATTTGCGAATGTCATCTAATTTACCTTTAAACACGTTTTTCCAATAAAAATAAAAGTTTCTTATGTTAAATTTTTAATTTATTGTTTATTGGATTAAAAAAACAATTAATTTTTGAAAAAGAAACAAAATTTAAAAGTTATTTTGCGAAAAATACGTTAAAAATACAAAAATAAGCTGTTCATATTTTAAAGCTTTGGCACTAAGTTCATATTTTAGAGTAGTCAATGGAAGAAAAAAAATGTTCATATTTTGGGGTGTTTATATTTTCGCTAGTGCACTGTTTATAAACTCTATGAGAATTTTTAAAAACTCGTCATTATCTTTTTTTTTTTTTTTAAATAACTAACAAAAATTAACTGTTTACTGCAAAATTACTATTTTGGTAGTTGTTTTTTAAAACACTAAAATAACTGCTTTAAATAACTGTACTTTTCAGTATTTTACAGTATTTTTTTTTAATTGTTTTTCAAAATAACTGTCATAATAGTGATTTTGCATTATTTCATTAAAAAAAAAAACAACTGTAATTGCAGTTAAAAACTACTACCAATTTGCGGATTCAAAATTGTGTAGTTTCCTTGTTCGTTATTTTTACTGCATTTGTAAGTTGTTTTTCAACAGTTAAACACAACTAAATTTTTTAGTTATATCAACGGCAATTACCTTTGGCTCCTTTTTAACTAAATTTACTGTTGTTTTAACTATCATTTTCAGTAGATTCTACCGTCAAACTTTTTTGAGTTTACAATCTTATACAATGCCATTCTATATATTTTTGAAGATATTTTAATAACGTCCAAAATAACCATGAGTAAGTAGGGTACATAGTTTAACATACATACATATATATGTATATAATAGAGATAGGCACGTGAGCAGAATTTTGCTAGATTCACGTGAATCACGAGTGAGTGTGAATGAAAACTAAGTTTACTCACGTAAGTGTGAGTAGAAAAAAAAATTTCGTGAATGTGCGTGAACGAAATTTTCGCGTGAGTGAAATTGGAAATTTGTACTCACGCAAAACAAATTTCCAAAAAAAATGTTGTCTTTAAATAACTATTTTTTATTTAGATTTTTCGCCGATTTAATGTTTTAATTAATGACAAAATTACATATTCAGTGCATTTTTGAGCTAAACATTCACAATTTACCTTAATTTTTAAATTTTATTTTTTTCCGGTAGGATTTTGTTTCGTGAATTTGTGTGATTCATGTGAATTACGCGTGAGTGTGAGTAAAATCTTAATTTACTCGTGTGAGTGTAGGTAATAAAAAAAAATGCTTGTGAGAGAGTGTCCATCTCTGGTATATAACTATCAAATTAAAAATGTATATAAATGCTATAAAAGCAGGAAAAAGGTGTGGCAGGCAGCACTGTAAGCAGAACAGTCTTGAAAATAAAATCCTACATCAGTAAAAGACCTTTTCAAATACTATGGGCGAACCATACCATCATTATTAATGGCATGTGTTGGTGTTATTCTTTAGTAAGTAAACACAAACAAAAACAAAAAAACAATCTGTTTGAAATTAACCCTCAAATGCACAAAAAGGACTAATACAAACTAAATTTTTATTTTACGTTTTTCAGACCAATATTTTTTTATAACAGCGAAAAATATTTTTTAAATAATATATAATAGGACTAACTACTATTTCGTGCTATGTTTGAACCCAAAAACATGTAATAAAAACATTCGAATTTACAATTTTTTACGGTTTATAGAAAGCCCAAATGATAGCAAGACCAAATGCCAACGATGAAAATAAACTTCAATGCAACAATTCCACACAAGCGAAAACTATTTCTATATATTTGACCAATTAGTGCATAGAGTCTCTTTAAAGGGACGTTAATTTTGTAACTTTTTTCGCTACGAAATCTTCAAATACACATTTGAAATTAGAAGTCTATGAACATTTTGAACATTATGCGGTTAATTACAGTGAAAAGAGGACCAGCAGACAGCAGTATAAAAACTAGACGAATATAAAACACAAAATAAAATTTATAAAAAATAGGCGTAACGTGCGCATACCTTATATTTGCCTTAAAAAAAGTAAATTTTGGCCAAATTTCCATTGAAATTTATGTTCACAGGGCTTACACGATTTTTATATATAAAAAAGCGAATAGTGTTATTGAGAACATCGTCACCAAAAATGCAAAGGGGCGTAACAACACTTTTTATTTGTTTACAGGAGAAGCTAAAAAACGTTGTAGAATTAGAGATATTTTTGATTTAAAGAACATATTTTAGATTCTTCTCTTGCTTAACCCTTTGACTACCCTTTGTAGTGTACAGTGTACACAGAAATATATTACAAAATACTGTTTGTTATATTAAACAATAGTGTCCGACCGAACAGTTCGGCCAGAAAATGCATTTGGTCTGTATTCGGTAGTGTCCGACCGAAGAGTGCGGCCAGAAAATGCATTTGGTCTGTATTCGGTATTTTAAAGCATTATGGACAAATTTGGCGGATGGAAAAATGTTTATTGGAATGATTAGATGCTATTTTGAGTGTCAAATTTGAAGAAAAGTCTGTAGTTAAGCAATGAATCCACTGTTCGGCCAAATCGAAAATAGTTCGGCGGCCGAACTTTTAACTTTATAGCTGAACTTCGGCTATTCTCTTAAATTTTATACACAAAATCGAATTAAATCGGCTCAACAAACATGTTTCCAATACCAAAATTTGTCATCATTGCCTCTAGATATCAAAAAACCGACAAAATATAGTTTTTTGGCCGAACTATTCGGTCGGACACTAGTATTCGGTATTTTAAAGCATTATGGACAAATTTGGCGGATGTAAAAATGCTTATTGGGCTGATTAGATGCTATTTTGAGTGTCAAATTTGAAGAAAAGTCTGTAGTTAGGCAATGAATTCACTGTTCGGCCTCAGAAAGTTCGGCCAAATTGAAAATAGTTCGGCGGCCGAACTTTTAACTTTAAATTTTATACACAAAATCGAATTAAATCGGCTCAACAAACATGTTTCCAATATCAAAATTTGTTATCATTGCCTCTAGATATCAAAAAACCGACAAAATATAGTTTTTTGGCCGAACTGTTCGGTCGGACACTATTAAACAAGTGTCAGAGAGCTTTTTTGTAAATACAAAAAAACAGTTTATTAAATTGGCACCAACAATGGGGTTTTGTAAATACAAACACTCTTTTGTTGAGTTCTTTGTAATTTTGAATTTTTGTTTTTAAACAATTTTTATATGAAAAACTACAATTTACAAGCACTTCAAATAAAAAATTTGTTAAAAATAACTTTGAATTTAAAAATGAGTTTGTTTGAATTCACAAATTCCATTGTTGGTGCCATCAAATTTTTCTGTTAACACATTTAAAAAAAATATAAAAATATGAGAATGAAATAATACATCATAATTTATAATAAAATATTGAAAACTTAACTTTTAGTTTTAATTTTTTAAAAGCAAAACATTTAATATTTTTGTTTAAATACTTTCATTAGGATATTGGTCGTTGAGAAAAAATCATTATATACACAAACTGTTAATCAGGGCAATATAGTCGTCGCGATTTTTGTTAACAAATTCCTGTTTTTTTTTTATCTCCGGAGGTTGATTCTGGTACTTTTGGGTATAATATAGTGCGGCTTGAGCTAATTGTGAAAAGAATTGTGCGGTTTGTATATGGAATTAGATTTCGTGATCACGTATCTAGTGCAGTTATTAACTTTCTCGGTTGCCCCCTAACACAGTATATAGAACTTCGCAATTTATTGTTCTTTTATAAGGTCATTAGATCTGGTGTACCCAATTACTTACGTTCTGAATTTATATTTTCTAGGTCTGAGAGAAACCCTCAGATAGTTGAACCTCTTATAAACTATACAATCTTTGAACGTGGACGTCCAGAACGTTCAGCGTCATTTGTACATTTTTTTACCATTGAAATCGATGATGCAGAGTCCCCATAGTATTTATCAAGCTTTTCCTTGGTTTGATTGACGGTTTTTTTTCGCAAAAAATAATGTTTAATGAGCACTCGAAATTCTCTTTTTCCCATTTTTAAAAAAATCCACGAGGTTGTATGTTTTGAACAGCTGTTAAACGCAAAGTAAATGACGGAACTTGCTGAAAATTTGACAATAGTCTATTAAAAGGTGGTACTTGATGGGAGCAGTGTGGCATTTTATATAACTACGAGGGAAGTTCGAGAAGTCACGGATTTATTGATCCGCCCTCGTACAGTTAGTTATTCAAAAAAAAAAAAGTTACTTTTTTCATACAAGTGTGTTGTTACGCCTTTTCGCTTTTGAAACTCATGCACTTGTTGTTACGGGCTTTTGGATTTCGTTCATAAAATCGTTATTTGTTGACGTATAAGTTCAAAATTTTGTAGGGACATGTAGTTTAGTCTAGTGCATAATAATCAATCAAAAACTCGATTTTGATTTTTTTTTTGTTACGCCCTTTTGCATTTTAGGTGACGATATGTAGGTTTCAATAATGCTGCTGCCACTCCCACCCACACTCAAATGTTAAGTTTACAATATATGTACATACTTGAGGTTAACATAAAACTTATTTATTTCTTTAGCAAAGTAGCTAAGTTAACTTAACCCATTTCTTACTTTAATACTTTAGAAATATGGAACCTTGAATTGAATATCTTTTAACCAATGAATATCAACTGACGATTTTTCCGAGAAGGAATAAGATATTGGAGTTCACCTCTCCTAAATTTGAGAGGCAACAGATAGGAATTTAATAAAAAGTTTTGTGCTGGGGGGTTTTTTTTTTTAATTTAGCTTAAGATATCTCAAAGACTAGATATTATGAGTTTAGATTTGGATTCAGCGCACATCAAACCTTTAGAAAAATATATTCTATTCCCAGGTTTAGAAAACGTGTTGGCCTTAGTTATTATTTAAAATTAAGGAAATTATAACGCTACATTTTTAACATTTGCATAAAATTTATCCTTTATTTCCTGAAAATTCACATCATTTTATCTCTTCCTAACCATATGGACGCTAGTTTAAAAAATAATGCATAACACGAAATAGTGTTACAAATACATATTAATATTACATTTATCACCATTAAAAATATATATGTATTAGGGCGGGTCGATTTAAAAATCGCTCAACGTTCAAGGAAAATCGCATTCTAGGGATCAAAATAAGAAACTTTGCCGAAGGAACCATACCTCTAAAACGAATTCTGATGTCACGACTTTTGACCCGTAGGCTCAAATTTTGAAAAACTCCACTTTGACCCATTTAGAGTGCCCCAATCGAATCCAACCCCAATCGAATATAATTTATACATGCATCTGTTAGAGCGTCTTCCGGAGAAGAAATAGAGACCCTAATCGTGGAAAGACTCCTCCTACTTTCTGAAATATCTCTATCCCGAGATTTGTACATTTTGCTATAAAAACACGGTTAAAAAGGCTCTCTTTCAACTTAAATTTTAACCCCTTAACGGTCACCTAGAATGATAATTTATGCATTAATCTGCTAGCGCGTCTCCCGGAGAAGAAGTAGCCCCCATAATCTTGGAGAGATTCCTCCTATTTTCTGAAATATCAAAGTGGGCTTTTCCAAAATTTGACCCTACGGGTCAAAAGTCGGGACATCAGAATTCGTTTTAGAGGTATGGTTCCTTCGGCAAAGTTTCTTATTTTGATCCCTAGAATACGATTTGCCTTGAACGTTGAGCGATTTTTAAATCGACCCGCCCTTATGTATATATAACTTTAAGCTCTTTTTTATCAATATTAAACATTAGTCAGTTGAACCTCTTGTGCTCTAAGCCCCTCATAGATATTGTTTCCTAATTTGTCCCCCTTGTTTTACTACTTGTTACATTTCTGTAACGAATCGAAATTAAAAAAGTAAAAACATTTTAAGAATTTTAAAACAAACGTATTTATAAATTTTCAAAATTAAAAAAAAAAATCTAAACTTTATGATTATTTAGTTTTTTAATACTTTTAACAATACAACAAATCTTTTTTCGAGTTTACGGACCAATGAAAAATTATAATGCTTGCTATTAAATATTAAAATTTAGTTGTCAAATAATAGTTGAGAAACAAATTTTGAATTAGATTCATACACAAAGTGACACATAGCTACAAAATATTCGTTACATATCGCACCCCAAGTTCAAAAGTGACTCAACTCAAAATTTTAATTTTTCGGTTTTATATGCTTAAACTATGCAGAATATACCTGTTTACCTATAAAAAGAAAATATCAGTGTATTTTGTTGTTGTTAACTGTTGCTAAAAAACAGTTATATCTTTCTTTATGTTTCAATTGGTATGAAGTTGCAAATATTTTATTTCGATTTCTGAAAAATTAAAAATTTTGAGTTGAGTCACTTTTGTACTAGGTGTGCGATATATGCAACGCCATGCAGTTAAGGGTTAAATAAATTTAGGCCTGCTAAACCAACACGATATATATACATATATATATATCGCTCATTTACTTCAATAACGTCATAACTCAAAAATTTTGATTTTATAGAAAACGAGTTTAAAGTAACATAATTTCTCTCAAGAGGTGACTATACAAGATATCAATACGAATTTTTTACACAATATGATACGTGATATAACGAATAATTCTGCGTCATTAACTCAAAAATCATGTTTTCTGAGTTGTGACGTTCTTGAAATAAATGAGCGATATATATTTATAAAAGTCCTGATCATATTCTTTCTATCCACCATAAACGATTATAAATAATTTATTTGTTTGTTTTTTTTTAATATACATACATACCATCTTTATAATATATAATTCTTAATATTATAAATATTAAATTAAATTCAAATTGAAACTAATTTACAAGACATAAACAGTTTATTAATATATATCTGGCATATGCATAATTACTTTTAAGATTAATAAATGGTTTATAAAACAAAATTTCCTTATAAAAATCAGTTTATAAACATGTACATCAAAACAGTAAAATTGCTTTCATAAAACTTTTATTTTGAACTTTGTAGATGGAACATTTTTCAAAAATTATTAAAAAATTATAAAAAAAAGACCTCGACCTGCTAACTTATCTCACATTAACCAAAGTTTACGGCTTAACCATAATTCTGAATGTCAAATTTTATAGAAATATCTGTGGTTAAAGTTAAACTTTGATTATTTATAGAAAAGTTATTCATCCCTAATTTTTTTTTTGCTTGTTATGTTAATGTAAAAATATAAAAATGTATTTCTCTGCTAGAAATTAGTTCATCGATTGTATATAATTTTTGAAAATCTAACCGATGAACTTTTCAAATACACAAAAATTTATTCCATTTTACTCAAAACATAAACAATTTATATAACTAATTGTTAGGAAAAGACCCTAACCACGTGCTTGATTACAAAGAAGACAAGAATGGAGCAAAATTAATGATTAATAGGTTTTTTGTTAAAGTTCTGGATATTATGGAGGCTCTAGCTTTTCTAAAACTTCGGGTTCTGATGAGATCTTTAGCCAGATCGAAATACTAGTATCAACCTAGCTAATATGTTTGATTTGCTTTATTTTTGTAAATATACGGAGGTTGAAAGCTCGTTATAAATTGAAAATAAACAATGGATTGTTTTTATTAAAACACTACTAAGCTTATAAAAATTATATAGTCAGGAAACACCACGATCTTTTTCCAAAAAAATTTAAAAATTGTTTAACTTAAAAAAAAATATGAATAATTTTTCATATATTTTTGAATAAGTATTTGTTCACAAAACTATACAAAATTTTCATTTTTAAAATATCTTCAAACATTTAGAATTTATATGCTGTCAAATTTTAAACTTTGGTTGCCAATATTTCCACTAGAGGGCGCTTTAAGGGGGGGGGGGGGGGGGGGGGGGGAGAAAATACAAAAATTTCTTATTGAAGCATGGATTTATCTGAAAAGTTTGGTTAAAAAATGCAAAGCGGATCTTTCACGTGCCATTAAAGAGTTAAGAAAAATGATATATGACAGCTATACGAGTCCTTGCTGCGATTGCAATGACATATTTTAAGGACAATGTAAGAAGAATTATTGCTTTTATTCAAAACTTTAAAAATTCAGGATTTACAAGAGGCACAAATATTACTGTATTCATTGCTAGAACAATAACTATTTTTTTGAAGCATTCACACTATATAGCAAAATACGTGTTGGATGATTTTCAAAGGATTTAACCCATTTACTTCTTGTTAGATGCCCTTAAATTAGAAAGAAAAATGTTTACATAAATGCCCCCTCCTCATTATACAAAAAACAAATGGGACCGAAAATCGAATTTTTGAAACTTCTCATCCCATTTTTACCACTATAACATTCCAATAACCAAAAATGCTTTGTTTAATTTTGTTTTGGCCATTAGATGACCCTACGTGTCAAATTTCAAGATTCTAACTTTGTTAGTTTAGGAGATACCCAAACGCCTCTATTTTCGGAGATAAAGGGTAAATAAAAAAATCCGACAAATATCGCGACTATATAGTCCTGATGAACAGTTTATGCATGCGATGATTTTATTTCCGTGACCAATATCCTCAAGAACATATTTAAACAAAAATATAAAGTTTTATTGCATCATCATATTTTTTTTAAATGTGTACACTTATAGTGTAGAATGGTAGTCAAAGTGTTAGTTTTTAAGAAAAAGGAAATATGACAACTATACGAGTCCTTGCTGGGATTGAACCAATTTTTGAGACATTTTACAGGTTTTTATCAAAATTAACGAAACTCAAGATGTAGAGAAAAAATATTTTTTTTGTAAAAAATATTTTTTTTTTTAATTTTGAATA
The DNA here is from genome assembly GCA_021234595.1 of Delia radicum. Taxonomy (NCBI): domain Eukaryota; kingdom Metazoa; phylum Arthropoda; class Insecta; order Diptera; family Anthomyiidae; genus Delia; species Delia radicum. The sequence goes on along the minus strand of CM037855.1, from coordinate 104,223,887 downwards.
AATAAGTTTTTTTTTGCAATAGCACGATTTTTAAAGGATTTATAGCGTTTAAAGAAAATTAAATGACAGAGTCTTTGCAGCGATTGAAATTTATATTTCCGCAAACTTGAGATACATTCCCAGAACAATAACCAATTTATAAGGAATTTTAACGAGAATTATAGGTTTTATTTAAAGTTTAAAAATTTCAAGTTGGAGTACTTTTCTTGCAAGATCCCATTAAGTATATACATATATAAATATTCTTGATCCTTATGAAATTCTAAGACGATTCAGCGATGTCTGTTGAAATGGCGATCACAGCTCGAAAACGCTATAGGGACTGCGTTTTACATAAATGATTGAGTATTTTCCTTTAATCTTTAATCTTCAATTGAAAATTCTATTTGAAAGCGTTTCCGTTTCGAATCGAATTAAAAATAACCCCTTCTGTACATAATTTATTAATAAAAGTCGCTTAAATATCTAACTTCTCAGATATTTTACAATTAAATAAATGTATCATTAATTTTTACCAGCGAATTATCTTACCCTAGTATGGGTATTCATATGTTTTTTCAAATGATCACTGCGCATAAAACGTTTTTCACATTCATTACACGCAAAAGGTTTTTCACCGGTATGTGTACGCATATGACGATTGAGATCATCCTGGCGTTTAAAAGATTTTGTACACGTATTACAGGGAAACGGTCGTGAGGGATCATAAACTGTATCGGGAACGGTATTAATAGATGTCACTACAAATGGTAATGATGTTGATGAGGCTGCTGCTTGAACATAAGATGTTGGCTTTGTTGTGGCTGGAATATACGATGACAATGTTGTTGTTGGTGTTGTTGGAACAATTATGTTATTGAATGGTGGCAAATTAGCTTCAGGCATTATAGCATCATCGTCTGGTTCATTATCAGGCATAACTTCTGATTTTATTCTCAGTTCCGTTTCGTCAATAGGTTCGGGTTTAATAGTAACTTCTGTTGGATTTTTTACTGGACTAGGTGTTGGGGCTGATTGCTGGTTTTGAGGCACTAGTTGATACTCTTCACTGTTATCGGGCTTTTCTAATTTAATTTGAATGGGATCACTTGCGATTACTTCTTCTTCTACATGTTCAGTTAAATTTTCTGGTGTCGTACATTGTATTTTTTGTTGCATATTTTCCATTAAGCCAGCCATAAAATGCATACCTTCCGAAAAATCTATATTATTTTCAATATTTTCTGTAACTGAACTAATGACTAAAGGTGTAACAGTAGAAATTGTGCTGGAGTTGTTAATTGCAATTGGATTTTTTTCCAATTTAATTCTTTTCGGTGATGGACCATTGCCCGACGACAACTGTTTACTATGTGTTGCCAAATGTTTAGTTAAATGATCACTTCTAGAGAATTTTTTTGTACATTGTGTACATTCGAAGGGTTTCTCACCCGTATGTGTTCTGGTATGTCGGTTAAGTTCATCGGAACGTGTAAATCCTTTACCACAACCAGGTTCCTGGCATACAAACGGTTTAATACCTGTATGCCAAGTTAAGTGAGATCTTAAATGTGAACTTTTACCATAACTCTTGGTACAATTTTCATAAAAACATACATATCTTCGTTTTGGACTGGGACTTGCATCAGCTGCCGCATTAGGTGTCCCTATTAATTTGCTAGTGGGTGTTAAACGTATTAGTGGTGATGTAGTTTCCGTCACTTGCGTGATCGGACTTTTTTGTGTAAAAGAATTGAAATTTGCACTTTCTTCCCCATCGTCATCCGGATGATAGTCATCAATATCAACTGGAGGTTCATTTTTTATTCGTATATTCGTTTGCAAGGTGGTGTCCGTAAAGTTATGATTATTTCCATTACCCAGTGTACTACCGTTTTCCATGGTAGTAGATGATGGGTGGTTTGAGTCATATTTTTTATTCGGGTTTCCCCGTCTCTCTGCATTGTGGTAAACTACTGCTCCACTCCCATAATCATTTTCATGTAACACACCCTGTTCTAATTTTATTGAGACACCAGCCTCTGACGTTGACGCTGGTAGTATAGGTTGCGTGGGCGTGTCACTTAAGGCAGCCATTTCACAAATATCTGTAAATTACCAAATTGTGTGTTACTAAAGCAGTGTTGTACAAAAATCGATTTTTTTTTTAAAGTAAACTTAATATTGCCCGGAACTTACTTCATATAAAAGTTGTTAATTAATTATAACTTTTCAAAAACTTATTTTTACGCCTTCGTTTTTTTAGTTTTAAGTGGGCGTTACCATTGTTTACTTTTTTTATAATTAACGATTCTGTTTATCCTTGGTTTCTACTCTTTTTCAAATATTTCTTCAACACAATTTATTTTTTGATTTGTACTTAATAATTTGTAATTAATTATCGTTATTATAAACTTTATTAATATATTTATATTTTTTGTGTGTGTATTTAATGCAGAAATAGCAGCACTGACATCCACTTGGATCGACTGGTTTTTCTTTTCTGAGGGATTTTTCAAAACTTCTCTTTTTGTATGTGTTTTCTTTGTTCCGCTTATTCTTAACAAAACAAAAGCAGTACTGACAGCTGTCAAAATTACTCAACTAAAAACAGAGTTTCAATTTCTACACTAAAAAAAAGTGTGAATAATTGTAATTATGAAAGTACTTAGGTAATATGTTATTTACATGAGCAAGTTTATACTCGTTTTTGTTATTTATTCTGTTACCATAGAATGTCGTTTTAAAGCAATATATCTTAATATTGGTGTGACAATTGTTGAAAAAATTTAGTTTGATATGGATTACATATATTGTAAATATCTTTTTTTTAATTTCGAAACCAGTTTCTCGATGTCTTCCCAACAAATAATACGTTCGGTTTATGTACCGTTTACGGCACGGTATTAACGTAAGTATATAAAAACAAAAAACTAACAAAACTGTAATTCAACTCTGTTTACGCATCGTTTTCTGGATACGTATATGAACAGAACATCGAAACTGATTCGAATCCGTTGAAAGTCCGTTATTGACGGCTGTAATGTGTTTTTTTTTTTACTGTTGTAATGTAATGTGTTTATTTTACTGTTTTTTTTTTTGCAAAAATAAACTTGTATTTCTATCGATTTTCATTTTCATTGCACAATTAAAGGTTGAAAAAAACAAACTTGTATTTCTATCTATATCAAACTTGTATTTCTATCTATATTTTAAATAATTTAATTTTGAGAACTATTTTTTATCTTTTTTTATATGTTTATTAATAATAATTATATTGATTAAAACTTAATTTCACACTATATTTTTCACCCGGTTAATTTTACATCTCTAGTCGGACACTGAATATTCTTACATATCGTCGTATGAATATTGGTGAGACCTATAGACCATTTCTGGCAAAATTGAGTTAAGAATTGATTATATATGATTAATGTGTCCTCTTTCTAAATCTTTAATCCGTTTTTATATACCTCGTATTAATTAGGAGATATCCAGCCCCATATGTGCTGCGTATCCCTATTTTTACAAATTTCTTAACATTGGTATGGTGTATTGACCACTTTTTGGCCAATGAGTCAAACTTTCTTTAGAAAAATAAAAACATTATTCGTCAATCTTGGTTTGACACATTTGAAATAAGCAACGCATATAAAACAAAAAACAATAAAAAAGTTTAAGCATTAGATTGCACTATGACAACCTAGTTTTATAATGGTTAAAAGAAAAAAAAACTTTTGACCTACTTGAAAGAAAAACAATAAAATTGTGATAAAAATGGCTTATAGGCCGTATAATAAAAAACTCGTTTTTTAAAAAATTGTTAATAACTCTGGATACTCAGTGCAAAAAGGCGTAAAAATTAACAATATTGTTTATAATAAATGCAGCTATAGATAGAGCAAACAAAAAAGAAAACCTATCTTGTAGAAATTTAATAATTTTGGTGTAAACTTTCTTTATCGTTTTTCTCGCAAAATGTTTTTGGTCGGTGCGGCTCTCCAATAATCAATCGACGATATGTAGGTCATTCGGGTAGAAAACAGTATTAGTTGCTTCAACTGCTATTATAGTAATTTTTTCTATGAGAAAATGAGGAAATGTAAATGTTTATTGTAATTAGAAGAAAAAAATATTTTTAAAATGCTGAAAAAATAACTGTTAAAAACTGTATTTTATGTTAGTTGTTTTTATTGTTTTGTTGCTCGTTTTTATGGTTTATGCATTCATTTAAGTTTAGTTGTTTTTGAACGCTTCGATAGTCGTTTTTACTACCATTGTAGTTTTTTAGTAATTTTTATGACAAATCGCCTTTTTTGACTACATTTGTAGTCATTTTAACTGTAATTTTTATTCATTTCTACCTTCTTAATTTCCTGAGTTGAGCATCAATGTCCAATAATAAATTTTATGTCTGCGTTCAAAAGAAACATTAAATTAGTGAGGTTTTTTATTGGTTCTATTCACAATGGAGTTAAGCATACGATGCAAATCGTCACACCTTTTTATCAAAACGCCTAAAGACGGCTCAATTGCATCCACTTATACAAACCATCGTGAAATTGGTAATTAGATAAACACTTACCATGCGTGTGACTTCAAGTCCATTTGGCCATTGTGGGCCGCACTAAGAAAATTATATAGGTAGAATCAACTGCAAATGGCAGTTAAAATAACTACATTTGCAGTTGAAAATGTGTACACTACATTTGCATTTAAATCAACTGCAATGTGTAGTTATTTGTACCTGTTAAAAATTAACTTCCGAATGTAGTAAAAATACCCACAAATGCAGTTAAAATAACATTGCCAGCATTTACAATTTCGCGCTATTTTTCCAAATCATTTCGGCCTCATGTCTGTCCTTAAGAGATGTAATATATAAATATTAATGAGATACAAGAAAAGTTAAAAATTAACTTCCGAATGTAGTTCCAGTTAAAAAAGTACTGCCAACTTAAAGTTCTATACCTGTATTAAAATTACCTTTTAGATATCATTTCCGCATTTTAAAAATAAGTTATAACATATTTAAACTAAATAGAAAACAAACTTTGTTTGATTTCAAAGCTGTTTCTATTTAATTTAATGATGTTTCTACTTTATTTTTAATACTTTTTTCTGTGTGTATGAATAAAAAAATGTAATTAATAATTAATTTCAATATTAAATAAATTAATGTGTTTTGTACATTTAATGTTTCATGTGTTTCAAATATAAATTTGGGTACGTATTACGTTATTATTTTTAGTTTATTATTTCCTTATTATTTTTTATGTTTTATAAAATTCTAATTTTTTTAATATACTATATTATTTTACAAAATATATTATTAAAAAGTTATATTTATAAAATAGAAAGACCTCAGACCTCAACGGGGTTGTATAACAGCACTATCTGATGTAATAGAAGATATTCGAAGTAACTTGGAAGAGAGAAAATTAACTTTTTTAGTATTATTAGACCACTCTAAGGCTTTTGATACAGTGCACCATTCAATGTTATGCTTGAAGCTATCCAAATTGTTTAACTTCTCGCCATTTGCTGTGAGGTTGCTGTCCTCGTACCTCTCAAACAGATCCCAATCTGTTACTAGTGGTGGATCTATTTCACGTCCCTTACAAGTGACTAGAGGTGTCCCACAGGGCTCCGTTCTTGGACCACTGCTGTACTCATTATATGCTAATGATCTTCCACAACAACTTCGTTATTCTAGCATACAAATGTATGCTGATGACGCTCAACTTTATCTTAGTTGCTCCAGGGAGTTAATTTGTTCGAAAACTCGGGAATTAAATTATGATCTGGATAAAATTTTCACATGGGCTTCAGTAAATGGTTTGCGACTCAATCCGAATAAATCAAAATGCGTAATAATAGCGAAAAAAAAAGTACAAGTTGATGATGAAATAAATATTTTTCTTGGTGGTACAAAAATTGATATTGTAGGCACTGCTAAAAACTTAGGTGTTACATTTAACAACACGTTAACATGGTCCGATCATATTAACCAGGCCAGTGGCAGAACATATAGTATGCTGCGAAATCTTTGGGTCACCCAACACTTTACCCCTTTGAAAGTTAGAATCCTGCTTGCAAAAACATATCTTTTGCCGACACTCCTATATTCATCGGAAATTTTTACTGGTTGCAACTCTAAGGATATGAGAAAACTTACCACAACCTATAACAATATCATACGTTTCATTTATGGTTTAAGAAAATTCGATCATGTAACCCAGTATTCATGTCGTATATTTAACATGTCTTTTTTCGACTACCTTAAGTTTAAAAACATTATTTTTATTCATAAAATTATTATGACAAAGCAGCCAACATATCTTTATGATCGTTTGCAGTTTTCAAGATCTCTAAGAGGCAAAGCAATAACCCAATTTCGGCATCGTGATCATGCTTCCGAATGTCAATTCTTTATATTTACCATACGTCTCTGGAACCAACTTCCAAATAATTTACAGACCACTTCAAACGCAACAAGGTTTAGGAAATTACTTATAGAATATTTTTCATAAAATGTATCTTTCTTTTTTTATATTATTTATTTTTCATATATATTTTTTTTTTTGTTTATTATTATTTTTTTATATTTTTTTTTTTTTTTTTAAAAAAATTTTTTTTTATTACTTTTCATTGTTATTATAACTTGTCTGATTCTAGTACTGTAATTTATAAGATATTGTGTCTTGTTGTATTAGAAAAGCAATTTGATAATAAATACAAATACAAATACAAATATAAAATTAATAATAAATAATAAATCGATAAAATACGAAATAATAAATAAAGCGCAATGAATAAAACGCATTGCTAAAACAACAAAATAATTATTCAATTTGATTTAATATATTATATTTGATATATAGCTAATTTTCGTTATTATATTTGACACTACATCATATAAAAATAAAATTACATAATATTTTTTTTATATATTTAAAACTAATACTTCGCTTGAGTTTAACTGGCTTCCTCCGGTTTTCTAGTCAAAATCTAAACATTTACTTTAACAGTGCCTTTATTTTCACCAAAAATTTTAAAATAGTTAAAATGGATGTAAAAAACTAAAAAATTTAACAAACTCATTCATCAAACCGAAATATTAATTTTATCATGTGAAATTAGCCCTTTAATCAGTTTTTTTACGACCCAAATTTCTCCCTAACAAATAATTACACCCTTAAAAACCCTACACTAAGAACCCAAACTTGCCAACACTGGTATAAGGCCCATTGACATTGTATTGTGGTTGTAGTTCGACGGCAGAATTGTGATTAATCTCTGAAACTCAGTTTCGCCGTTAGCAATTATAAAGCGCTAGAAAAGCAAGAAAAACTTTGAGTTGGCAGCAGTGGTATTTAACGAAACCCGCCCAGCAAATATAGTAGTCGGTCGAGAGAACACTAACTACGTGTAACGAGTGAAAGAATTTTTGTGCATTTTTTAAAGCGATAAAAGGTGAATAAATTTTGCAAATAGTAGCAAACAATTTAAAAAACAACCTAAAATAGTTAATAAAAGTAAATAAATACATGTTCAACAAATAATTTTAATAAAAAAAGTTAACAAATATAAAGTAACTGAAGAAAAACTGAAGTTTGAGTCATCAAACAAGCGGCCAACAAAAGATATAGAGGAAGAACAAGAGACAAAAAGGAAGAAAAAAGGGATTATAAGGGATAGAGAATTTGTAATAGATAAGTTCCAAGTTTTAAAAGAAATTTCAAGTGTTATTTTAAAATTTCTATAAAATTTAGAGGCATTTTAATTTAATTTTAAAGATTTTAGTACAAGAAATGACAAAAAGCAATTGTTTGAAAAGCGGCTACTTACACACACACACATCCACAATTGGACACATTTTTTTAACGAAGATTTTGCGTGCCGCGACATAAAAAAGAAGATAAAACAGATACAGTAGACTCTGCATAAGTGTAATATCTAAAAATATAAAAAAATTTAGTTATTCTTATATTTCACGTTTTCATTGAAGGGATAACTTATATAAATTTTTATATGTGTATTCGAAAACGTTAAATTTTTGGTAAAATCTATTCTATACCAAATACTTTTTAACCTTGTTTCCACTTACGTGTTTACATCAAAACATGTGTTTTGGTGAAGAAAAAAAAATGTATGGGAAAACATGACAAAACATGTTTTATTTCAAAATACGTCCATAACACGTTCAATGGAAACGTTGTATTAGACTTTCAAATTTCAAGTCCAAAACTTCAAAAAAAGGAACTTTTTTGGTCGCAGTATGAACACGGTATAAAGTTAAAATTTTGATTTTTTTTTAACATTTAAAACTCGGTGAAAAAAACAATTATAGATTATACAAGAAGCTTATGCTTGTTTTACACTAAGAAGTTAATCTATTAAAAAGTGGATTAACTGCATATGTTTGCACTGAAATTAAGTAGTGAATCAACTTTTTACTAGATTAACTTTTCAGTGTCCAAAACCGTAATCAAAACCCTTTTAGCCGGTTTTTTTTATTTTCAAAAACCGATATGGTTTCAATGTTTTACATTTTTTAATTATTCGAGAAACCGTTTTTTTGGGGTGGAAAACCCAGTTATTTTTTCAACGTATTTTTCTTGATAAATTTGAAAAAACCTTTGAAAATGCGTTATGCTTATACGATATTAAAAAAATTGAAAAAATATGCCTCAATTCTTCAATTTTACACAAATTTAGCTTGAACTCAAACAAATAAAAAGCTAATAACTATAACAGAAAATAATTTTGGTAAAATGATTTTAAATTAAATGGTTTACACTTTAAGATTGGTAGTCTTAAATGTATAAAAAATAGAATAGGAAATCTGCAGCTGCCATTCACAGCATAACGAGAAGACATAATCGCCCTTGCCGTTGTCTTTGGCGAAATCGTGAGTTAGTCGAATTAGTTAAAAATTTGTTAAAAGCACATCTTTTAAAAATTTTTAATTGAATTTATTATTAATAGTAATCAAATTATTAAAAATCTACACAGATCAATTTTGTAGGAAGGCGAAAATTCTATTTACAAATTCAACAACCTTAATCACACCGAACATCGCGATTTCCGAATTCTCGGATAAGCGGTATATACTAGATAAAAATAATTCAATTAAAATTTAAATATAAACAGCCAGCAAACAAGCTCCAAAAGGTGTTAGAAATGGGCTCAAAATATATTAAAATTTAATATTTTCTGTATGAAAGTGGTTCATCCAAAAGAATCTTATTTTTTCATTAAAAAAAAAAAACTGAGCAAAATTTATGAACTTTAAACATAATATTTGGGATATGGAGTGCATTAGATTTTTTAAACTATAAAAGATACAAAATATCGTAAAAAAACCAAAAGCGGTTATAATCGATTTTTTTAATCAACCGTATTCGAATCCGTGTTTTTTAAAAACTTATTTTTCGAACAAACCGAAAACCGGTTTTAAAAATTCGTTTGTTTTTTTGACACTAGATTTTAAAACAGTGAAAAATATTATTTTTTTTTATAAAAATGTTCTTATAGTAGTAGATGATTTTGGGATTGTAATAGATGATTTTGGGATTGTAATCTGATTTTTTTTTATAGTTTATGCCAATTTTTTTGCACCAGTCAAATTCGTTTAATTTCTTTCATATAAAGTATAGATTTTTTTTTTTTTAATATTTAACTTATTTTTGTGATAATGATCCAATAAATCTATTTTATATTAACCTCTTGTGTATTTTTGGAAGAAAATATTCAATTAGTAAAATGTTAAATGAATAAAATTTGAATGACTCAATTTGAAATTAACTCATCTTAAAGCTTTGGAAATAAATGAATTCCTTGGGTATGGCATAGATTACATAGATCTCAAATTCTTCCTCTTCATTTAAAAAAAATGGCGTATGAAAATTTTATTAATTTGAATTATATGTTTTTTGGCATATTAAGATAAAATGTTATTTCGAAGCTTAGGACCCCGTGCTACAGGGAGGACCAACAAAATATATGTACGCACATATCTTAAAAACTAAACAAAATTCGAAATTAGGTGTAAAATAGGTTAAATAAATTAGATGTAAAAAGTTTAAATAAGTTAAAAAAAAATTGTGTCGGCGGCACATATTTTCTGAAGTTTGCATATTTCATTTAATGCTTATCTTTGTAAATAACGCATGCGTTATTGCAACAAAACAAAATAGATATCATGAGAAATCTTATTGCAATACCCTTATTGCAATACCCTTAATTTAGCACAAAAAAAATTTCGAAACTATAAACCCATTGCATCCCAACTCATGATCCATAAATAAGTTAGTGGCTGTGTAGAGTAAATGGTTTCGGCGCAAAAATTATGGCGGCTTTAAGTCACAAGCAAATTTAAAATATTTAAGTTATGAAACTTTTGTTTGTTCCATAATATTTAAAGTTCTTAAGATTTGTGTTGCCTTTTCGAGTTTAGTGTTAAGCTCATTCAAATCTTTTATTTGATTAAGATGTCACAAAGCGAAATATGTTTGACAAAACTGCAACTGTACCCGCTAGGGATGAAAAAACTAAAACTTTTTTGCACTTTATCAATTTAGTCCGTCTTGAAAATTCACTCTAGATACCAAAATAAGTTCTCAAACCATGTTTTTTATGAAAAAAAAATGCGAAAAAAATAATTAAATTTAGCAACATTTTTAAAAAGTTCATTAAATTTTTGCGTTTACAATTTTTAAAATGCCAATTTGAATAGGAGATGCTATATGAAAGAAGAAACTCATTTCAAGTTAATGTATTACATAGATCTCAAACTCTTTGACATTAGCTATCAGTGCACGCAACTCATGAGAATGTGTTGGACATACGACGTATACATATACAACAAATATTTGAAAGTGTATGAAAAATGTGTTTGTTGTTAAAAGAAGAAGGTCTTTTATTTCAGTAACGGTACTTTAGGAATAACGATATTTCAGTTATATCGGTAACGGTTTTTTATTTCGGTAACGGTATTTTAGCGGTAACGGCATATTAGTCATGTCGGTAACATTATTTTAAGGATAACGGGTTTTCAGTTATTTCGGTAACGGTATTTTAAAGGTTACGTTATGACCAAACTTTGGAAAATATATATCTTTTAACAGCGATTATTTTTTATGATCTTGGCAGATTATTTCAATAACTGTATTTTAAGGATAACGATATTTCAATTATTTCGATAACGGTATTGTAGCGATAACGGTATTTAAGTTATTTCGGTAACTGTATTTTAAGGTTATTGGCATTTAAGTCATATCGGTAACGATATTTTAGCGATAGCGTTATTTCAATTATTTCAGGGAAAACCATAGTCAGTTGAAAGAGTTTTGAATCAATAACGGTATTTTAGCGGTATTACCTTCCATCCCTGCTTGTAAACCACCAAACAACTTTTCTCCAAGCAGTGATATGGTAATTCCTTTTTTAGATTATGTATCTCCAAAATCTAGTGCCTTCTAAAAAAAAAAATAATAAAAAAAACTTGTAAGTTACAAGTAGTTTTTTTTTTTTCTTCTTCCAATCTTTAATTCAATTTCAGTTTTTAGTTATCTGTTTTCTTAATGTGTTAGAACATTTCTGTAGAGTCTACTGTATTTAATAAAAATTTGCAGCACTATTTTTTGTATTTGTTTCGGCCTTGCTCAATTTTAACAAAAATACTCGTACTCTAAACTTGACTCACTCAGTCTTAAAAGTGCAGAGTGGCAGTACGGTCACTCAATTGGATTTACGGATTTTTTTTTATTAAGAACGAAATTATTATTTTTGTTAACCAAGATAAAGAAAAAAAAACTTGTAAAATTTTACAATTTAAAAAAGTGTGTAAATGTTTTTAAATAACATAAATTTAATTAAATGTAATTATAAATTACAATTTCTAACTAAAAGAAAACAAAGAAGAACAAAAAATTCCAATAAGAATTAAGAAGTGACTAAATAAAAAAGTTTTTTTTTATACTGTTCTTTGATTAAAAAAAATTAAAAAAATAATTATGTTGGCCGCTTGTTAAAAAAATAATTATATACTAACCGAATAATTTCAATAATTACATTAAATATTTAAATGAAAATTTTCATGTTCCCTTTTTTAAAAAATTTTTTTTTTCATAATTTTACTTGCGTTTTCTTTTTCTTAATTTTGTTTTGCCGACAATTGCAAGGAAATATGGGAAATGTCAAAAATGCGTTAAAAAAAGAGCAAAAGAGATTTAAAGTACATGCTCTCTTTTTGTTTCTTTTTTGGTATTTAACCACTGGAATTGCCAACATGAAAATTTCCATTTAAAAATATTCAAATTTTAAAAACAATTTTATTTAAAGTTTAGATTAGACAACGAATTTTAATAAAATATTTTTTACTATTATAAAGAAAATTAAAAAAAAGTGTTTAACTGTTGTGCGTGTTATTAAACAAAATCGATATAAAAACATATTTTTTTAAAGTGTTTTCAAATTTATAAAAAAAAACATTTTGTGTTAAATTATTATTTATCAACTTTTTAAATTAAAAACTAAAAAAAAAAAACTTAAAGAATGGCTGAAGAAGTAGATCGCAATGATCCCGAATTGAAATATCTTTCGGTGGAACGTAATCAATTTAATGATCCGGCTACTCAGGCAGAATGGACACAAAAACGTTTAGTTTGGGTGCCTCATGAAAATCAGGTCAGTATCTTATTATAACACAAATCAATATTAATTCCTGGGTATAAACATAAAAAAATCTATCTACGTTATTTAAATTATGCATAATTTTCAATGCTTGTCTTCCTCCACTGTCAAAATTTTTTCGCTTTCCTACCTGTGTGTGTGTCGTGTATCTGTTCAAAATTCAAATTCTTTTATTTGGTTGGAACCGGTTTTTGATCTTATGTTGGATTTGTTGTTTTTTAACTTTCTTTAAAAAGGTTTGTGAGTCAAACACTACTCTGACAAAGAAATCTTAAAAAAAAATTGTATACAGAAAAACTTGTTGCCCAGTTTTATTTAACCAATGACTAATCAATGAATTTTTGTTAAAAATATACCTCCCTAAAATTTGCTTTGGCAGAATTCAATTCAATATATTTCAGAAAACACTTATTTAGTTCACACCTTTCTTCGTTTAATTGTAATAATGAATATACGAGGGTGGATCAATAAGTGCCTGACTTTTTAAATAAAATACAGTTTTTTTTTGCAAAAAAAAAATATTTTTCAACAAAGTCCAAAGTTTCTCCAATTTTTGTATCTCTTCCAAAATGTATTATTTTTCGAGGTTCATAAAATAGGAATTTCTTGGCCATATGGGGTCGTTTTTTTTTTTTTTAAATCCTCGTTAAATGGGTCCAATAAGTTGGCATAATATTCGCCGTTTTTTGTTTTTCCCTTTTGAAGGTAATCGATGTGGATTATCCCGCGTGCATCCCAAAAAACTGTTGCCATCAATTGAGAGCAAACGCGGCACCCATCTTGCATACAGCTTTCTTAAAGCCAACTGATAATTTAAAATCGAAACCACACTGCCATATGAAATGCCTATGACATCGACAATCTCACGCACTTTTACTATTCGATCGGCCAACACCATATCGTGGAATTTTTCGACATTTTCGGGTGTATTGACCTCAATTGGCCGTCCAGAACGTTCACTTGTGCGAGCACAACGAATGTCAGTAAACCACCTTTTTACCATTGAAATCGATGGTGCAGAGTCATCATAGTAAAGGGTCCGCCAAATAACTTTTTTTGTTTTGAAAATGCTATAAAAAAAACTATTGAATATTTTCTCAAATTTCTTTTTTTATTTGAAAGTACAATCCTTCCGGTTAATAATGGAAAATAATTTCATTCAAATGGCTGCCTCGGTTGGCCATGCAGTAGCCTACACGATCGGTCCAATTTTTAAGCACATTATCGATTGTGTGCAGCTGTATTTCCTCCTCTTCAATTTTTGTGAACAAAAATTCGTTCAACATGGCCCGATAACGATCGCCATTGACTGTAACGGCCACTACTTGCTCATTTTCGAAGAAAAATGGCCCAATTATGCCTCTGGACCAAAATCCGCACCAAACAGTGACTCGTTTTGGGTGTATCGGCACACATTCTGCAACATTACCATGATTTTCAAAGTAATGGATAAAACTAATTATGTGTCAAATCAGACATGAGCTAAGTGTTACCATTCACGAAATAAGAACTAGTTGAAAAAAAAACGTTAGATGGCGGACCCTTTATTTTCCTTGGTTTGATTGACCGTTTTTTTTTTTTTCGCAAAAAGTAATGTTTAATGAGTACTCGAAATTCACTTTTTTCCATTTTTAAAAAAATCCACGAGGTTGTATGTTTTGAGCAGCTGTTAAACGCAAAGTAAATGACGGAACTTGCTCAAAATTTGACAGTAGTCTATTAACATATGGTACTTTATGGGAGCAAAGTTGCATTTCATATAACTACAAGGGAAGTTCGAAAAGTCACGGACTTATTGATTCGCCCTCGTATATCTTTGTTCACTATTTTACTTATTGTTTATATTATTTTGTTCACTATTTTACTTATTGTTTATATTATTTTGTTCACTATTTTACTTATTGTTTATATTATTCTGTTTGAATTTTCGTTACTTATTTTCTAGTTTTACCTTTATCAATTAATTTGAAATTTAAATTTCTTTTTGATATTTCTGATTCATATTTCATGTGTTCATCAAACATTTTGATAAACTTAAAAATGGATTTCTTTTTCAAATATTTACTTTACTCAAGATTATTTGCATAAAATGTTAACACAATTTATCACCAAATTTCCAAGTAGTTTTTGTCGGTTATGATTCATTTATTAATTAATTTGTAATATATCATTCATTCCATGAGAAATGGCCACAAATCGGTATAAAGTTGTTCAAATTTTCTTAAAATGTTTAAAAAGAAGGTTGTATGGATCCTATCCCGATGTTAGACTTTTGATTTTGATTTTTTAAAGAAAAAATGACAAAAGTTATGAACTTTGAAGATCCATAGTTTGTTAAGTATATGGACTATTTCACAAATTTTAAAAGTTACTGTAAGATGCAGTCTTCTTTTTCAACTACCTAGTTATAATTTTTATTTTTTTTAATTTTTTTTTTATGATTATTAATAATCATATAATTATAAATTATATCCTCTTACCCTAACCGAGCACTAGCTACTATGCCTCGTTGAATCGAATCGTCTTGATAAGTCCAGCACGATACCAACTAGCCCCCACCTATAATCTAAAAATAACCTCTGCTTTCTAAAGCTTATTAAATTTTTTCATAAAAAAAACACTTTTTTTTTATTTTTAATTTTTATATTTTCTAATACAAAATGTGGAAATATATTAGGACATGTTTGGCAGTTACTATCGCGTTTCAATAATTTAACAATGAGTTCAAAAGTTATTGTCTTACCTTATATTTAATATTTATAAATTATCTAGTGATAAAAATGCAAATGCAATTACTATTACTTCTAAAGAAAATGCAATTTTTAAATGCATTATAAAGCCATTTTCCCCCCATCAATTTTTTGATTGCTTAAAGTTTTGCAAAATACATATTTCATAGTACTAAATAAGATTTTGATGTGAATTTCTTTTAAAAAGCTTTTTATTTATCCTTTACAAAAGCTTTTTATAGCAAAATCTCATATTCGTATCCCCCCCAAATAAAAACGAAGATACTATATATTGCAAAAATAAAAACAGCTAAAAATCCGAAAGGGGGTAACGGACTTAAAAGTGCATTTAAAAATTGTATTTCTATTAATTACATTTGCTTTATTATCAATAAATAATTGTTTATTAGTTAATATTTTATAAGACAGTAAGACCTTTCATTCGATTTTTAAATTATTATAATGCGCCTACAACTGTCTGAAATATAGCTGTTCAAAGTGCTATAGGATCGTTCCAAAAGTAACGTTGATAGTTTAAGAAAACTTAAAAATGTCATTGATTCGCGAATATCTCAAAATGCACTCTCTTTTTTCTTAAATTTTTTTTTTCAGACAACAATAGTTCAGTTTTCTTACTTTTTGGCAAAAGTTCGGTAAAATGAGAGTAAACTAAAAATACTATCAAAAAAGACAAAAAAAAACACACGGAACCCAAAAATAATATTTCTAGCCCAAAAAAATAAATAATTGCGAACTAGTCGCTTTTTCCTCAAAATTTTTCCTTTTTTGCGATTTTCACGGCGGTTTTTGGGCCAAAAAGTGGGCAACAGTACACTTTATTGTGAATAAACAACATCCGCTGATGATATAACAGCTGATAAAAACAATTTATCCAAACTTACACTAAAAAAAGTCTGTGCTTCTTCGTCTTCGTCTTCGTCTTCGTCTTTTTTTTTTTTTATTTAACCAATACTCAGGGGATGCCCCCAGCTCATGCAGTGCATTGTATTGATCAGAAAATAGGGTATGGGAAGGAGGAAAGAGGGAGTAGTGTTTGTGGATATTTGATTTAAATGTTTCTAAATTGTAAGTAACAGGGAAGACTTCTGCGTGAAGTTTGTTCCACATACGAATCGTTCGACTAAAAAACGAATTTTCTCTGTAATTTTTGGTAAAATTGCGATCCGCGTAATCCTAATGTTGACTACCCGAACACACCTAATATGTCATCTAAAAGATATAAAAAATTCTGAAAAACGATTTTTTCCAAAAAAATTCAATTTTTAAAAGAAGCGATTATTTTGGGTTCAAATCTTATAAATAAGCAGCTGCAGATTTCGGAAAATTATTGAACAAAATATGGCTCTTAAAATTTCATAAATTTTAGCATATTTTAAGCTTTAAAAATTAGAATAAAGTCGATAGTTTTTTAAATTTCGAAGATCTGAGAACGGGATTGTTAATATAGCTACAAACCGTCATCCCTTTATCAATACTATATGAAAATCGAATGAGATAAGCTCAGAAAAGTTCAATTTTTTAATGTTCTTTCATGGAATTAATGATATATTTTTGTAAATCATGACTGTATAATAAATTATTTATGCATATTAATTTTTTATTAAAATAATTTTATTCATTATTGCTTCTTTTTTAATAATTTTAAGTCAATGAACTTGTTCATTTTTCTAAACATTTAAACCTTTGAAGATATTTAAAGAAATTGATTTATTCAATATTGATTTTCTTAATGAATTTTCTAAATTATCTTCAAAATTCTACCATTTTTCATAGGAATGCTAATAAGAATTTAATACAAATGTATGTCGGTTTTCAATATTTCCGACATTTTTTTACGGGAATTTCCGAGATTTCCCAAATAAATATTTATTTCTTAAGGTTTAGATAGTGAAAGCTAATTTTGTTTAGTGAAAACCAAAACATATTAAAATTTAACGATCAATGTTAATTCAGGAATATTTTGAAATTTATTGAATAATTCGATGAAATTTTGATCTTTAATAATAACCTTATGAATAAATATATATTACACTTAAATTAAAATTTAGTTTAGAATGTTTTATTTTCAAGAGAAATTGTGAAACTAAATATATTTTTTTTAAATCAAAATGTAATAGTGAGTATTCCAACTCATAAATACCAAAAAAAAAAAGTTTTATTTTCTTTTGAAAATTCTGATATTTCTCAAGAGAGTAGTAACGCCGACAAAATACTTTGCGAGTATAAAATAATGTAATCCTTAAAAAATAAAAATGTTAATACTGTTTTTTAGCTTATTTAATATTTGAATTTTAACTTAGGAACCCATAAGAATACCATAAAAAAGCTTGGTGAAAATATTTTGAAAAGTTTGGAAATAAACAAATTTTTTTTAACGTTTTAAAAATACAATTTAAAAAAAAATATTTAATCTTTGAGATCAAATTGTTTGTATTTAAAAATAATTAAATTTGCAGTGGCTTTGAATCGTTTACTTAGCTAAAATATCTAAAATTTGGGAACCGCTGGGATGAGTGTTTGGATTTTTGGTTGATTACATATGGAACAATACATTTTTACTAAAAAATGTAAGCTTTCTGTTTCTTATCTCCTCTTTTAAAAAGTATTACATTACATTTTTTGCAAGAAAAAAAACCTCTATAAGAAATGGTACATTTTGAACGTAAAAATTCTTGTTGTCCTCACATTTTCCCAAACAACTTTTAAATCGTCGGACTGATTCTCATAATTTTCAACAAAAAGCTGCTTCGGAGAATAATATTTAACTGGGGTAAAAATAAATGGTCAAAATATCTAAATACGTTGCGTTTTTGGGGGGATTTTGTAAAAAATAACTTGAATATTTAAATTTCTTGTTCTAAGAGCTAATCCGAAAAAGGACAAATCACCAGGGAATTCAGTGTACTCGAATTAGGTTTACCAGGCTTGTGCCCGCTTGTTAGAAAAAATTCTCCGATTCTAGCACAGTGTAGTTCAACGAATTCATGTTAAAAAAACAGCAGTGTGCTCAGTACTTTACTTAAATAAATTGTTGTTGTTTTTTTATCTAATAATACATTTTCGTTTTAAAAATTGATTAAAACTTTATATTTATAGTGTTTGTTTGTTTTTTTTTTTATCAAGCCCTAAATTTTGTGCTCAAATACCAAACTTTAAAGTAGTTTTTGTTTGAAATTAAAATGAATAATAATCCATTAAAAGATGTTTACTAACTATTATGTTGAACAAATTTTTAACAAAATTTCCCAGCAACTGTACAAATATTAATATTTATTAACTTAACGTTTTTTATATTATTATGCAATACAAATTGCTAGCACAAATACCTAATATATTAACTGCAAAAGTCTACATAATATAAAAACAATTATTTATTTATCATTTTATTATATTTAATTTATTATCAGCAGGGACAGGAATACGTTTTTTTTTTATATGTTTATAAACGTAAAATTTAATCTATTTGTTCTCAAAAGATTTTTGAATATTGAAAATAACCGACCACCGTCAACGTGTACGTATTTTCTGAGTTTATATAACAACTCTGTTCTAAAAAGCTGAACTGGGGTTTTGATAATTTCGAAAAAAAAATTTACAAAAACCGCGAAAAGAAATGCAATTTAAATTAATCATTTTTTAATATACTCATGCCCAGTTTTTAACTTCGTATTTAAATATACAATTAGTTAATTGCCATTTAAATTTAAGTTGTATTTAACTACAGTTTCAGTTTCTCAGTCTTAAATGTTAATTGTTATTTATTTGCGACAAAAGTATGGTAGCATCATGAAATGTCAAAAAATTAATGATCATTATTCATAAAACAGCTGTTTAAAGATTAGAAAAAAAAAACAGAAAATAACAGAAAATATGAAATATAGAAATAAAATATATATAATTAAATTAATAAAATAAAAATGAAAAGAAGTGAAAATTTCAGTGCAACCGAAGTTGAATTTTTATTGACTGCTGTAATTTAATTTATTTTTTATTGTTTGTTATACCACAAACAGACTTCCAGATGAGTGCAGTGTCTTCCAAGCGGAGATCCTGGCGATCTGGAGGGCGACGGAAGTGATACTGGGACACATCGTTGGGGGATCTAGGGTGACAATCTATGTCGACAGTCAGGCGGCGCTCAAAGCACTGACAAACTACACGGTTGCGCTCGCGCCTGGTCGCACGATGTAGGTGTGCTCTGAGGGAGCTCATGGAGGCATTCACGGTGAGGCTGTGTTGGGTACCCGGACACTGCAAGGTGGATGGCAATGAGTTGGCGGACGAACTTGCGAGGTAGGGTTCAAATCTGGACTTGGCAGTAAGAGACGGGGGGGGGTAAAGCCCCCTTTATGCTACTACTTTGAGGTTATACGGAAGGGATTCCGCGAAACCGTTAACCAATCATGGAGGAACAGAAGGGACTGCAGGGTGTCTAGGGCGTTATGGCCCGCTTTGGACGCAGGGGCAACCAAGGTTCTTCTGGGACTGGACAGGGAAGGTCTCAGGACCCTTACGGGGCTCCTGACCGGTCATTGTACTGTCAGGGCTTTCACAAGCAGATGGGACAGGGACATACCGGATTTTTGCAGGCTGTGCGAGGACGTTGAGGAACTGGAGACGGTGGAGCATATAATGTGCCACTGTCCTAGGTTACAGGGTCTCAGACAGAAATGGCTAGGAGATAGATTTCACGACGAACTCGGGTGTGTCGCTGGATACAATCCAGTTGATTTGCTGAGATTTGTCAGGGAGATAGGACGGCTGTTTCTGGTAAGGGGACGTTAGGATCCGGTTTCTGGGGAGTAAATATATTTTCTACCTTTCTTTATATTTATCTTTCAAGCTATTTTTTCTGTCTATTTCTATTCTTTCTCACCGTTTTTTCTCTGAAGGGATTCACAATGGACCGTATTGGTCTCCGAGTGGAGTTGTGCCCTTGGGCACATAACCCTTCCTAACCTAACCTAACCTATACCACGCGAAAAAAACAAACTGTCAAAATCATATGTTATATTTGTACAATTTAAATAGACTTTAAATGCCCAAGATTGGTCATTTAAATGTGATTTAAATTTGAAGTTAAAAACTGACGTTTGAATTTAAGTAGGACTTAGCGTCCAAATGGCATTTAAATACGAAGTGAAAAACTGGGCATTATAGTCTTATCAAATGTATGTCGAATTTTTACGAAAATTATGAAAGGTGTTATTCTGTAACACATGTGGATTAAATTATCCCTAAAGCTTATAAAATGCTGGCATTTTTGAAAAGAAATTCTTCTGATTTTTCTGATCCTAATTTATACCTCGTTTGTTAGATCAAAGTTAGAGTATGCTGCAGTTATTTGGAATCCCTATAACAATACTCATGTCACTCGCGTTGAGAGAGTACAAAGAGTTTTCATTAAATTCGCTTTAAGGTCACTTATCTTTGTTGATCTCATTCCTTCTTATAAATCGAAATGCCTATTATTAGGTTTGCAGACTTTAGAATATCGTAGATTATACCAGTCGGCGTTACTTGTCTTTGATATAGTAAATGGTGTAACTGACTGTCCTGATTTGCTGTCTCTTATTCCATTATATATGTCCCTCCTAGAAGTTTAAGATTCATTGATATGTTTAATGTGACACTCCATCGCACTGAATATGCTCTTAATAGTAAGCTAACGCGTATGTTTATTTATTTAAATGAAATCAATTTTAGTCTGCAACAGAATCATGAGCGCAAATCTTATATAGAGTTTTCCACGTCCAAGGATAAATTTAAACTGTTTCTTAATATAGCTTTTAAGTAATTAAGCTATATTATATTGAATATATTATATTTATTTATATTAAATTTTTGATTTAATCATAGTCTGTAAGGAATTTTTGTTTCCATAGACTGAATAAATGAAATGAAATTTCCTAGTGAGTCTTTTTTTGGCCAAAAGTGTAAAAATTAACCCTATGTGGATCAAGTTACTTAAAACAATTATTTTTTTTATCAAGTTGAGATTTTTTTTATTAATTAAAATCTTTACAATCTTTTAGTCATAATTAAAATAAGGTTTCATGGGTATTTAAAGATAATTATAGTCTTAATAAATTTAAGTGAGATTTTTTCGAAAACTATGCAAACTTTGATGAAAACATTAAAATTTTGTTAAATTTTTGACAAAATAAGCTATTTTCATAAAATGTCCTGCAAAGGAGTCGCTCCAAATACAAACTCGAATTATCATTTTTTAAATTTATTTTTTTATTTTGATAACAACTATTATATTATAAAAATAGCAATCGACATCTGCAAATTAGACATTTTAAAAAATCTTTAAAAGTATTATAAAAATAGCAATCGACATCTGCAAATTAGACATTTTAAAAAATCGTTAAAAGTAATTAAAAAAAGACGTTTTTGCATTTTTATCAAATTCATGGGTCATTTTAGATTCCTGGCTAAAGTGAGTTAATGATATCCGATGGAGTCAGAACTCCATATCTGAATAATTTGGAGTATACTTAATAGATAATGAGTTAATGATATCCGATGGAGTCAGAATTCCATACCTAAATAGATAATTGAAATAAAACGTAAGTTTTTCCGAAATTTCGAGTTTTGGGAATTTTTAATAATACACTTTTTCTCCAAAATTGGGCATTTTTGGCCGTCTTGAGACACGGGTTAACGTTTTCCAAAAATAAAATTAATGTCTTCCATTTGGAACCATTTGCAATAAAACTGAGGGTTGTAATGAACAAAAATCGACAAATCATTATTTTATGGGACATCCTAACATACACATTGTATTACACAATTTAAAATAAATCTTTAAATAAAAACTGCTTTTAGAAATTGGTTTCGGTGCGGAAGGTTTTTGATTCAAAATAAAAACGATGTTTATTATCAATACAATATTATTCATAAGGTAGTGCCCTGTAATTTGTTCGCTAGAAAAAAGTTATAACTCTAATCTGCATACGTCTTGCACAAATAATAAAAAAATTTCTTAATTTATATTGAAAAATAGGCATTTAAAAATTCACTTAAAACTTAAACCCTTAATTCCTATTTGCATATAAAATTTTAATATAAAAAATGTACACGTTTTTACAAGAAACTAAGAAAAATGCAATAAATATATGCATTTAAAGTGAACTAAGTCAAAATATGCAATAAAAATATGCATTTAAAGCAAAGTGAAAATATGAAATAAAAATATGCGTTCAAAGCAAATTATGCAAAAATATGCATTTATAGCAAAATATGCAAAAATATGCACTAAAGGGGCCAATACACGACACCAGCATGCATGCACAATCAAGTGATTGTGTGATTGATCCTTTGAGCATACACCACACCATCATGCTGGTACAGTTTTCATTTCTTTACAAAAAGTGTGTGGAAAAGGTCGTCATGGATACTACTTTGTCTCTGTTGGCATCTTTATCAAATTCTTTTAATTTCTCAACCATTTTATTATAACATTGGCTTTTTAAATCACGATTGCAATATTCTGAACTTTAAATTTTCCATAAACACGGCATTGACTTGTATAAATCGAGGAATTCTCCCCAAAATAATTTTCCTTTGCATTCATGGTGTTGTTTACTGCTTGAAAACTTTTAAAAACTGAGCTAATTTTACCACACACGATACATATGCATGCTGGTACAATCATAAAAATATCAAACTGTTTTTGATTTTGCTCAATCGGCATGTGGAATCGCACCACAACCCCATACACGGTCAATCGGCACGCACAATCACTTGATTGCGCATGCATGCTGGTGTCGTGTATGGGCCCCTTAACGAATCGATGCCATTTTAAAGCAAATTCTTTTGTTCGTAAAGATATTTTATTTATCCTGTTCTCAGACTTAAGAAAAAAAACATGTATTTGCATGAACTTCTGGTCCCTGATTATTAGTAAGTAACACACATCAATATAAAAAATAACACTTTCGCGTGAATGACTAGTAAAAAATTTATATTTTTACATAAAAAAAACAAAATAATTTTTGTCGACAATATTTTAATATAATTTCACATAAAAGTTTTTAAAATATTTCATACAACTGTGGCCATAAGATCTTATGCAGACACTGCAGTAGTTAATTTATTGAAAAATTCAAAATCCAGCGCTAATCCTTGAAGTAATTTAAAACTTTGAGAACTACCTATGTATGTAAATTGTTATTCTGTTTCTCTTATTGTAATATTTATATATTTTTTATATGATTAATAAAAAAAATTATATACAGCATAGTTCTATTGTTTTGATATTTTAATTTGTTGTTCAGCATAACAACAATTCGATTTTAATAACAACAAAAACAATATAAACATTCGCAACGGATTGATTGGTAGTTTTGAATTTTACTTTTGTTATTCTTTTGCGTATTCTTACAACAATATATTTTTTATCAGGGATGGAAAATTGTATTTATTTGATTTGTTTTTTAATTCAATTAATTTTATTAAATTTTAAATTTTTTTAAATTTGTTTTTTTTTTATTAATCACAATGATGACTTTTACACAAAGTTTTTAAATTTGAATATTTTTAAAATTTAAAATCATCGAAATTCTATTTGTCCATCCCTGATCATCATACACTCATACATTTTCATCATGTTATTTAACAACAAAATAAGTTTTTTTAGCTGTATTTTTTTATATTGTTTTCATTTCTTTTGATGGTTGGGGTCTTGTCGTGCTAATTCGACAACATTCAATAATTGTTGTTGGTAATTCTTAAGAGATTCTGTTTTTTTTTTAATATTGTTGATTTTTTGGGTTAATGAACTTTTTTTTTTAACAAAAAGACGGGCTCTTTTCTTTTCTTTTGTTTTGTTAACATTGTACTAAAAATCGATTGGTGTGGTTCTTTATTTTTTTTTTTTTTATAAAAATTCATATTTTCAAGTTTTCTATTGGAATTTATTTAAAAATCACAATATCATTATA
Organism: Delia radicum; assembly: GCA_021234595.1. Taxonomy (NCBI): domain Eukaryota; kingdom Metazoa; phylum Arthropoda; class Insecta; order Diptera; family Anthomyiidae; genus Delia; species Delia radicum. The sequence continues at coordinate 104,199,508 of CM037855.1, read as the reverse complement.
TTGCAATTTAAAATTTTTAAATAAAATAACACTTTGAATAGTCTAACTGAAACACATGCTTTTTAATAGACCTGTGTCCAAGGGTTGTCACTCGAATAAAAATTAATCGAACGAACAAATGAAAATTCGAGCGATAATTTAAAAAAACATGATTTTAAAATAACGAATAATTCGAATAAATTTTTACAATTATTCGAACAAAACGTATAATTAAAAAAATTATTGTTTTATAAAACTTTTTCGAAAATTTAACAATTTTTTGAAAATTTATATAAAAAATGGTAATGGACAATAGAAAATGAAGAAATAACTGAAATTTTAAAACTTTTATTAATCGTTTTCAAAGATATGGACTCTTTAATAATGGGTAATTGTGCGCCCCGGTAGGCTAGTTGGTAGCGTGCTGGCTTATCAGTGCGGGGGTCGTGGGTTCGATTCTTACCAGAGGCACTGGTCTGTTTTCGCTACAACGCGCCGAAGGCCATAGTAACTAGCGCTCGGTTTGGGTAATAGTATATAATTTGTAATTATATGATTATTAATTAATAAAAAAAAAAAAAAAAAAAATAATAATGGGTAAAGATATTTGATTTGACTTTCAAGCAAACAATATGAAGGAATTCACAGATAAAGTGCTATCTTTGAAATATAGCATGATTTTTGAAGTTAAAGCTATACAAAACTATCAAAAATACAGCTATTTGACAACGATATCACGTTAGCACTTAAACTATGAATTCCATTTATGTAATTTCTACGGTAACTAAAAAAATATCTAAACCTCGATGTACTAAAACTGTCACCGATATATGTATATTTAACTTTTTAACGATTTTTAGTACTGTTTTTTTTTCGCGAGATATTGGCGTAAGATTGAGAAATCGTTTGGCGAATCGGTATTGTTGTAGTATTGAAATTAATGCCAAAATTAATGAAATTTTGAGATTTTGCAGTAAAACACTCTTATTATTGATGTATTTTTAAAATAAATTTTATTCGTTATTCGTTCGATTGATCGAATAATTTTTAAAAATAAATCGTTTGATCGTTCGATCAAAAATTGTTTGATCGTAAATGACAACACTACTATGTACGCTGCATCCAAACCTGCAAAAAAATGTATCTCATTCTCAATTTTTGAAATATCGTGGTTTTTATATTAAAGACTTTCAAGGAAAAAACTTCATCATATTTATGAAAAACTTCATAAATATGAAGAAAAACTTCATTGATTTTCGTCCAATGTAACACTTCATAAATATGATGAAGTTGTGTCATAAAAGAGCAAATTGATGACAGACTTCTTCATATTTATGAAATGTTTTATAAATATGATGATGAAGTTTCATAACTTTTTATGAAGTGCTTAATAAATATTATAAAACATTTCATAAATAGGATGATGCAGTTTCATAAGCTTTTATGAAATGTTTCATAAATATTTTTATATGTACATCAATTAAAGTTAAAAACATCTATTCAAGTTAAAAATTCCGAAATTTTATATTATATTAATTCTATTTAAAATTAGGAACAGCTCAAATAATATTTAATTGATGTTTAGTTAATGAAACTTTTTTAGACCTTCTATGAAACATTTGTCATACATTTTTAAGAAACTCTTCATCATATTTATGAAAACTTCATAAATATAATGAATAATTGATGACAAACGATTTATGAAACAATTTCATCAATATGATGAGATTTTTTTCTTTGAGTGCACATTCACGCCATTATTTCGTATATTTTTCTTAATTTTTTTAAATTTGATCTCAAAATCAAGAAATCTTTTTTAAGAATATAAAACTATACAAATTTATCTCTAATTTGAGTGGGTGTTTGTATCAGGATATCTTATTGGTATTGCAAGGAAGTTAAAAACTACTTTTTTTTTTTAAACTTTATCCTTATAAATTTAATTTATGCAAAACATTTTAAACATTAAAATTAACATCCCAGAAACATGAACACTTTTTTTTTTTACATTGACTATTCCGAAACGTAAACAAAGTTCAATAGCTCTAAAACGTGACCACATTTTTTGTAAGAACTGTTTCTTTTTCTTTAATTTTTTTAATAATTTGGGGAATCTCCGAATAATAATTTCACCACGTTCTTATAGTAAACATCTTATCTAACGTGAGCAGAAAAACTCAAACTCTTTTCCTGTATCTCCGAAATTAAGAATTTTTTATATCAAAATTGTTTTAAAACGTATAGAATAAAATTAAAATAGAATTGGCAGTTATTTTAATAGTAAATGTATTAGAAATTAAGAACTGTTAAATATAAAAAAAAGAAAAACATTCAAAATCTTTTCATATTTTGTTTTTTATTAAATAATCAATATAATGATTGGTTCTGAAGTACTTGGAATATAATTTATTCTAAGTGTATCAATTTTGTAGTAAAATAGTTAAAAAAAAGTCCAATCACAAACGGGAACAAAATCAGAAGCGCCCTTGCAAAAATTAGTTCACGTTTTTGAGAGTTCACTGTATGTATTTCAAAGATAGGTTTTGCGAAAAGCTAAAATTTGTTGTGTAGTGTAATTACCCAGGCAGAAAAATACATTCGTCACAGTGTTGGCTAAGCGTCAGCGACGGTCGATTATGCGTTGGCAAAACGTACAATTAACAATCTTGACAGTATTGTCGTATTATCCGATTGATAACAGTTACCAACCGTTGGTTTGAGCGAACTTGCCTTCGTTGGCATAACGTTGGTGATCCAAAAAAGTTGGTGCTTTTAAAAAAGCTTAAACTAAATTAATTTTGAGAAATATGTATAATAAAATACATTTAAAAAGCTGCAATACTGTTCGGTCTTAGTCTTTTACATCATATTTAAATATGTGAAATAATATAAAATTAAAAAAATGTTTTTAATTTGTTGTAATATTGGTAAAAAATAATGTTGGCAACGAATTTTGCTGGTGGAACTGGCAAAACACGTGCTTTGCAAACAAAATGGTGTTTCCTAGTACAATATTATTTGTATCTTTGGTAATTTTTAGCACTGTGGGTTTTACAAAAATGGCCAGTACTATTTTTTTCGTACGGTTGGCAATTTCTTCCTGGGTAGTTATGCGAGTTTTTTTTATTCTTTAAATATTTATTAGCTACAATATATATGTTATTTTCAATTAACACAAAAACAATAAATGTATTTAAATTGTTTGACAAATGAAATGAACGCCTTCAGAATTGTAATATTCTATTTACACTCGAACATACATAGGTTTATATTTGATATTTGCCATTTTATTTTTTCTATCAATTGAAATATTAATTTAAATTAAAAGCCATAAAAATATAATGAATTTTATATTCAAAGCTATTTTATTTTTCGTACATAAATATTTTTCATTATAAATGAATCTTTTTTTTAAACTTAACCCAATAACAAAAGCCACTTATTATTCTTTGTACAATATGATAAATTTAGTTTCAATATTTTTTTTTTTTTTCAAGTCATAAAAATGTAGTTAAAAATCAATCACGATTTTTACACATTAGTCCATTCTTTTTATTTTCATATGCTTACATTTGCACAGTGTAATAACAGCTGTGTATTTATGGAAATGTGAGATTTGTCAATAAACATAATGAATTTAAAAAATATCTATGTTTTACATGGACACAAGTGGGTCCCTTTAAAAGTTTTGCCGGCAATCGAGCACCTCTTTTAATACAGCTTCTTTTAGCTGCAAATCTTTTAAATATTCTGCTATCACCCATAACTTTATTTAAAGTTGTCCCTAAATTAATCGGGCTATCTATTTTCCACACGCAACAAATTAGTTACCAAAAGCGATTTTGCTAAAAATTTTGTATAAATGTAAAATCTTGAAAACTGACCAAGTTTGTTCTATTTTGACTAAATATTCAATATATAATATTACCCTGGTAAAAATTTTAATATGGAGTCTTATATTAATATATAGCATTTTGATAAGTTACAAATTGATGCGAAAAATGGGTTATCTACACTTATCTAATTATATCAAATTAGATATAATTTAATACAATTTTATCCGAGATTTGACCATATCCAGTATATTAAGTTATGTCTAATTAGATGTAAACATATCTGATTTTATTAAACTTTAGCCGATAGTATTTATCCTTTTTGCGACTTGAAGTTGTGCTTAAGTGTTTAAGTTGAAAATTAAAGTTTCTAGAAATCAGATATTTTAAAAACTCAAATTGGTTTTTTTAATGAAACAATACGAAATGTTTAAAAATTATCAAGGAAAAGTTAAGTGTTTTAAAAAATATATAATTAAGTGGTTTTGTCTTATAAAATGTACTCATATTATTAATTGGAATTATATAAAAGAAATTACTTGAAAATGATTTCGGTTTAAAATTAATATGGTCAGTATGACGTCACATATAGTTTAATTAGACTTAGCATGGGACCACATATAATCATATCGATCACTACATATATTTGGATTATTATACGGCTCATGAACCTAGGTAGAAATTGCTAACCGTTACAAAAAAATAATACAGGCAAACCACTGCAATTTTTGGAAATCACAATGTGCTAAAAATTACCAAATGTACAACTAATATTGTACTAGGAAAACACTATTTTGTTTGCAAAGCATGTGTTTTGCCAGAGCCACCCTCAAAATTCTTTGCCAATATTGTTTTTTTTTTTTTTACCTATATTACAACCAATTAGAAGTTTGTTTTTTAATATTTTATTATATTTCACACATCCATGATGTGAAAGTTTAGAGCGAACTATATTACTGCTTTTTAAATGTGTTTAAAATTAAAAATTAATTACACAAATTTATTAAAATTAATTTAATTCAAGCTATTTTAAAAGCACCAACTTTTTTTAATTACCAACGTTTTGCCAACGGAGGCAGGTTAGGTTAGATTAGGTCGGAGTGGTAGCCGGCTCCGTGAGTACCAGCACACTTAGACTCTGAGGTCCGTTGTGATGCCACGAGACTGACGGATTACCGATCAGACTCCACCGTTGAACCAGTTAGAGCTCCTTACGAAGTTAAGGATGTGCGGAATACCAGCACCTGAAAGATCCCCAAGATCGTGAAAGAACGCCGATCCAAGTGACGACCTCCTACGTAGCGCCAGCGGAGGACATGAACAGAGAAAGTGCTCAATACTCTCCTCCTCCTCCTCGTCCCCGCAGCTCCTACAGAAGTCAGGCGATAACACCCCCAACCTACGAGCGTGCCTGCCAATAAGACAGTGGCCGGTTATCACCGCCACCATGTCAGAGATTTCCCCCCTGGAAAGCGACAGGAACGCCCTCGTTCGCCCCAGATCCAGAGCCGGCCAGATGTGCCTTGTCACCACACAAGTCACGCCATTAGCCCACCTAAGGTCAGTCGCCCTCTCGGAGTAGAGCCGATTGTTCAGCTTACAGGTTGCTAGGGGAACACCAACTCCTGCAAATTCCGCAGGAACTTGCAGGGTGTTTCCTAGCCTTGCAAGCTCATCAGCTTTACAGTTCCCTGGTATGTCCCTGTGCCCCGGGACCTACACGAGTCGAATGTCGAACTGCTTGGCCATCTCATCCAAGGATGCGCGGCAGTTAAGGGCAGTTACCGTAGTCAGAGACGTTGACCCCAGGGACCTTACCGCGGCCTGACTGTCAGAAAAGATGTTAACGCTCGTCGTGGACAAGTCGTTCCGTCCGAGCCAAGCGGCAACCTCTCCTATCGCCATCACCTCAGCCTGAAAAACGCTGCAGTGATCGGGCAGCCTCAGAGCCAGTTCCAGACCGGGCAAGTTCGCTAAAACCAACGGTTGGCCACTGTTATCAATCGGGTAACAGGACAATACTGTCAATATTGTAAATCCCACGTTCTGCCAACGCATAACCGACTGTTACCGAAGTCTTGCCAACACTGTATCTATTGTATTTCTCAGTCTGGGTAGTTATATATGTAGTAAAATTTGGGTAGTTATATATGGAGTAAGATTTGGAGACATAAAGGGTCCGCCAAATAACTTTTTTTTTTTAAAAAGCTATAAAAAAAATTTGCTGAATATTTTTTCGTGTAGGCTACTGCATGGCCAGCCGAGGCATCCATTTGAATGAAATTATTTTCCATTATTAACCTTAAGGATTGTACTTTCAAATAAAAAAAGAAATTTGAGAAAATATTCAGTAGTTTTTTTTATAGCATTTTCAAAAAAAAAAGTTATTTGGCGGACCCTTTATAATAATATGTAGTACACTCAAAAAAAAAATCAGTAAAGTCAGCTACATTTTTGCTAGGAGGATATTAACCTGAACAATAAATTGAAATTTTTAAAAAAGAAGTTTTCTTCATACAAAAAATGCCGCTTTAATGTACTTGTTATGATTAAAACACAACCATCGATCAATTACAGAGGCGAAAAATATTTTTAGATGTATTTTTCAAGTTATGGCTGTTACATTATTTTGCATTTGTATTTTCTGAAACCAAATAGCTTATCATCAATTAAAATTTTTTGGTTTAAAGGAAAACAAACGTTACAAATATTAAACAATATTATTTAAGTCACCTTCAATAAAATTTTTTTTATTAATTTTCATTAAATTGTTTAATTAACCATTTTTATATACTACATAATAACTTAAAAATGCATAAACTTTTGCTGATTTTTATAACAATCTTAAAAATTAAAATTTACATGTGAAACAACAACAAATTTTACTCATAAAAAACAGGAAATTCATTGGCATTTTTTAAAGAAATTTTGTTCTTAGGTTCCGCCACCAGCGATGACATCCGCTAATAAGGAATTTTTTGGAATTCCTTTGAGGATGGCCAAAAATCTCCACCTTAATAACCTGCCCTGTATGGGCAGGTTATTATTTTGCCTAGAAATATATAAATTCTGATATGTGTTCCTTGTGCTAAGAACATTTTGACCTTCCGCCAGGGCCAAAGTAAAAATCGAGGTTTAAAAGGAAATCTACCTGTAATGGCCTGCATGAACTTGTGAACTTGAAATTTGGTATGTAGATTTCTCCTCTGCTAAAAGAGAATTTTTGGAAATTTCCAAGGAAAGGAGAACATGGGAAAAGTCTCCTTTGTGACGTCCTGTCCAAACTGTAAACTTGAAATTAAGATATATGTTACACATTTAAGAGGTAATTTTTATAAAACTCTAATATAAATGTGGTTTGAATAAAAAATGTTTGCCTCTAACATTCGAATTTCATGCGGACATGCGATAACATTGGCTTATTTAAAATTTTGTACCGAAGGCTAAAAAGGAAAGTATCTTAATGTCCTGGACAAAACAAATTAGTTTTCTTCTAATTACTGCAGTGCATTGAATTAATGATGTTTTCTACACAAAGTTATAGAAAAATGTCTTAAGTTTTATGAAAAAGCTTCATAATTTTTTTATTAAACTGCCTTTAATGAAACCTTTTCATTATCAAAATTCATATGAAATTTTTAATAAAATTTTATGAAAAACTGCATTAATGTAATGAAAAGTTTCAATGTACTATTTCCAGTGACATTTCATAGATCTAATGCAAAAATTCAATGATATCATGCAGATAAATCTCTAAGTGTAAGAAGAAATTATTCACATTTTGCTTAGTTTATATATTTCTCAAAATCCATTATATTTATTTGCTAGCCAAAACACTGTGCAAAAATACATATTTATTTAAATTTATTTTTTTTTGTCTTAAAACCTACACTTTTAACTTATTAGATATTAATGTCTATCCTATGTAACAATTGTAGTTATTGTTCAATATTTATTTTTACATTTCACGTAGTACAACATGTGTGTTGAGATATAAATGTGTATAACGATTGTCATAGTCTTATTCATATTATATTTTAACCATTACTTACCTTTTGAATGTGGCGCTTTTAAGCCGCCACTTTTTTGTTTTGTCATTTTACAATCTAGGAACACATGTGAAAAATATTGTCGTGGTATATAAACTTTGTACGATGTACCAAATTTGAAAAAGGCAGACTTATGTAAACGGCTTAAAAATACACACATACATTTGTTAACCTTAAAGGTAGACTTTGTCATCGTCAATGGTTTTATTGTATTGAAGAATATTCAATAGAAAAATATTTGTTTGTAAAATAAAAAAAAAACTAATATTTATTTTGGGCTGGTTAACAAAAAAAAAAAAAAATGTGGTTATTAACTACATTTTAAATTAGACGATTAACCTGCTAACTGTCGAAATGACAAACTAAAATCTAATAGAAAATTGTATATAAAACTTTCAATACATTTATTTTAAAACCAAAATTTTATATATTTAAATATATTTTTTAAATTTTCTGTATTCCAGATTAAGAGTGTAGACACAAGGTCCCAGGTTTTTCTAGTCAATTCGACATTTGATTTCAAGCACCGATTTCCGTAAGAGATAAAACTTATTTAAGTTTCTTATCATGAATCATGATCTTTTTTAGATTATAAATCTACACAAACTTATCTTTGATTTTTTTTTTTTTTGACAGATTTGGCTTCAGCGTACCTAAATCTATTAAAAAAAAATATGTACTTCAAAGACAAGTTTTGAAAAAGTTGTTGAGTAGTGTAATTGAGATTGATTTTTCAGTTTTCCGTTGCTATTTTGTTATTTTTGTTATTTTTATTATTTATTATTATTTTTCCCGTCTTGGTTTTCCTTTCCGTTCCGTTTTGTATTGTGCTTATTATCTAAAGCTTTACCCAAAATGGACTTATTTTTTAAATTCTGTTCAAAATTTTGGTCAATTTCTCTTCAAATATTAGAACGACAATATCTAGCTTATCTGAATTTGGAAATTTTCGTCAGACGGAAGATGGATCTTTACGAAAGTTGACTTAAGCTAAATATGGGTGCTTGAATTATTTTTATTAACTTAATTCAACTTCACTAAATATATTTCGGCCTTAAGAATTCCGTGTGCTTTTTTCAACGAAAATTTATTATTCTACCACATCCTCTTACAGAGATATTCCTTATCTAAGAATTTAATTAATTTGATTTACTTAAACAAACTATAAATTGTGAATAATTTGTTTTCAAATGTTAACCAATGAAACTCCTAAGATCCAGTTTTTGGGTTTGGACAAGCGGAAGCGCTGATAAAACTCCAAATTATTATATAAATGAAATTCATTTGGAGTTCGAATTGTTTTCTTGGTTTTCTGATTATAATCCTCATCAGCGGAAGAAAAAAACATTTTCAAAATTTTCTTATATATTGTTTTTTTGGACTTATACTTACCAGCTGTTTTATATATGTATAATTTTCATTCACAGCTGTTATGTTTTGACAACTTAAAACTTAGTTTAAACGGCAAATGCTGGCCGGTTAAACTACAATTGAAATAAAATAAATTTGAACTCAAAAACAGCATTTTAAGTTTAAACTTCGTTAAAACTATAAACAAGGTTGAACTGCATCCCAAAAACTAGCTCTAAGAGTTTTGCAAAGTCGATTAGAATATTTATTATCTTTTTAAACAGTCTCAACATAGTTTATTTTACACTAGTACACAACTGGCACAAAATTACTTTTTGAGAACTAGTTTGTTTTTACTAGTCTGAAAACTAGAACTTTTCGAAACTATAAACTGTTTTCTACTGGTACGAAACTTTACCTGTAATTTGCCGATCGAACTCTAATTTTTCAAAAATTACCATGACTCATTTTGGCGAAACCGCGAATAAAACTAAATTATATTCGGTAGGGTTCTAGGAATACAAAGTGTATGGCATTTCATGCGGGGCGGACTGTCTAGTATATTTTTTTGACGATCCTAAAATGTTAATAAGGGAATCGATATTTAATTTGTTGGGTCAGGTATTAGTTGCCTGCCAACAGTGATTACTAGGGCTCGGAAGTTATTGTATTTTATGTACATGAAATATGTATTAAACATGAAAAATTATACATTAAGGATTTACTTCAACGTTTTCAATATTATCGAGTCATTTTTAGTAATGTTTTTTTTTAACTTTTCGATTTTAAAAAGTTATTTAAACTCTGAAAATTGCCAATAATCATCGTCAGAATGTTGATAATAAATATCCAAAAAATATTTAAACATTAAAAAAAAAATGTTCTTACACTCACTAGTTATTTTTAAGTGAAAAATCAGTCATTTGAAAAAGAAATTTCAGTTTTGAAATTACTGTACAATGAATTTACATTCATTTGATCAGTTTTTATGTTTTTATGGAAAAAAAAAAACAAATAAACGTTAGTAAATTTTAGCTACATTTGTGGTTCATTTTAACTACATTTGTGGTTCATTTTATCAACAGTTAAAAAGAATGAATGATGGATGGTTAAAAATAATGAATGGATGAATTTAATGAAATGTAAGTCGTCCTTTTTTCAAGTGACATTTCATTTGTTTTTTTACTACATTTGCAGTGGTATTTACCTACATAATATTCTAAGTGTATGTTTTAAAGATTACTTTAAAACACAAAATTTTAGCAAAATATGCAAAAATATGAATTTATTGACAAAGTATGAAGCAAAATATGTCAAAATATCTATTAAAATATTCATTTATATTACTCTTGTGTAGTTGGTAAACGAACGAGTTCAAATGAACTACTGAACAACGATATGACATAGTCTCTTTTAGTTCAATTGTTCATTTCTTTCGTTTTACTAATAAAAGACAATTTTATTTCTTTTTTAAAGTTTTTTCAACAAGCTCCTAATGTTTTAAAATACATTTGATATCCAAATTAAACAAAGTACATAAAAATATTATTTTTGACCAAACTTGTTTTTCTTAATTTTTTTATTTTGATTAATATATTTTTTAATACATTTAATTTATACAAATTTAAATTTTTTTACATTGTTTTCATTATTAATTTATAACAATAAAAAAAAGTCTCAAATATGTACAATTCGTTAAAAAATTATCAAACAATCGATTTAAAAAATTGTCATATGCACTATTGAACGAAATTGTCATAGATCGATTGAACTGGAAGAGTGACCTATTTTATTCAGATCAATCGAAATAGAAAGAGCACTTACTTCAACGAACTAGAATGCCCAAGTCTAATTTATAGCAAAATATGCATTAGCAAATTAATGATAATCCATAATTGTTAATTCGCAAATACATATGTATATTTGGCTAGCATTGCTCTCCTGCTAACAATAACAAGTATTTAATAGGACTTCCGAGCCCTAATAATTACACATTATTTTATTGTATCGAATACACACAATCACATCGACCGACAGAATGACATAAAATGTACTTTATGTACTTGTGTTTTTCTAACTTTTTAACATTTTATTTGCAAAAGTTTTATTAAATAAGTCTGTCTGCCTGTCTATTTATTTTCCTTCATGTGTTTTCAGTTTGTTTTAAAAATGTGAGTTTGTACATTTATATTTTTTTTTTCATATTATATTGCCCACATTAGCGGCAATATATCAAGACAACCAATAACAACGAAAGCCGATTAGCTCATCTTTTTGTTTTTTTTTTTGCTTTTAACCAGGTTTTCTTTTTAATAACACTATTCCACATACACACAAAATTCCTCTGTATATAACCGGCATTTTTTTTTTCAATAAATATCAATTTTATAATTTTTTTTATTATTACATATTTAAAAATACTTGTACTATTTGGTACACTCAAAAAAGTTTATCGTTTGCATTTTCTGAATGTGGCCATTAGTGTGCGCCAAAAAAAAAATGTTTTTTTTTGCTCAAGCTTAATTTGAGATTTTTTTTCAGAGTTTTTGGATGAGGTTAAATAAAGGTTGCGCAAATCTATTTTTTTCCAAAAACCGGGTTTTCTGGACGTTTCCTAAATTACACTTATAACTTGGTCAATAACCAATATTGTCTTAGCTTCTGAGTCAACATTTTTAAAGAAAATTTTCCAAACTTTATTTTTATGTTCATAAACCATAAGTTTGGGCAATAGTTTTGTACACTACATATGGTTTTCGTAATTTTCGCATAAATTTTGAAAATAACGCTCTATAGCTTTTAAAATTTCTACAAATATTGAAAATGAAACTAACGATGTAGTATAAAAGATTGATAAATTATAAATAATTTTGTAAAAAAAAATTTTGAATTTACTCTTACTGTTCTAGAGTTACACCCATTTAAAGCTTTGCACCCATTGTATCAAAATAATAATAAATTGAGCGAAATATGAGTACAACGGAGGTACAACGAAAAAGCATCCAATCTTATCCTGGAGTATGATTTAGTAAAAGCCATACTGGATATCAAACAGTTCTACAAAGGTTTCCGCTAATTAAAAAAATACGGCTGTCATCATCTTCCCCAATATCTTGAAATATTAATTTTTGCATTATACCAAATTCAGATGTCACAACCGAATTCGGTTCTCAAAATCGTCAATTCGGTTACAACAATCGAATTCAGTTGTGAGAACCGAATTTACGAGGTTGCAGCAACCGAATCAATTCGGTTGGATGAAATTCTGTTGAGACAACCGAATTCAACTTGTGTATGATGGCCTTTTTCTGAAAACTTCTGTTCAATAACTTTATTATATTCTGCAGCAAAATTGGATAGATCATTAGATAAATAATGGTTTCGATTTTGGTAACCACAACCATCAGATACGTAAGAAAATATTAAAGTTTTGATACCAAAACTAAAATTAGAGAATATCCGATTTTCCAAGAATGTTGTTTAAATTTCCTTGAAGATACAATACTCAAATCAAATGTAATCTTATGTTCTTTTTATATGTAAAATTATTACCTTCCGGATCCCACGGATATTAATTCATTAATATAAAAAATCTTTGTTAAAAACTATAATTTGAGATATTTTAAAAACGACCAACACGATTTAAGAAATTTGTCCAGATTCATGATCTGCATAATTAATTTAGTAAGAAAACATATTGCAATAGGAGTTTATTCGAAAAAAAAATGTTGTATTATACAAAGTGATAGAGGATTTTTCATTCGCAGAAATTAATTATTTAAGATAGAGAAATAACAAAATGCAAATAAAATTGTAAAAAATATGCTTCGTTATTGATCAAGTTATAAGAATAATTCAAAAATCATTTAGAAACCCGGTTTTTGGGGAAAATCGATTTGCGACATATTTATATATGTACATATACGTTCATACATTATATAATTTTGACCATTTTTTTTTCAAAAAATTTTGTGTTTTAAACAACTGTTTAAATTAAAAAAACAATATTATTTAAAAGGCATAATTACGAAAAAAAAGTTGTTTCAAATGACATTTAGAATATTAGTTTACTGTTTGTAGTTAAAGAAAAACGTTTCAGCTAAAATAAAAAGCTATGGAACCAATTAAAAAAAATCAATACAAATGTATGGGAAATCATATTTCGGTTTGCGTCGCATTTCTCCGGTCCACATTACCGACGCAAACCGGGCATTAGTGTACTTCCATATTTGCCGAATATGAAATAACATGCAATAACATATACTTCCATATAAGTTCATATATGAGCACCTTTTGCAAATATAAAAAACAAACTAAGAAAAAAAAATTGGAATTCGGTCGAAACTATTAAAATTTATTTTATAGGACGTTATTCTATTTGGAACTACCAATAATCAATTAATAAAGCAAAAATACTGGACTGGAAATTAAAAAGAATGAAAAGGAACTAAAAAACAATCCATTTATCCAATTATTGGTATTTTTCGGTAGAAGCAACCATTTATTTTGTGATAATACAAGCGAATTGGTACCATCTATCAATTTTTTTAAAAATTGTCGATAATCAAAAGTGGTTACTGCAAATACGGTATTCGCAATCAAATATGTAACGAAATAAGAGGTTCAGTAGTACCAACCGAATTGTGGATGGATTGCATTGATTGGTATTGGTAAACGAATTTGAGACAATGTTTCTTTTCTTAACCAAATATTTAAATTCAAATTAAGCACTCAACATTTATAAGTGTTTGTGGTGTATTGGTTAGAGAGTTTGCCTTGTACTCCGAATTTCCGAGTTCAATTCTCAGAAAAGACAAACATAAAAAGTTTTTTTAATTAAAATAAAATATCTAAATGTTTAAAAAGCACAAAAGGCAATTAAAATTAAAAGTGATTGTGATGCAATCGGTAGGATAGAGAACTATTAATCTGAATGCCGCCATGGTTCAATACCAAAAAACCAAGAAAAATTTTAAATTCACAAAAATTTTGTGGAACGTAATAATATTTATTTGGAATGTAATATTGGGTTAGGCAACTGAATATTAGCTTTCAACATATTTGTACATATATGAACTTTTTTAACCGGGCTCTTCCAAAAAATCGGAAAAAATCTTAAAACTATGCGGTAATTTTTAAACCCACTAAGCAACCACTAACAATGAGATTGGGCAGCTAAAATATGAAACTCTCTAACATTTCTCTTTTCTACAACATATTCACAGTTAGTTAAGATCTGATGGTTGATGATTAAAAGCTGTCCTGGCATCGAAAACATTTTTATTTAGTTTTAAATGCCTTTTGTTTTTTATTTATTTAAAACGAATATTTTAAATTTGAAATTTGTATTCTGACTTATGATGAGAACCGATCGATTTTGATATCCATAAGTTTGGTTAAAAATTAAAATTTAAAAAGTTAATAAAAGGAGTGTATTGAAATAATTCTCAATTGCTTAAGTCGAATCAGGAATATCGTTTTACATATATAAAGTTGTATATTTCAATCCTCCTCTTCCTCTTTATTCACTTTTTAAATTTTATTTATTAACCAAATCGATCGAAATCAAAATTTTTAAATTTAAAATCATACGAAATATTTGGTATCGAAATTCCTAATCCGATCGATTTGAAAACGATCGGTTTTCATCACATGGCAACCAATTTTGCTTCTATAACAATTTGTTGCATTTAAATTCCCTCTAGTTTTGTAAAATTTGTAACATGTTGGTTTTTTTTCTTATTTTAAATTATTTAATAAATTTGTTTTATATATAAAAAAGACGTTAACTCAAGCAAAACCACCTACTACAAAGAACAAAGTAGGTAGGTATTCATCACATGAGTATGTACACTCATCTTGTATACAACCAGAATTACAAGACAACAACTACAAATAATACGGCAACACAGTGGCAGTAATTGAAAACCACTAAAGTCAGTGAACCTTCAAATAAGAAAGAACACTAACAACAATAAAAAAATATGTTATGGCATACAAAAAAAAAAAAAGTATATGTATTCCATATAAAATCAGTTGTGTAAAAAAAAAAAATTAGAAACATTAAAACAAATTTAAAACAAAATTGTTACATTAATTGTTTAAAATCATGTTAAATTAGCAAAACAAAAGAATTAAGCAAATTTTAATCGGTCGATGGAGTTTCGTTGGAATTTAACCACACAGATAGAATTTTAGTGGACGAAAAAGTAATGAAAATTTTCACTAAACTTATGAAACTTTTCTTCATAAATTAAACGAAAATTTTCTTAAAATTAATAATTCACATTTTTTATGAAACTACGTTTTTAATGAAATTTCTTCATTGAGCGAATTAAATTTTTATTAAATAAAATAACATTTTTCGTATAATTTTATGAAAATTTGCCTTAATTGAATTTAAATCTCTAATGGACGAGTTCCAGTGACACATCATTGCTTTAATTCAAAAATTCATTAATATCGTACAGATAATTCTCTCGGTGGAATAAAATTGTCCATTAAATGAAAAGTTCTTTAGAATTATGTTACAAGTTTTATACATTGAATATTAGAAATCTATTAAAGACTAGTTTCTTAAAAATTATTTAGCTTTTCAATAAAGTAAAGATAAATTTTATATATTTTGTAAAGATAATTTCCATTAACTAAAAAAAAATTTGTTAAAAATTCTATCTGTAAATCAGAGACCCTTTATAACAGTTAAAGGTTAATTTTTGTTTCAAAAAAATCACTTATGTATTACGATGTTTGTCTTATTATCCCAGTAAAATACGCTGCTTACATTCAAGCAGGTTTGTATGGGAGTAAGCCCAAAAGAATCCCTTACAAACCTGCTTACATATGCCATGATTTTTATATGGCGAATTCCCACTTGGAAGCATTACTTTTGGGCAAACTAAGCGCGAATTTTAGCGCTTAAAAAAAGCAGTGATTTCATGGCTTTCAGTAATATCATATTTCATGTCTACATTATTACTAGTGTCCGACCGAAGTCACTTTTTTTGGCCGAAGCCGAAGCCGTAGCCGAACTTCGGCCAAATTTTTAATATTCGGTCGAAGCCGTAGCCGAAGCCGAACTTTTTAATTTTTTTTTAGTTTGAATAAAATTTAAATTTTCGTTGATTTTGACTACAAAAAGCATCATTAAAGTATATTCAAAAATATTCAAACATCAATAAATTTGTAAAAAAGCAAATTTAGAATATTTTTTCAAAAATATTATAAAGTCAGTTCAATTATTTTATTGAAGTTTTCAACAAAAATATGGAAATACCTGAACTTTATTATTTTAACTAAAGTATATGACGAATTTAATTGAAAATTTTGTTTTTTACGTGAAATAAATTTGAAAATTTTGTTTTTTTACGTGAAATAAATCAAAAATGAACTGTTCTTCTTCAAATATACGGTATTCGGCCAAGTTCGGCCAAAATTTGGCCGAACTCCGAAGCCGAACGTTCGGTCGGACACTAATTATTACTATTAAGAGCAATAATATGAATATAGTACATAATTTATTTTACATAAAATTCTACAGATATTATTTATTCTTGTTAAAATTTTTGACATATAAGATAATCATTTTATTTTTTTTTTTTACCGCTCCACATGCTAGCTCTTCAGAAACTGTTAAATGACTAATTATTTTTTATTACATACTCAAAAATACCAAACACAATCGGAAATCACACTTCCTTTGTTGCGTCTCAGTATTATATAAAAGTAAGCATTTACATCAGCGCATTTGTTCTATCCTGCTTCTAAAAACACGAAATTTTTTTACTGGGATCTTATTACAATGTTACATACACATATAGACTCCTAAAGATTTATTCCTTCTTAAAACTTATTATTTGATTTTTATTTAAAACAATCATCTTTAACTATTGTAAGTTATTTTTATAATTTAAAAACAAAAATAACATTAATTTTTTAAGTGTTTATAATAAAATAACTGTTATTTTATAAATCCCATTTAAAAACTACGTTAGGTTAGGTTAGGTCGGAGTGGTAGCCGGCTCCGTGATCACCAGCACACTTAGACTCTGAGGTCCGTTGTGATGCCACGAGGCTGACGGATTACCGATCAGACTCCACCGTTGAACCAGTTAGAGCTCCTTACGAAGCTAAGGAGGTGCGGAATACCAGCACCTGAAAGATCCCCAAGATCGTGAAAGAACGCCGATCCAAGTGAGTCCCTCCTACGTAGCGCCAGCGCAGGACATGAACAGAGAAAGTGCTCAATACTCTCCTCCTCCTCCTCGTCCCCGCAGCTCATACAGCAGTCAGGCGATAACACCCCCAACCTACGAGCGTGCCTGCCAATAAGACAGTGGCCGGTTATCACCGCCACCATGTTAGAGATTTCCCCCCTGGAAAGCGACAGGAGCGCCCTCGTTCGCCCCAGATCTAGAGCCGGCCAGATGTGCCTTGTCACCACACAAGTCACGCCATTAGCCCACCTAAGGTCAGTCTTTATAAATCCTTTAAAGGATTTATAACTACGTTAAAAATCCTTTATTAATGAATGAAATATTAATAATGTCCTTTAAAATAGTTTTGTCATTACAACCAACAGTTTTATTACAAATGGTTCCAAATGGAAGAAATCCAAGGTTAACACGTTAACCTACCCGCAAGACGGTCGAAAATTGCCCATTTTGTGTGTATTACTATTAAATATTCCCAAAATTTTCGAAAAAATTTACTTTTTATTTCATTTATTCATTTAATATACTCAAAATAAATCAGCTATGGAATTCTTACTTCATCGGATATCATTAACCCACATCCAAGGAATCCAAAATGGAATCCAAAATGACCCACAAATTTGATAAAAAAACGTAATTTTTTTTAAATTAATTTTAAAGATTTTTTAAAATGCCTAATTTGCAGATGTCGATTGCTATTATTATAATATAAAAGTTGTTATTAACCCTGGAAGGTCATTCTTCGTTGAATCGACTACGCAAGGCGTATGATCTTTACACAACAAAAATAAGAATGACTTTCTAGGGTTAAAGAAAAAAAAAATAAGCGACTCCTTTGCAGGACATTTTATGAAATTAGCTTGTTTTGTTAAAAATTTAACAAAATTTGATGTTTTCATCAAAGTTTGCAAAATTTTTGGTAAAATATCACTGAAATTTATTAAGACTATATTTATCTTTAATGTTATTTAAAAAAATCTTGAACTCTTAGTGGCCCGGGGACAAAAAATGCCCATGAAACTTAATTTTAATTATAACTTCCAGATGGTAAAGCTTTTAAATTTATAAAAAAATTTCAACTTGATAAAAATAATTAGCAGTTGGCTAAACTTGTTAGAAAAGACGAAAATAACTCATGTAGTTTGGCTAATCAATTAACGTCACTGATTTTCTGTGGTTGGTTGATATATATACCTGATCAAACCTTGAGTCGGTCGTGGGTGAAGGATTTGAATGAGGTTGCACTCCCTCTAGCGTTGATCCCCACATTATTTTTTTAATCTTCTCTTATGTTTATTAACAATTAGTGTTTTCCATTTGTAATAGTAACATTTTAATTATGATCTCAAACCTGACAATTCAAAATGAAAAAAAATATAATTATTTTAAGTAACTTGATCGATATAGGGTTAATTTTTACACGTTTGGCCAAAAAAACAAACTAGGAAATTTACAGAATTTTTCGGAAAAATTCTAAGAAAAACAACACTTAATCTACTTTGTGGTTTTTAAAAATTGAACTCATAACTGTTCATTCTGCTTTAAATACAATTTATAAGATTTTCGGAGTTTTATATGAGATATCATCAACATTTCATTTTATTTATGAAAAGTTTTAGAAATTTTATGAAGATGTCGCGATTACCACTACAATTGAAATTTGATTGTTTAAGGTTTAATAAGTTTAGAAGGAAAAAAGTAACCTAGCATTCTTGTAATGAATAAAAAGAGTATACAAATAGTTTTATTATCTTTTACATTAAAATGGCAAGTATAGAAGTAGAAAATTTCTATTTTAAACAGAATTTTTCAATTAAAATATTTGTTGATTTAATTCGGTCCTATTAAGAAAATTTTTGTATAATTTGTAACTATTTTATTGATTTTATTTCCAATTAAGGTTTTAATCATATCTATTCAAAATTTTATTTTATATTGCTTTTAATTTAAAAAATTCAAATTTTAGTAGATATGTACTATTAAAACTTTAAATAAAAAATTGCCAAAATTAAAAAAATAAACTCCAAAGTTTAAAAAACCCTCAAAATTGCCAAAATAATAAAAATCTTGAAAATAGTCGAAATTTAAAAAAAAATTCCTAAATTGAAAAATCGCTAAATAAATTTTCATTTTAATTTCGACGATTTTTTTAATTTTGGTTTTTTTTTTATATTTTGGAGATTTTTTATTTTTTGGTGATTTTTTTTCAATTCAAGCGATTTATTTAAATTTTTTCGGATTTTTATCAATTTTAGAAAGGTTTTTTTAATTCTAGAATTTTTTTTTTTAATTTCAGCTATTTTTTTTAATTTTGACGTTTTTTCAAGTTTTAACGAATTTTTATGAATTTTGGTGATTTTTGGATTTTTTTTTTATTTTTGTGATTTTTTTCTTTGTCATTATGGATTATAAAAACTGGAAATCTTGTATATACCAAATAAATTTTCAATTTAACATTTAATACATATTATTAAACTTTTAATGGAAAGTGAATTTGAAATCACACAAAAGTTTAATTGAATATTTTTAGACAATAATTTGTTCTGTGTACTTAACGAATAGACTAATGAAGCCTTTAGCCAGGTCTTGGGTATTCAAACTTTATTTTGAAAAATTTTACAAATAATAAAGGGCCAAATAACTTTTTTTTTTTGAACTCCTGAACCAATTGGACTTTGTATGGCGTAATACCAAGGTCTTTATGCAAAATTCGTCTCAATGATGTCTCCGAAATGTTCAATTGTTGAGAACGACGGTGAATTGATGTTGATGGCGCTTCACTTTTTTCACAAGATAACGAACATACGGACCATATTCGTTCAGCGGAAGGATAAAACTAATTATCTGTCAAATCAGACATGAGCTAATTGTTACCATTCACGAAATAAGCACTAGTTGAAAAAAAAACGTTAGATGGCGGACCCTTTATTATTGCCTAATGCAAAAATCTTAATCATACAAAAATAGAAATTACCGCGCATATAACAGCAATTTTTTTGTTAAACAATTTAAGTACCTTCAACTACTTAACCCACTGCCGACCAACTTAGAGTAGTTAACCAAAAACAATGATAACTTTTACTAAATATTTTCTATTTTTTTTTATTTTTTAATGAAGAGTTTGTTATAAAATTTGATTGTATTTGATCACTTCATTATGCTAAAGACAATTCAATATGTGTATTGATAATTCGAAATACGAAATATATATCAGGGATGGCAGGAAATATATTTAAAATACCGCTTTAGATTCAAAAACCCTTTCAACTGACTATCGTTATCCCTAAAATACCTTTATCCGTAAAATACCGTTACCGATATAACTAAAATATAAATATCCTTAAAATATCATTACCGAAATATTTGAAATAGCTTTATCCTTAAAATACCGTTACCGAAATAATCTAACAAGATCAGTAAAAATAATCGCTGTAAATAGATATATTTTCACAAAGTTTGATCATAGATATTTATTCGGAAATAATGGGGATAAAAATATCGGAATAACTAAAATAACGTTGCCCTTAAAATACCGTTATCGAAATAACTTGAAAATCTTTATCCTTAAAATGAAGTTACCAAAATATTTAAAAAACCGTTACCGCAAAAATACTGTTACCGAAATAAGTAAAATACCGTTAACACTAAAAACCGTTACGAAATAATTGAACCCTCGTTACCACTAAAAACCCGTTACCGAAAAAAAAATGAAAATACTTAACGTATTCTGACAGATAATCGCATAAAATCGGTTACCATCCATGATAAATATTTAACGAAAAAATAAAAATTGCACGAAAAGTATCTTAACAAACGTATTTCACTTTTTCTTCTTCTCTTATTTAATATATTCATACTTGATTTTTTTTTATTATCTTTTATTTGTATCTCCTCGCGTACTGTTGTCATACGTCAATGGTAGAAATTTAAAATATTTATAACGTACCTAACTTTTGGATGTTTTTTTTTTAAAACATTTTGTGCCAGTCTTTAAAACAGTATTTGTTAACCTATAGTCATGAAGTAGATAAACAAATGTTAAATCAATGCAAATTTAAAATATTTCATTGACTTTCGAACGGTAATGAAATTTTTTAAGTACTCAAGAAAACAAAAATTTTGATATCTATATTACTTATATCGTGAACCCAGAGTGGCTACATTTTTTAATAAAAAAAAGCTCAGACACACACTCGATTAAATTTAGTGAGTATTAATATGCATTATTTTTAGCTTAATCCAACTAAAATTCCGTAATAAAGCGCCAATTTTAATATTACTTCACTGAGCGAATTATCTTCACTTCAGTAATGCATTTCTTAATAGTTTTAATGAAAATTGTCACTGGAATTTTTCCATTGAAATTTTTCATAGAATCTATTAAACATGTTTCATCAAAGTCAATTCTTTTGAAATGGTTCATAGAATTAACGTACATCTTCATAAATACCATAATGTTCTAAAATACACTGATAGGTTTCTGTGCGTAGTATAAATAGTATAGTAGTATAAATGATCAACTTGATCATTTATATAATGAATTCTTTCATTGGAATGTTGCCAAATAACGGCTTCATTAAATTGAATAAAATTGCTTTTCAATGGTTGAAGCGCTTCATATGGAAATCCAACGCAACAAATTTTTTTGTATTAAAAATACACGTTTCAGTATGCAACCCTAATAAAATTATATCATACATTAAGGAACAACCGAAAGTATTAGTAAAAGAAGCTTCAAAGCATTCATGAAAAATTTCATAGTATTAATAAAATTTCAAGTATATAATGAAATTCTTTATTGAATCTTAAGAAAAAAGTCCTATGAAATTGATTCATTAATTCATTCAGTGTTGTTTAAATAACAAGACATGTTTTATATATCAGTGAATGTGTCTTCAAAAAAACTTTCATTTGATATCAAATTCGTCCATAGCAACTTTGAAATAGAACGAAATAATCCGAAAGAAACGAAAAACCCCCTTAACATAATATTGGGCTGCTAAAAAAAAAAGATCTGAGGGTCCGCATCGGGATACCTTCCTTGTAAGTTTGATTAAAAAATGTCTTACCGATCTACATAGAGAGTTATCTGCATGATATTAACCTTCCGTCCTCACACCTATTTCTTATTACACGCTCAAAAAAGAGCATCATGTTATGATAGTTTAAGGTCCAGTTTTTTTAATGTCAGTTAAACTTCGTTTAGCTAAACCGACAACGAATTTTGTCTACCATTTCCAATTTTATTAACAGTTGCCGGAACAACTTTTTCTAGTTCATAATTTCGGTCTGAAATAAAGCAAAATAACCAAAATTCCAATAGCAGTATTCAAGTTACAAACTGCTTTAAAGTAAGATTAAAGATAATCTACATCCTAAAAACTCGGCATAAGAGCTTCTAATTATGGTTAAAGCAGGCAAAAATGTTAATATGATAATCATAATCATATTATGATTCTAGATGATGATAAACATGATTCTGATCAGTCAGAATCATTTTTATGATGGTTAGGATCATAATATGATTATTAAATTAAATTAATTATTAAATTATTTTTTGAAAACAAATTTCTGAATTTGTGTATTTTAGAATTTTTATAAAAAAATATATATCATCAATTTACACTTTTCCGAAAAGTTTTTAGTCGCTTAAAACGCTTATATAACATTCTAAAAAAAAGGATAAAAAATTCTGGAAAATACTAGGACTTTCTGTATTATTTTTACTATTTTTTATTCAAATTTTTTTATATTTTTATATAAATCAATTTTTGCCTATAAAACAGCGGTATAACGGGTTTTTACTAATTCGAGGTCACTGATTTCAAATCTGCAGCTCTAGTTTTTGAGATACAGCTACTATGTGCTGTTTAACTTCAGTCTATTTCGGTTGCGTTTTAGATAAATATTTGTAGTTGCTATCATATCTTCGTCCAGAAAGTTTTGTATTAACGAACCAAATAGTTTTTGTAATATATGTGGTAAATATATTTTTAAAAAATTTCGTTTGAGTGTCTCAGATTTCGTAAAACGAGCATTTTTGGAGTATTTTGGTTTTATCTTGGAGACAAAAAACAAGTGGTGGGTGCAAATGGTGTATGCAAAATCAGTGTTGAGGAACAACGTTTATGGGCCACTTAGAAAATAACTCCTCTCAAATTCCGTTCTCCATTGATTTGACTTGAACCGTTTAGTAATCACCATATTTGCTTTTTGTGTTGTGAATATAAGCAAGATAACCGCTCTAAATGGATTTGCCCTACCAAAACATAAGCTTTTGGACCTGTTAGTAGTTCGAATGACTTTTTTCAATAATTTTTTCTAAGGTTTTTGTGAAAATTCCACAGTTTTTCTACATTATATAGCACATATATATATAAATTTCCGATGCTTAAAGAAAATGTTACTGATCTTCAAACTGTCCAGTTTTGGAAAAATTCCAAAATTTTCAATTTTGGGACGCTATAACTCAAAAACTATTTGAAATATAAACAACATAAGTGTACCTAAATTTTGATCAGACATCTCTTAGTCAAGTGTAATGTTAACTGTTCTGATAGCATTATCTGTTAAAATGTTGTACATTAAAAACCAAAATTTCAGCTTTTTGGTTATATCTCCTTAACTCGAGCTGATCTCGAAAAATCATTGTCATATTCGGAATCAGCACCCTCAAATTATATAAGCTACAAATTTGGCTGCAACAAATTGGTTGTTGCCCTGTGTAATCAATCAAATTCCACTGGAATTCGTCCATTGAAACTTTTCATAAAAATTAAATAAGTTTTCATAAAATTGCATGTAAAATATTATTTGATTTACTAAACTTTGAGACATAAAAAACTGGTTTCATAAAAGTATGAAGCTTTTCATCAATTTTAGAAAATTTTCGTTTATTTTGTGTTATTTTCGTCCAACAAAATCCTTTCTGTGTAGGACGTGTTCTTAATGGTATAATATCGATACATTTTTAGCCCGCTGCTTAAACGGTTTGCAGCGATTTTTAATCAAAGTATAGGTACAACGGAACAATTTCCACAAAATTGTATGCCGAGCGTTCTTTCAAGAAGTTTTATTTTAGACTAATACTGCATTTTCACTGAACGTGTTTTGAAACAAAACATAGTTCATTTCATGTTTTGCTCAAAACACGTAAGTGGAAACACAGTACTACGCGGCTATTGCAGAAAACTACATATGTATGTATAAAAATTTTGGTGCGTATGATTAATACATATTTGTTTTAATTTCATATTACTTATACGCCTTAGACACTTTACATTTTTAAAGGTATTTTTTTTTTTAAAGAAATTGTTAAAAAATATTAAATTTTTTAAAAGTTTGAACTATATACTTTATTATCTTAGTTTATACCCACGTTATATACTGACTGATATTATACATATTTGTTATTTGTATCTGTTTTTGTTGTTACACATTTTCAATATTTTACCGCTCTTTGCCTTTACCGGCTTGGGGCTTTTTGTTGTTGTTTTCATTTTATTTTATTCACATCATCATCGTGGTTTTTGGTTAGTATCACTGTTGCCAACTTTATTTTCAAGAAAATGAGCTTAATCTGGCAGAAAAAATCGCTAGAAATAGCTAAAAAAAAATTTTAGCTTTAAAAGTGGGAAAAAATCTAGCGAAATTTTAGAAAATAACCGCTAAAACTTGAAAAATCTACAAATTATTGGGTTATTTGTTGTTTTTGGGGTTAAAACTAGTTATTATTACTAACTAAAGCTAAGTAATACAGAATTTTACAGAAATTAAGTTCCAAAATACAGAAAAAGCAATTTAAAATCAAATTTTAGTTAACTGGTAGTAAGATTAATTTCAAAGAAAAATTTAATATTTTTATATGATCATCTATAGGCAAATACAATACAGAAGTTTTTGTTTTGGAACTATTCAAAAAAATTTGAATTTAAAATTTTTTAATAAAATTTTATGCATTTCGTCCCTGGAACGAAACATCATGAAAGACTGCACGAACATATTGATCCAGAAACATCATCCTTAGCTAGAGTAACTGGTGTGGAGCGCAGACTAAAACGTACAAAACCCTCTGATCTCGTCAAAACCAATTATGGCGTCCCTTAGTAGCATAACAAATGTTAACATACAATACATTTTTCATCATAAAATATATTTGTTTTTTTTAACCAATATATTTGTTATAAATTAAAATAGTTTTTAATACACTAGTTGCAGTAATTAATAAATATATTAAATAAAAAAAAAATAATTTTTGTTGCTGGACTTGGAAACTTTGACTAAAAAGATGAGATGGCTAGAGTTTACCGATTTGGCACAACTTATAAAATTATACCCTTTCTGCTCTTGATCAAAGGTTTGTTAGAAATTTGTATATATTTAAAACTGTTGTTCGCGAGCCGTTATGGTATTATTTTAGCACACAGTTATTTAAAAAAGTTGTGACAAGCAATTGTTAAAATGATTGCAGCTCAATAAATTTCACGTGAAAAGACTTTATTTCAATCACTGCAAAACAATACCTGGTAGACTTATTAGAAAAATGTTCTCTCGTTGTAAGAACCTAAATGTCAAAAATTCATACAAAGAGTAAACAAAAAACCATAGAAAGACAAATTAAAAACTATTTCTCTTAATGCCTTTACCTTATATTGTTATGCCATGATTTCAAAGTAATTGCAATATCAATATATCGTTGACATGGAATCGGCTCTTGCAAAGATGTCTGCCATCAAGTTTTTTTTAACAATACAAATATACATAAATTTTAAATTTAAGTAAACAAAAACGGGACAATTTTTTATTATTTATTATTTGTAGAATTAAGTTAATTTTGTGTTCATTTGTATTGTTTTTGAAAAAAATATGACATTTCTTAGCAATAAAATAAACAAGTGTTCTCCATTCAATTGACATAATTTTGACGTTTTTTGCAATCGATTTGTCATACACTCAAAAAAAAAAGTTTGTAAAGTCAGCAAAAAAATTTTGCTGACTCAGGAGGGTGCTAGCAAAAAAAATGATAATGTCAGCAAAATCTATTGCTGAAAATCAGCGAGCTGATTTTTAGCAACAAAATTAGTAGATTCAGCAAAAGTTTTGCTAACACTTAGTAGATTAGAAATAAAAAACCCTTGGTAAAAATTAATAAATTTTTTGCTGAATTTTAGTAGACTGAAAAAATTGTAAAAAAAATTGTAATTTAGTTAATATATTTGCTGAAAATCATAAAACATATTTTTGTGATTCTTTTAATAATAATTTACAATAATTACGAAATATAAAAATTTTCATTTTCCCACATTGACGACATGAATTAATTTAATATCTGAAAATATATAGAAATAAATATATATAACATAACAAAAATTTTCTTTCAACTACTTACATCAATGGTAGTCTAAATGATGCTTTCTTTTAAAGGACGCAACTGCCGAAGATAATTATAGAAACGAAAAAATAAACAAAAACAAACGAAAAAAACAACTCTTTTTTTTTGCAATAAGAAAAAGGAACCATACAAATCTACCTAAGATGTGTGTCTTTGTCTTTCGCTTTACTCTGTCTACATGTCTGTATATGTTTGTTTGCAATTTGACCACACTAGATTATTAATCTATTAACATTTATTTTAGAAATACATATTAAATTTAAATATTTTCTTTTGTCTTTTATTTTATTAATAGACAATTATTTTCACAAGCCGGTGACAACGCAAAATTTAAGTTGTTTTAATCCTCAATTTTGTTTTATGTATGAAAAATAGATACAAAAGTCTTCCATGGTTGATTTTTTTATATGTCTTGTACTTTCTAGTATCATTTTCCTCTTCTCTACTACATCTTGACATGCCGCGACATCTGCTTCATTCTGCGTATATCTTTCAATCTGGTTGTCGTCCACACTATTAACGTGCTTATCAGCACAATTTTTTTTAGCAAAATTAATTAGTAAAACATTAGTATATTAGTAAAGCATTAGTATAAAACAGTTAAGTGCTGAATAAGTATAACAAAAATTTTAGCTGAAAACACGATTTTAGCAAAAAAATTTGCTAAAAAATAGTACACCTGATTTACAAGACGTTTTACTAACTTTTGTACTAACTTATTTTTTTGAGTGTACTATCGTTTATTGCATTTGAAGACACCGGGTTAACAAAGAGTAGCAAAAGCCATTCACTTTACGGGGTTCAAAAAAACACACACGAAACAACAACAAATTGTACTTGTTTTTATTGTTTTGAATGTGTTTCATTTGATGTGTTAATTTTGGGAGAAAATGTTATTTAATCGCGGTTTTTAAATACCAGTTAAATAAAACCACCTACAAATTGGTAACACTGGTTAGTATGTAGTTATTATTAAGCATTTGTTGTTACTTTTTTTTTATTAGTTATTTATATATATTTTGTTATTTTGTCTCTCTATCGTTGTTGGTTTATTGATGTTGGTTAAAAAAATACAACAATGTGTTTTAAGGAAATGCTACCTCGCCCACATTTGCTCCAATTTTAAATATTTTTTACAGTCTGATATTTGATTATTGTTGGTTTCTCTCTTTTATTTTGTATTTCTTTTGTTGTTTTATATTAAATTTGTTTGCCATTTTTGTAATACACATATTAAAACAATGTTTAATAAAAATAATTTTTAAATAAAATTTTTGTTTAGGTTTCGTTTTTTTGTTAGGAACGAATTATGCAGTGTCAACATTTAGTAAATATTACGTTTCAACTTTTTTGAAAGTTTTTAAATACGATAGTTTCTAAGTTCTTGTACTGGAATAATTTTCATTTTCATTGCACAATTAAAGGTCGAAAAAACATAATTTTTATTTTTAATTAAAATTATATGAAACTTGTATAAAAGACAAAGTACGGTCTAGTTTACTCCTCCTGTTTTTGTTTTTAAACAAAACAAACTAAAAAATAAAAAGGTGGAAAAAACAAAACACGTGTATTGAATATCTACCAAAGGTGGACCTTGCACATAACAAACAAGTTTTAAATTTATTTTTGATCAATGGTGATAATCTTTAACTTCGAAATCATATATTAATTAGTTCTCATGTAGTTTATATGAATGTTTGATGTTTTGCATGGGATTGTTACTTCTTTCAAAACGTGTTCTTATGATGGGAACCTAGAAAATTCCCGAAATTGATCTATCAACACATTACTGAAAGTGGTCAATTAATAAATTTGAAAACAAAAACTCTATAGATTATTTGTTAGGACAATATTCTAATAAAGAAATTTAGAGTATAGCCTCGAACTTGAATAATTTTCATTCTCATTACAAAAACTGTACATTTGAAAAAATCGTCAAAATTAAAAAAAAAATAAAAAAAAAAATAAAAAAAAAATAAAAAAAAAATAAAAAAAATAAAAAAAAAATAAAAAAAAAAAATAAAAAAAAAATAAAAAAAAAAATAAAAAAAAATAAAAAAAAATAAAAAAAAAATAAAAAAAAATAAAAAAAAAAATAAAAAAAAAATAAAAAAAAATAAAAAAAAATAAAAAAAAAATTTAATCGATTTTTTAAATTTTAACGATTTTATTTTTAATTATGGGGTTTTTTATATTTTAGTGATTTTTTAAAGTTTTTTTTTGTTGATTTTAGCAGATTAATTTGTTACTTTCAATGAACTCTGCAATTTAGCTCAAATATAACTTAATTTTTGTAGATTCCACCAATTTATTTTTGCTTTTTTTATCGTACTAATATTTAGCAAAATAAT
The DNA here is from genome assembly GCA_021234595.1 of Delia radicum. Lineage (NCBI taxonomy): Eukaryota > Metazoa > Arthropoda > Insecta > Diptera > Anthomyiidae > Delia > Delia radicum. Next base: position 104,170,342 of record CM037855.1, on the reverse strand, counting down.
TTTAGCAGTTTTTTCCTGCAACGTCATTTTGAAATAATTTTTGGTAGTTTTGGCAAAAAATACTAATTTTTTTCTATTAGTGTAGTTTAATTTAGTGATTTTGCTAACGTTTTTTTATGGCAATTGTAGTAGGTTAAAAGGGACTTCAACTGTATTTTTAATAGTTGGTTGCGTATGATTAATATTATTTGTATACAAAATATTACTCTCACGTAAAACAAACTAACTAAACTGTTCAACTTTTCAAAACCTTAATAACTGCACTCAGAGAATTTCTGCTTTAAAAATATGTAGTTGCGTGGGTTGTAAATACAGTTTCTTTATTTTTAATGTAAATGTCAGTCATTTGTAGAACAAATTAAATTTGTTACTAACCCTGTAGGTTATTTGAAAAAACAAAGCACATCAAATGACTGTTTTATGATTTTACATTAATTTTTACAGTAGTTTTTTGTTATTTGAAAAAAAAAGAAAAATAAATGTTTGTTTATTTTTTACTAACATGTGGTTAATTTTTACTACAAATGTAAGTCATTTCTTGAACATTAAAAAACAAATGGCAATGTTAATTGAATTTACTGAAATGTAAGTCGTCCTTTCTTTAAGTGAAATTTCATTTGTTTTTAACTACGTTTGCAGTGGTCTTTACCTACATAGTATTCTAAGGGCCATTATTACAACTTGCCAATAGCTAAAGTTCGGATGTTATCTGACAGATTATTAGTTTTTCGTTATTATAAGTATACTTTAAGCTAAAAGTGACCGATAAGCTAAAGGGAAGACATTGTTGCCTTTAACTTTAAACGTAAGGTTTATGTGTTTAAAGTTGCCACATTTTCTGCTCTATAAAGGAGAAGAAGAAAATGTCGAATTTCACAACCGAATTTCACAAATTATTGTTTGCTTGTAAACAAATAAATAAAAGTACGTTGCCACTACGTATTTTTATAAACCAATTCGTAAACCAATAATCGGTTTTTAGTTTGGTGCTGCCACATTATCAAAAATATTAATTTTATTTTATTGGGAAGTTGTAATAACGAAAAACATTATAGCTCACTTTATTTCTCACTTTAGCTAAATTTACTTTTTACTAACATTTACTTTAAAGGCAAGTTGTAATAATGGCCCTAAGTGTGTCCTTCCTAATGTTGCTGTATTATTATCATTTTACCTTTTTCTCAATTCACAATTTTGAGAAGCCCACAACTAAAATTATCTTAACAAAATGTTAAAATATAGATAAATACATTGGACCAAAAACAAAAAAAAAAACTGGTTTTGCAAATTTGTATTGATTTATTACAGTATCTACGTACATATGTAGATGTCAATATTACATCAATAGTTAATAGCAAATTGGCTGCCTCTCTTTCCAAGACATTTTAAAAATTAAAATTTTTTTCTTTTGTATCATTCTCTAAAGTCCAGCAGCAAAATTTTATATTTAGAGCAAAAGTATAAAAAAAAGTTTTTTTTTTTTTGTTTAAACAAACAACAAATATGGAATATATGATAATAAAGATTTTATTCTAGTTTATTGTTGTTGTTTTTTTTAATATAAATACAGTGAAATATTCCAACAACGGGCAGTTATGGCTGATGCAAGGGATTTCTTGCAAATAAATGCATGTTTTTTTTCTCGATAATTTAATTTATGTATTTTTAAAATTGCATCGATTTGTAGTTGCATTTTTTTTTTTGGCAAAAGTGGATGTTTTTGCATATTTTGACTTTTTATGCATATTTTTTGCTTTTTAATGCATTTTTGGCATTTATTTTAATTATTTTTTTAATATTTTTTTTTAATTTGTTAAAAAAAACCAAGATTTGAATAATTTTTTTATTATGATTTCAGCAAAATCATTTTTACATTTAAAATCTTGCTGAAACGAAGAAATTCATAAGATTATGTTCCTATTGAAAAGATAGATGCCAAATTCAAACTAGCCAGTCAATGGAATTCGGTCATGATGGGGTTAAAAATGTTTGTGTGCATTGATATTATCGTTATCCTAAAAATACCGATACCGAAAAACTAAAATAAGGTTACCCTTAAAAAAGCCGTTACCGAAATAACTGAAAACCCGTTATCTTTACGATACCATTACCGAAATAACTAAAATACCGTTACCAAAATAACTTAAATACCGTTACCCCTAAAATACCGTTACCGAAATAAAGAAAAATGCCGTTAGCCCCACCGATACCCGCATCGAATCGGTTAACATTATGTTTTTAAGCCTTGATTTTTGCAAAAAGTGTTCTTTTAAGTGCATATTTTTCATGTTTTTAGTGCATATTTTTAATTTTTAGCTAGCATGAAATTCCTTGCCCTATTTATTTAAATTTTTCTGTAGTTAGTAGAATTTTTTAGTTACTCGAAAATATGCGCATAAATAGAATCAAAATCGCAGTAATATTCAAAAAATATGCACTAAAAATCAAAAAAATATGCACTTATAATTTGTGGATTTTAAAAAATCGATTTTTTACTCGAGAACGCTAGTTTAAAATTTAAATCCAATATAAATGCCAAATACAAAGGCTTGCTTTTGTAGGCTTACAAATCGTCACCTAAAATGCAAAAGGACACAACTAATATATTTACTTTTTTTTTACAGGAGAAACAAAAAACATTCACAGATATTTTAACAATATCGTTAAAAAAAAACGATATTTTTAATCATAGAACTAAACAATTATGTGGAGAACTGTAGTTCGATGCAGTGCTTCATATCACACTAAACCCTACTTCAATATTTTACTGGGCAACAAAAAAAAAAAAAAAAAAAAGAGCGAAACACATATAATATTATTCTAACTTTATTTATAACACCGCTATTTTTTATCGTAGAAGTCCAACATTTTTTGTATGCATGTAGTTTAGCTGCATGAGTCATAATAATCAATAGACCCGGTTTTTGCTAACTTCGTTAGTTACGCCCTTTTGCATTGTAGGTTACAAAATGCTTGCTTTTCTATATTTGTAATTAAATCATAATATTGATTTTTACAAAATATGCAAAAATATGCATTTAAATTGAAAATATTCAACAAAAAATGCCTTAATATGCATTAAAATATGCGTTTATAGCAAAATATGAATTTATTACAAAATATGCATTTATTACAAAATATGCAAAAACAAATCGATGCCATTTTGTTGCAAATTCTTTGATTCGGAAGAGTATTTGGTCAAAATAGATTTTGGGCTATTGACTACAAACATGCATTTGCATGAAAGTCGCTGCCCTGGTTACAATTTTAGGTTACAATTTTAAATGGATCCATCTTTTAAAAAGCGTGTCCACTTATATAAGATTTTACTGTATGAAAGTAAAAATTAGCAGTAGCTACCAGTTTATACGCGGTTGGTTAAAAAAAAATACTGTGCCTAGTAGTAGTCAGTAAGTTGTTGGCTGCACCCATAGAAGAGATAACAACATTATTTAAATTCTTGAGACTAAGCCCCACACGTACACACTCACACACCCTGCACTTACTCTATGTAAGACACAGATACTTTAATTAACGGCCTTTTCTTTTGGTTCCTACACTGACAGAATTATCTGCATGATATCAATGAATATTTGCATTTGATCACTGAAATTTGTGCATTGAAACTTTTCATTAAATTAATGCAGTTTTCATAAAATTTTAATTAAAATTAAATTTTTTTATTAAAAGTTTCATACGCCCGATGAAAAAGTTTCAATAAAATAGTATCATAAACATTATGAAACTCTTTTATAAAGTTTAAGAATTTTTTCATTCTTATTGTGAAAAAACATCATTAGTTTAGTGAATAATTTCACTAAATTCTCTCTTTGGAAATAGAAAAACAGTAAATCGATAATTTTTTTCATAATCATCTTTATATCGGATATGTTTTAGTAGAATGCAGATAAAATATTGTAGGAAAATGGAGTGAACTTAAAAATATTTCGGTTTGGCAATACAAAAGTGTTATTGCAAAAATTTCGGAGATATGTTAAAGGAGATCTGTTGATTGCATATTGGACAGATTCTTTGTTGTTCCTTTCCAATAATATCTGTGTCATTTTAACCAAATCGCGTAAGTAGACTTAAGCGGAAATCGTTTTATTGTTAAAGCATATTTTTTAAGCTCTATAGAACTTGAAATTGTAAAAAATAACAAACAATTAAATTTTAATCGAAAAAATTTTTATTCCAAATATCGATACATGGCATTAACAAAAAAATGATTTCGGGCATACGCCCACCGCGGCTGTTCTTGACGAAGTGCATTTTGGAGCATTGATGGCCGTATGTCACGAATAACACGAACAGTGTTGGCCTTAAAGGCGTCAATTGTTGCTGGTTTATTAGCATAAACCAGTGACTTCACATAGCCCCACAGCAAATAATCGAGATACGCCAAATCGCACGACCTTAGAGTCCAATTGTACGTAGCGCCATCCTGTTGAAACCACATCTCTCACGGATCAATGTCATCCATATTTTCAAACAAAAAATTATTGATCATGGTGCTGTAACGATCTCCACTGAAGAAATAAGGTCCGATGATGCCACCAGCGTGTAAACTGAAACAAACGGTGCATTTTTCTGGATGTAACGCAGTCTGTAGGGTCTCTTGTGGATTGTTCTCATTCCATATGCTGCAATTGTGTTTATTAACAAACAAGTTATGCCAAAAAGGAGCCTCATCGCTGAAGACTGATTTTCAAAATAGATTTGAATAATTTGGTAGCGTTGTTCAAACATGAATCTATTCATAATAAGTTGCCAGAGTATACTGATCATAAATGTCAAAAAGTGAGAGCAGTATGACAGTTCGTAAGTTCTTTCGGACTTAAAAACTCCCTTTATGTGTCCAATTCAGATTTCGAAATTCGTTATACCTAATAATTAATAAACAAAATGTAATTGCTTATGTGTTTTAAAGCAGAATTCATTTTAAAAAAATAGCTTAGAGTGTGCACCCAAATAAATATTTACACAGAAAAAGTTACATTAATAGAGACTGAGTTAAGCGTTCAAGTTCAAAATACATAATTTTATTGATTCGAATATTATACAGATAAAAAACATCATATATATTCTGTGCCACAATTCACAATTTCCGTTGTGATTTTCCTGTCCACTTATATCGAAAGTTGGAAATAGATTTGAGACCTCTTTTGATAATTTCGATTGTTTTTTATTTGGTACTATTCCGGGACGTCGAAGCATGTATGACACCTGCTTTTTTGCAGGTGTGAACATAACAAAATTTCATTAGAACTCGTCTAACAAACTCTCTCTGTGTATAAACAAATTTAAGGATAGTCATAATAACAAATCGCCGTTAAACAAGGGAGTGGTTTATTTACATTACGTATGTTTGGTTATAACATTTTACTTACCAAAAGATGAAAGTGGTTTTTCTAGATGAGACTAAAAAGAAATACCAATGACTTTTTAGTTTTATTTTACTACACTCATAGAAATAAAACTTTAAAAAAGCAGAAAAAACTACTAAAAATTAGTTAAAAATTATGTTGCAGAAAAAACTAAAAACAATAACAAATTTTTTTTCCTCAATATTAGTAAGATAAGAACAGCAAAAATAGAACTGCTACATTTACAAAATTTAAGTTATATTCGAGTTCAGTTTTGGTTAATTAAAAAATAGCAATTTACTTTGCTAAAATCAGAAAAAAGCTTTGCTAAATATTTGTAGGCGAAAAACATCAAACAAAAACTGTAATAATATCAAGAAAATGTTTGCTATACCTGTACCTTAAATTTAGTTAAATGCAAGTAACAGTATATTTTGCTAAAATCAACAGAATTCAGAAGGGCAGATTTTTATTGACAATAACAAAAATAAAAAAAAAAATACTTTGAAACTTTAGATTTTTTTTTGTAGCTTTAAATTATGAAAAATTTAGCTCAAATAGAACTACAAATTTTTAGATTTAATAGATCTATTTTTGCTCTTCTTATCTTACTAATATTTAGCACAAAAACTGTTTTTCTGCAACTTCATTTTGAACTAATTTTTAGTAGTTTTAGCAAACATTTTTGCCAAGATTTTTTCTATTAGTGTATGTTTTCATCTTCATCATAGAACCACGGTGCACCACTCATTTATTCATTCATTCTTTCTTTTTGAAGAAAATTAAAGACTTATAAATAAAATCATAAATTTGTTAGCTACACAGAGAGAATTTCTTGGACGAGTTTTAATGAAATTTTTTCACTAAACTAATGAAGTTCTCAGTGTAGACAAATTACATATGTTGTTTGCTCGCTGTTTTTTTTTTAAGAAGTTGCTACTACTTTATTCTTGATTACAACATTTCGAATTTCGACCGGATAATATTATTTGAACAAAAAGAGATAACACAACATTCATTTTATGGTTATTGTTTTCTTTTTATACTGATAAATAAAAGTACCAACCGGGTAAAAATTTTAAAATGGAGTCTAATTTTATCCGAGATATGTCCGGGACATTGAATTATATCTAATTAGATATAAATATGTCTGATTTTATAAAATTTTAGTATTTCAGTTTAAAATTAAAATTTCTAGAAATCAACAATTTTGACGACCAAAATTTTTTGTAAATGAAACAACGAAATGATTAAAAATTTTCAGGAACAAATTTAGTGTTTCAAAAATATATAATAAGGTGGTATTGTCTTATAAAATGTACACATTTTTTTATTTGAAATTATATAAAATAAATCACTTGCAAATAATGTCGTTATAAAATTAGCATGGTTATATGTGAAGGAAGCCACATGTAAGAAAAACTTAACTTGCGTATAACTAGAACTATTGAACTTTACCAAAATATGTACGGCATTATATATAATTCTATGGCGTCACATATAGTTTAATAAGACTTTGCATGGAACTATATACTCATATCGATCATTTCATATATTTGGATTATTATTATATGGCTTATTTTTGAATCAACTCGAAAATTCTATCAGACATACTGTCTTCCTGATTTATTCAAAGTTCTTCCGTTATAGATCTTTACTTTTTCATATTGACGGTTTTTGTTTTTTTTAAAAGGAAGCAACACTCAGGAAATTCTTCCTATTAATTAATGTGTTGCTTTCTTTGGAAAGGGGATAGTGAAGAGATGAAAGGTGGTGAAAGATGAAGGGCTTCAAACATGGCAACACTGTAATTGCGCGAGATGATAAGTCTTAGAACAGTTGTTGCTCGCCACCTGATTTAGAGTAGGCGAATTTATTGAAGCTTTTTGTTTCATAGCCCTGATTCATTATTTTACTTCGGTGGTGTTAAGTGCTATGGGAACACCGAAGGTGGGCACAGCGATACATATAAGTGATAGAAAACTTATACATATTATTCTTTTTAAATTGATGTTGTTGTCACCAGGAATCGAACCCGGGACCATCTGTGTAATAGTCCAACGTGCTAACCATTACACCATTACACCACAACGCCCACTTGCAAATAATGTGAAGGAATATATGTGAAGGAAGCCACATGTAAGAAAAACTTAACTTGCGTATAACTTAATTCAATATTGAACTTTACCAAAATATCTATGGTATTATATATAATTCTATGGCGTCACATATAGTTTAATAAGACTTTGCATAGAACCATATATACTCATATCGATCATTACATATATTTGGATTATTATTATATGGCTTATTTTTGAATCAACTCGAAAATTCTATCAGACATACTGTATACCTGATTAATTCGAAGTTCTTCCGTTATAGATCTTTACTTTTTCATATTGACGGTTTTATGCGTAAACTCGACGGGTTAATACTCCCTAAATATTCTCAATGGGGTTTTGAGCCGGTGAACATGCTGGCCATTTAAATACTCTTTTTTAATGACAGCCATTCCATCGTATGACGACTTACATACAGAAAAGCACACTTTTGCATATATGTTTGTGTGTAATTATTAGGCCGGGTCGATTTGTATGGAGGCAAAAAAATCGCTCAACGTTCAAGGAAAATCGTATTCTAGGGATCAAAATAAGAAACTTTGCCGAAGGAACCATACCTCTAAAACGAATTCTGATGTCCCGACTTTTGACCCGTAGGTCAAATTTTGAAAAGCCCACTTTGATATTTCAGAAAGTAGGAGGAATCTCTCCAAGATTATGGGAGATACTACTTCTGCTCTAGCAGATTAATGCATAAATCATCATTCTAGGGGTTAAAATTTAAGTTAAAAGAGGGCCTTTTTAGCCGTGTTTTTTTTAGCAAAATGTACAAATCTCGGGATAGAGATATTTCAGAAAGTAGGAGGAGTCTTTCCAAGATTAGGGTCTCTATTTCTTCTCCAGAAGAATGACATAAGGTCCATGGACGTTATGTCACTCGAAAAGTGTCATAATGTCCATGGACTTTATGACACTCTGCAATGTGACATTATGTCCACAAATGGAATGACATAAAGTCCATGGACATTATGCCACTTTTTGGGTGACATAAGGTCCATAAACATTATACTCCAGTGTGGAAACAGATCAGTAATTTTGAAGTTTCTTTTGTGTCGCACGCAAAAAAAACTTTATTTCGCGAAGCCGCCTGCCGCGTTCTACGGAGGAAAAAAACTTCTCTTTCAAATCAAATGTCGAATCCGTTGAAATCTTATATTTTTAAGACATCAAGTTATTTGTAAAAACAAGTTTTTCTTAGTGGTTTTTTTCCTCCGCAGAGCGCGGCAGGCGGCTTCGCGAAATAAAGTTTTTTCTGCGTGCGATTATACGATTTATAAATTTAGTTTTATTTTGTGATATACTACTAACGAATATTTAAAAAAATTGTATTGATATACTAAATATTATTAATCTTTTTATTTTAAAAAGTTTGGACGCTATGCCACATTTGAAAGTGACATAATATCTAAAAAAATAATGTCGTAATGTCCATGGACATTACGACATTTTCCAAATTGTCATAAAGTCCATGGACATTATGACACTTTTCGAGTGACATAACATCCATGGACAATATGCCATTGGACGTTATGACATGCCACCAGGGCTTACAGGCATTTCGCCTTACAGCCTGGCGGAAATAAAATCTAAAAATATAGGGATTCGAATTTTTTTTTATTACACAACCAAAACATTAATTTCACAAATTAATTTTCTACTCCAACAATCTATATAGAGAAAAAATTTTTCCACATCAATAAAGAAATAACTCCCCAAAAATAATTACTGGGGAATTATTTATTTTCGAAATTTTGGGGACTTACTTCATTACGAAATAAATCCCCAAATAAAAGAAGGAAATAAATCCCCAAAAGTGGAATTAACTGCCCAAAATGTCGTTGTTGTTGTCTTCTATATACATTTTTGGGGATTTATTTCATTTCTGTTTTGGGGAGTTATTTCCTGGGGGGTTATTTCATGGAGCCAAATAAATGTTTGTTTATTTATTACTAGCATATGTGGTTAATTTTTAATACAATTGCTAATAATTTTTTTAATAGTAAAAACAAATGACAAATGTTAATTGAATTTAATGAAATGTTAGTCGTCCTTTCTTCAAGTTAAATTTCATTTGTTTTTTTGGTGTAATTATAGTTATGCAACGGAGTGTACTTTTTAAACACAATTAAAGTACATTTTCATTTATTTGATTAAAAATATTTCGTTTGAAGAATGCAAAAGAACTTACAAGGTAAAATGCGTGCACTAGTTCGACTGAAATCACTCCTTATTATATTCCCGGCACTAAAGTTTTAAATCTAATTAACGATAACGTTGAATTAGCGTATCTATTATACTAGAGAAACATCTTATTGTTTGTGTTGTTGTTATAAATAAAATGCCCTATAAAATCTTATAATAATGTTGTCTTTCTGTTTCTAAGTATAAATAATAAACAACTGCATTTCATCATTATTTGTTGTAATACTTGCCAAGTGTAATTGAATAAAATAAACGGAATATAAAAATACATACTTTTGACACAGAATACGCCTGGTTGTCATTTATTTTTTTTTTCCTTTCGTTCGTCGTTCCTGCGCTCTGACGTTTATATTGCATTTTCTATCTGCTGCTTGTCTGGTGTTATATTGTTCGTGCCCCATGTGTGCAGTGTTGCAACCACATTGCATTGTAATGCACTTAAAAAAAAAACACTCTTCTCCAACCATTTTACTCTTGCTGTAGCATATTTCGAGCGCATTTACAAAAACTAAATGTTTGGTTATGTTTTTCATTATTATCTTCTGTATCAGCATCTTCAACATTATGTACGAAGTAAAACAAGTTCAAGGCTCTCAAAATAAAATTCCTTCAACTTGACGTTTAAGTAAATGAGAAGAAGATATAAAAGATCTGGCAAAAAAGCAACACACAAATTAAATTATACCAATTTATGGGTTGAATTTGTGTAAAAATGTGTGTGTTGTATTTTAAACAGGGAGGACAAGTTGTTAACTTTTTGTACAATTTGTCTGTATTTCTTTTGCTTAAAAAAGCACCTGATTATATTTTTTTCACCTCAAACAAATTAACAAATTAATCGAATTTGTTGTTAATCCGAATTTTTAGGTTGTTAGTACCAAGTTTTGGTTAAGAGAACTGAAATTTTCTGGTCACAGTCTTTTTTTGTTGTTGGAAAAACCGAACCATTCGATAGGATATAAATTAGGTGTCTCAGAATCAGCGCTTGAAAATTTTAATTCATATTTGAATCAATTACCATAAAATTTGATTCTTTTTAAAGCAACTTTAAATCAATGATTTAACATTGAATAAAGTGGGATATAATTTATTGGAACTTTTTGATTCGAATAAATTATTTTTTTCATGATTTGTGTATAAATCAAGGCAACAATGATTGGTTTAATTTTATATAAACCATATCATCTTATATATAACTATATAATTATATACAGAAATTTTTATATATGTAATATATAATTCTATTAATTCTGACAAAATTATGTATAATTATCAGAGTTCGTCATGAAAATTTGATTTTGTATATATTGCAAACCGTTAGAAAGTTATAATTTTATAATTCATTTTTTTTTAACACACACAATGAAAAAGTATTTTGAGCTACGAAAAATGCTACAAACATTTTCGATATATCGCGACCAATTAAAAAGTTGTTAATCAATAAAATATTGAATTTTAGTTAAAGCCTACTTCTTAAAAACTTAATAACTTAAGCTAAAAATGCTTTTTATTGTGTGTCATAAAAAAATACTTTATAAGTTTTTGACAAAATTTGATTTTTTCCGACCACTCTACTTCCTAAATGGTGCTTTTTAAAAACGGGGAAAAATGTTTTTCTAAAATAATTTTTGGTGTTGAATCTAAAAGTGAATTTAGATTTTACATAAATGAAGTTCCGTTTTACTCTGTAGGGAACCTAAATCATCGTTTTTGGCCGCCGCTTTCTTGTAGAACGAGAAGAGTGGAAGGAGAATAAATCCTCTCAAGGACATCGTCGTAACGTATAAAATAATAGACGGATTTTTATGAAATGTGACAGAAAGTAAACATTAAATCTTTAGTAGCAAAGAGTTTCAGTTTGAACAATATATATTTTAGTTTATATACTTTTTCGCCCAATTTCGCTTTTTCCAAAAAGCGAAATTGGGCATTGAGAAATCACCATATCTTAAATAGAAGCACAACAAGTTGTTTGGACGGTGATTATAACTTGTTAAGAGCTATAATTTGTGTCCAAAACTTTTCGAGATGCACCCTGAACCTATTTTGGCTCATATCGCTTAAAGTAGGCCATGATAAAAAATTTTGTAGAAGAACTTATTGCTTATTTTTCGAGACGATGGTAGGACATGATTCGAATTTCAATGCAACACAGTGTTTTCCCGTTAGAGGGTTAAGGGATTATGGGAAAACGACGCAGATATTAACCGACAAATTTTAAAATTTTCCAGGTAATCTGTTATTTAGTTAAAGTTTGTTTTTTTCTTGAGAAAATAAATTTTTAAATATTTGTATTGCCGAATATTTGATATTGGTCTGTCTGAGTGTAGTAGCATTGCAAATATATTTCATATTGGTCTGTCTGAATATTCCGCTATTCCGAGTAGTATATTTGTAACAACAGGAATTAATCTTTAGTTTTGAAACTAAATTTAGTACCGTTTTATTCGGTACCATTTCAAAAAAAGTGTCCATCCCTTTTTGATTTATTTGTAATGCGAGTGCGAATACATAATACAGTTGTTGTTATTTGTAGATTTGCATTGGAAACAGATTGTTTAAGAGATTTTGCACATGCTTAAGCAAATGCATGCTGCTTGATTTCGTTGATGCTGTTAAGTCAAATTAAATACAAATAATAAAAGGATAGGAATTTTTGAATTAGATACAAACTTAACCCTCTAACCGGCAAGCCCGCCTCCAGGAGGGGTATTTTAAATTGGCCATAAATGCACCAAATGAGTGTTTTATAATAAGAAATAAAGATATTTCGATAGAACACAAAATTTAGAAAATATTTTGTAAAGCAATTTCTTGGATTCATCTCACGGTTTGGAAGCGAATTTCGTAAAATTTCAAAAAATAAATTTTGAAATGAACAAAACTTTCAAGAATCCTAATAACATATGTATGTTGACTAGAAACCGCTGATTTAATAACACAAAGTAAGATTGAAACTTAAACTTTTCAAAAAAGCTTTAATTTTGGGCCAAGGATATACAGGATTCCAATTCTTAACTTGAAAACTTATGGACGGATTTTTATGAAATTCGGCAGTAAGATTATATTTAGTTGCATTGGCAAAGGCTTTAAGTTTAAGCAACATATGTTAAAGTTTAGGTGGGTTTTCGCTAAATTTCGCGTTTTTCGAAAAACGGAAATCTTCACATCTTAAGTAAAATCACAAAAAGGGTAATTTTTGGACTGCAGTTATATCTTGGTAATTTATAATTTTTGCCTAATCTTACTCATTTTTATGGATTATTTTTTTAGATTCGCTCTAAACCTATTTTGGCTCAAATCGCCTAAAATAGGCAAAGAAATAAAATTATGTAGAAGAACATATTGTTTATTTTTCGTGCCGAACAATCATTGTAAATAAGCTTAGTAAGCCGGTTTAAGGGTTAACATATTTATTTTAAGTGTTTCTCTTTACTATCTTATTCACTTTATAATTTATATTTAAATTATTTTTGAAATATCTTCAAAAAACATTAATATTTATAATTTTATTTTAATTTGTTTTCAGGGTTTTGTCGCTGCCAGTATTAAACGTGAACATGGCGATGAAGTCGAAGTTGAACTTACTGAAACCGGTAAACGTGTTATGGTTCTACGTGATGATATACAAAAAATGAATCCGCCAAAATTCGACAAAGTCGAGGATATGGCCGAATTAACATGTCTCAATGAAGCATCCGTCTTGCACAATATCAAAGACAGATATTACTCGGGTTTGATTTATGTAAGTACATATATATTATTCCTGTTATTCCACATATACATATTGTTAGTGTCCGACCGAAGGCGCTTTTTCGGGCCGTAGTCAAACATCGGCCAAATTCCAAATAAATGGCCTAAGCCTATGCCGAAGCTGAATATACCCAAAATAGTCAAAACAACAATTTGCACAAATTTTAAATGCGGAAATGAAAATATTTTTTTTTGGGCTGTTTCAGGTAATAATATGCCGTAATTTGGCCGATTATTGGTCGATTATCTATTCTCGGACGAAAACGATTAATCGGTCGGACACTAGATTATTAGTTGTGTTACAGTTACAGCGGGTACCCAATTTTACCATAAACCGTTTTTATTTTCAAATTTGTGTGTGAATTGTTGTTGTTTCTGTTAAATTGTGTTCCCGCTGGATCCCGCGGTAACGACGTCGAACAGTCCCATTGTATACTATTTCGTAATATAAACAAACATTTTTCATTTGGCAAACTAATGACGTTATATCTTTTTTACTTGGAAATCACATATGAATCTAAATCAGTCAGCCAAATAACCAACCAACCAGCCGCCGCCTGCATTATTATAGTCTTCCTTTCAGCTAGTTTGTCGGTTTTTTGTTTTTGTGTTAACCAAACAGATGTCCATTTTATAAATGTGGTGTTGCTTAAAGTAAACATCCAAATAAAATTAAAAATTTTGTATATATAAACAAGTCCCTCGATATACAGTCATTTTACTCGTAAGATTATGCGTACACAGAAAAAATTATCAATCTAAAATAACTAATAAAAGATTTGATTTGAATTACATTTGGTTCTAAACAAATATTTAACTGAATCAATTAATATTTTAATTGACTATTAAATATATATAAATACATATTTTATTTTATACATAATTCTCAAATAATTTTTTCATATACTGTATGCTAAATAGAAGTTTCAGTATAGAACACCAAATGCAATTGTAGTTTACACTCAAATCAAACACACATACAAATACACAAACGGATACAGCATTACTAACAACACATATACATACAAACGTGTCGTTCACAAACTTTTTTTGAGTATCATACTTTTTTTGCATATAGTTATTTATAGCTTTTTTTATTTTTAATTTTCAATTTTGGATGTGCCCTGCGATATACATTAGGGATAGAAAACTCATATATATAATTTTTTTTAAATTTATATTGTCGTCGCTGGGGATCGAACACTCAACCTTCTGTGTAACAGTCCAAAGCGAATACAATTCCACCACAAAGTCCACAATGGTGACCGCTATAGAGCCATGATTACTGACTTTTTCGTTCATCAATTGAACAACCATGATGTGCAGGAGATGTGGTTTCAACAAGACGGCGCAACATGTTACACAGCTCGTGCCACAATTGATTTATTGAAGGAAATGTTTGGTAACCGCATAGTTTCACGTTTCGGACCCGTGAATTGGCCTCCAAGATTAGACTTTTCCCACAAATGTTGGAAAAAGTCATCGAAAATTGGACCTCCAGATTAGACTACGTCCGAGCCAGCCGTGAAGAAGTCATATTTAAATTCCAGTGCAACTTCATTGCATTAATGCAGAAATTCATTAAAATCATGGAAAGAATTCTCTCTGTGAACAATCATTATCAGATATAAGCAATATAAAGCGATTCATAAAACTGGAAATCCCGGTTATTCGAACCGGTTTTGAATTAAAAAAACCAACCTGGTTTTAAAAAATACGGTTTTTATGTATTCGAAAACCGGGTTTTTAAATAGGTCGAAAATTTGACAGCTCTAGTACGGTGCTATATGAATATACAAAATTTTATATTAAATATTAGTGATACTTTCGGAAAAATTCCATTTATTTTTGAACCCCTTTGATTCCCAACTTGAAATTTTTATATGTTGTAAGTGATACTTTGAGTTAATTGCAAAATAATTTTCATAAAAATTAATTATGGGTTTTTGAGATATTCGCGAATTAATTACATTTTCTCAATTTCGTTATCCTTTTCGAGTAAAAAATAGTATAAAATAAATACTGTTTAAAGAAGAGCATTTGATCTTTAGAATAACTTTTTAATTTTCTGTGGCTGCTTTCAAAAGTTATGGTAACTCAAACATTGTATACTTCTCACAAACCTTCTTTGAAATTTTGTTTTCGTTTTTTTTTTTAATTAAAATAATTATTATTAATTTTAATAAATCTTCATTTTCTATACAATAAATTTTGTAAAGTCTTCAGCCATTTCATCATATTTCACTTAAAAAATCATCAAAATGGAGACAAATCGTCAACGTTGTCAACGCTGGATGGATGTTTGATAACGCTGGACCATTCACGCAGAGAAAAAATTTGGTTGAACATGATTGGTTACAAGAAATTATCATATTATTATTCTAAACATGATTCTGACTGATCATATTATTATCACAGAGTACGATTTTATTATCATCTAGGATCATATTATTATTATGAGGATCATATTATTATTGTTACGTGTTTCAACATTAAGCCCTTAAACTATCATAACATGATGCTCTTTTTTCTACATGTTTAAACAGTGTGCTGTTCTTTAGGAAACTAAAATAATTTGTTAAACGAGGGATTAATGTAATTTGCTTTATATGCTCATCTTCGTACAAATGACAGAGATGATAGTGTATACTTTTCAATACCTTTTTAAGTAAAAATTTAATAATTACTTATTTCTATTAATGTAGTGGTTTACAGCCTTTGTATAATATGTCCGACAGTCTGGTTATATGACACGTTTTGTTTTGAAGAAAACATATAAATTTTGAAAATAATTTTGTTTCAGACTAAATTCTTTGCTTACAGAAAATAAAAAAAAACCGCCTCTCATATTAGAAATTTTATAAATTTTTCGATTTAAGCGATATTTTGAATAAATTAATTTATTATTAATTACCCGCGTAAAAATACCATGTCAGAAAAATACAATTGGCACAGTACTGGTAAAGCGTCGGCGATGGACGGTTGTGCGTTGACAGAACGTGGCATTAACAATATTGAGAGTATTGTTCTGTTACATGATTGATAACAGCGGCAAACCGTTAATTGCCACCGTTGGCGTAACGTTGGAACTTCAAAAAATTCGTTGATTTCCAAATACGTTAAATTCAATTAATTTTGTGAAACCGGCAACCTTTAAAACCGGAAATCCCAGTTCAGATTTAGTCTTTTAAATAAATAGTTGCTAATTGAACGATTAAAATATATTAAATATTAAAAAATGATAATTCTACTGAATAGTTGTAATATTAGGTAAAACAATAGGAGAAAAGAATTTCGTGGGCGATACTGCCAAAGCACTTGCTTTACAAACGAAACATGGTGGTTTTTACAAAAATAACAGTGGTTTGCCAGTACTATTTTTTTTTGTACGGTTGGGATTTCTATATATAGTCATATATAAGTTATATCTGACTTTGAATGGAGTCACATTACGGCTTATATCATTATAAACAAATATATCTGATAATTTTTATTGACATAATTTTATATATGGTTCTTGATATAATTATATGTCTCCAAATCTTAATCCATATATACCCAGGCAGAAAAATACAATCGGCAGTGTTGGCAAAGCGTCACCGACATTCGGTTATGCGTTGGCAGAACGTAGGATTGGCAATCTTAAATGTATTGTCCTGTTAACCGATTGATAACAGTGGCCCAACCGTCGGTTTGAGCGAAATTGCAAGCTATGGCATAACGTTGGAAATTCAAAAAATTTGGTGCTTTTAAAATAGCTTAAATTAATTTTGAGAAATATGTATATTCAAACACATTGAATATTTTGTGCTTTAAAATGCCACCATTTTTTATATAAAATTGTTCAGCCATTTTTTTTTAGCCATTTTCAGCCATTTTTTTTAATTTTTATCCATTTTTTTGCCAAAAATTTAGCCATTTTTGGATAACCAAGTTTTGGGCAACACTGGTTGTACCTGTGGTAATTTTTAGCACGGTGGATATTACAAAAATAGCAGTGGTTTGCCAGTACTATGTTTTTGGTACTGATGGCAATTTCTACCTGGGTAACTAAATAAGCCATGTAATAATCCAAATAAATGTAGTGATCGATATGATTATATATGGTCCCATGCTAAGTTTTATTAAACTATATGTGACTTCATACTGAAAATACTATACATATTTTGGTAAAGTTCAGTATCAAATGAAGTTATCTGCAAGTTAAAACTTTATTGCATATGGCCATATAAATTTTATAATGAAATCATTTTCAAGTGATTTCTTTTATTTTCAAATAAAAAAATTGTACATTTTATAATAGAAAACCACTTAAACCACTTATTTTTGAAATACTTAATGTTTTCTTGATAATTTTTAAACATTTCGTTGTTTTATTTAAAAAATTTTTGATTTCTACAATAGAAATGTTAGTTTTAAACTTAATACTTTTGATCATAATTTTAAGTCGCCTGAAATTATATAAAATCAGATATATTTATATCTAATTAGATATGATTTAATGTCCCGCCTATGTACAAATCTCACATAAAACTGTATTAAAGTATATCAAATTTGATATAATTGGATATATGTAGATCACCCATTTTTCGGATCAATTTGTATGTGTTTATATATGGCAACTTATCAATTAAGATATAATTATATTAGACTCCATATTCAAATTTTTACCCGGGTATGTAAAATATCATGAAATTGTTATTACCTAATTTCATTCCTAATTGGAATAAACAATCTTATTTATAACATTTTATATACATCGTTTTCTATTTGCTTTTAATTAAAATTTCAATACTTTTCTTAATTGTACAAAAAGTAAAAACGACCTTCATCTTTCAAAAAAACAATCATGTTAAATAACGTTTATGTTAAAATTGCAATCAACGGAAATCTAATCATCCAAAAAAACGCCAACTTGTATTTTAGTTTCTGATATATTCGTATCGTACGTTTCTGCTGAAAATGTTAATTTTTAACCCATTTTTTTTTTCATAGTAAAACATAAATTTCATTTTATCTACCAAAAGTAGGTAGGTGGCTTAAATATTATACTGCTAACATAATATCGTACATAGTTTTGTTTTTTCGTGGTGGCTTATCAAAAAAATTAACTTAAAAAAAAAATTATCGAAACAAGCAGAAAAAAATAAGCAAAAACTAGCCAACACTCACGCAAAATTTTATAAAACTGTTTTATATATTCTGTGTTCCCGAGCAAAAAAATGTATATATGGTCTTAGGTTTTTTTATTTTAAAATATATTATAATACGTGAGTGATTATCAGGGCAGGTTTTCTTTTGGCGCGTAAAAAGCGAAGTGGCAGGCAAAATAGCGCGAAAAACCATTAGAAATGGCAAAAATGATAAGATACCTAGCCAGAAAAATACAAACGGCAAATCGTTGGCCCAGTGCTTTCAACGGTGGTACTAGCGTTGGCAGAGCGTTTGATTTCTGAAGATTTAAGTGCTTTGCCAAACCCAAAACGATAACACAGGGCAGGGTTTGGCCGTTCCTTTTTCACGGCGTTGGCAAAGCACTGGGTAAACGAAATTGCCAAAGTTGGCAAAACACTGGCAAAACCTAATAATATGTTATCTAAAAATTGATTTTCCAAAATAAAATTAAAAAAGGTTCATTTAAAATTTGTTTGGTCCTGCCGGGACTCGAACCCAGGCCGCCAGCTTGGCAGCAGAGAGCTCTACCCACTGAGCTAACGAGAAACAAAATACTTTATATCTTAAAACGTAAATAAGTGATACCCGTTGGTTGTGCTAGATTGCCAGCACTGGCATAACGTATTTTGGAAATAACTTGTCACGCTGGAAAATAAAAGAAAAATTGGTCGAAAAAAATATTTTCCACAAACATAAAAAAAACACAATTTTACAAGTGTCGTAAGTTTTTTAAAATCAATGCTTTAAAAGCACTTTTTACTAACGTTTTCAAAGCGTTCTTAATCAGGACTTTTCTAGTCCTTTACATTGTTTACGGTTGTAAATTTTATAAATCACGTACTGGCAAAGTACATTTTTCTAACGTTGGCAAAGCTTTGGAAATAAGGGCTTTGCTAGTGCTTAAATTTGAATTTCTGCCAATGGTACTAAAAATAAAGTGCTTTACCAGTGCTTGATTGTTCTCACCATCGGCAAATTCTGGCTGGGTAGCTAAACAAAATGTGTAAATAATAAAAAGATAAATATAAATAAAAAAAAATATTTTATTCAATTTTCCTTTATTAAATTTTGATTGCATAGTACAATCATGTGGTTTTTCAAGTTACCAATAAGAAGCGTTCTACTCTATTGTCACAGAAAACAGTTGAGTTTATTGAAATTACGCATTCCACATCTCTAGATGTCACTGGAGCATATTTGAAAGCATATAATTCCGTAATTCTTAATTAAAAAATATTTTAGTCAAAGTTTGTAGACCACAATTTCGATCGGAAACTTTATTAAATTTTTTCAATAATTTCTTTGTTGTTGGCATCTTTAATCTTTTCCTTGACGCAATCTATTACATCTAAACTTTCCTTTATAGAGAGTCCCTTTATTCCCAATTTGGTGATGCTTAAGCAAAGACATTGGAAATTACTTTTTATATAAGCTAAATCAGATTTTATTCCAATTTTTTGAAATATCAATTTTGCATTGCGTATAGATCACAAATTTCATTGAAATTATTTCAACAATATATTTCAGCTTTAATCTAAGTTCCCCATCTGGTTCGGATACATTGATTGTACAAAATTTTGGCGAGACGGAGCCTAAAAAGATAAAAATTATACACTAGATAACACTACGCTTAAATAATAAACTTACATTAGGAATTAATGCTTTATAAATTGCATTAAGTGAATTGACATCTTCAAAATTTAAACGTAGAAATGACATATGTTATGGCAAAATTACATTCTTGGAAAATAATTGAAAAAATGGTAGTTTATGGCAAATGCCAAAAAAACTTGCCCTAATGAAAACATATTAAGTGAAAACATATAAAACGGTATATTATTATATATTGACTTTTATATAATCAGATATTCAGCATATATGCCATCATAATAAGATATGCTAGATCTATTGTAATATATACATTTTTCTTTAAAGAGAAGCAACACAGGAAATTTTTCCTATTTATTAATGTGTTGCTTTCTTTGGAAAGGAGAGATGAAAGGTGGGGAAAGATTGAGGGCTTCAAGCATGACAACACTTTAATTGCTCGAGATGATAAGTCTTAGAACAGTTGTTGCTCGCCACCTGATGGAGGGTGGGGTTAAGTGCTATGGAAACAATGCAATTCAAGATATAATTATCTATAACATTTAATGATATATATGACACATGATTAACAATTTAGTTTGAGATAAGATTATGTATGGTCCAACATTATTAATATTATTTATGCATATACGACATAATTATATATTGTTATATATAACACAATACATAATTATATATATTTGCTCAGATAATTATATATATATTTTGTCAACATTATTTTTCTTTAAATTTTATTAAATATAATATAAGTAAAATTTTTTTTTAAATTTTATTAAAAAATTAAGTAAATCTTATTTAATCTCAAAATATCTCATTGGATCCACCAAAAATTACTTATCTTTTTGGATCTCATTAGATTCAAGTATATCTAAATCCAATGCTATATTTTGGGGTCCATCAGAATCTTAAATTATATATTTTTGGATCCACCAATTTAAAGAAAAATTTTGATCTTCTTCAACCCAGTAATACATTTGAAGGATCTAATGGGTTTATTACTGGATACATTAATTTTGATATAAACTTTGATAAGAATAAATATCGATCTATATAAAATGATATTGATTTTGTATTTGAAATGTTACTTTTTTTTTTTTGATCGGTGTTATTTATTTTTATTAATATATTTTTGGATCTCAAAATTTTGAGATCAATTTGATGTTATTTAACCCAGTAATACTTTTGAAGGATCTAATCGGATTATTACTGTATACCCCAATTTTGATATAAACTTGAATAGGAATAAATATCGTTCTATATCAAATGAGATTGATTTTGTATTTGAGATGTTACTTTTTTTTTTTGATCGGGGTTATTTATTTTTATTAAAGTTCTTCACACTCAATTAATGATTCTAAAACAGAAGTCGATAAAAATCACTAAAATTATATATATTATTTTAAACAATTTTTATTCATCATACAATAAGATCTCAGAACTGTCATTTTTTAAAACTGGGTACACAGATAAAAATAAGTCAAGTTTTAATTAATATATTTGTTGATTCAATTAAAATTATAATTTAATTCGGAAATTGTACTTTCTATTAAAATAATTTTTAACTATTTAATTGATTTAGTTTCAATTAAGATTTTAATTATATCTATTAAAAATGTAACTGAATATTGTTTTTAATTTCAAACAAATTTTTAGTAGTATATACTTAAAATTAAATTTTAATCAAAATTGCAAAAAGTCGCAAGAATTGGGGAAAAAATTGCCAAAATGAAAAAAAAATTAAAAAAAAATGCCAAAACTAAAAAAAATCGTCAAAATTGTAGATAATGAAAAAAAAAATATCGTCAGAATTAAAAGTTATCCACAAAGTTGATAAAAATCATTATTGTTATTAATTCGTTCATTTAATAAGCTTAAAAACGAGTGTTAAAATTTTTATTATTTATTCGCCTCTTCAATATTTAAACCTACATCGTAGGTCATTTGCAAGAAATTTTTGAATAGTAAATAAAAACACAACAAAAACAATTAATTTGTTCACTGCTTAAAAACTGTTAATTTATTGTAAAGTGAAAATTCGAATTAATAAAAATTAATAAAAAATCGGTAATATTTAAAAAAATCGCCAGCATTTGAAAAAAGTTTTAAAAATTGAAAAAAGAACGCCATTATTGAAAAAAAAACAGCTAAATTGAAAAAACCGCTAAATTAAAAAAAAAATTGCCTAAATAATATGTAAAGCGTCCATATATTCAATTTTTGTAGTTTTTTTTTTAAATTTTGAGTATATTTTTTTAATATTGGTGATTTTTTTTAAAACAGAAAAATAATTGATATGGAGTTTTTTGTAGTCATATCAATTTCTATATGACCCTATATAAAATCTTATTAACTTTTATCCGAATGCAATTATATAAATGTCCAGTACAATTTTATCCGAATTATGGCTGATAGAATTGTATTATATTGTATCAGTTTTTTTTTTATTTTTATTTTTTTTTTTTTATTAAGTCTATGGAAAATTCCTTACAGACCATCCTTATTATCCTTATTAATATTATAAAAATGACTGTTGGTTTGTTTGCTTGTTTGTGTGAGCATCACGTCCAAACGCCTGAACCGATTTTATTCAAATTTGACACATAGATAGTGGGCGGTCTGGAAGGAACTATAGGCTATATGAAATTTTTATATGATGGGCGTGGCACTTTTACGCCCACTTTTTCACTATTTTCGATATGGCTTTACCGATGCAATTGATATTTGGTACCCAGAAAGAGATGTCACAGATAAGCACTTTAAGTTATATCAAATTTAGATATTGTGGGCGTGGCACTTTTACGCCCACATCTTCACTATCTTCTATATGGCTGAACAGATTTTATTGAAATTTGGTACACAGATATTGGGATGACTCATAAGCACTATTTGCTATAATAGATTAAGACTTGGTGGGCGTGGCAGTTTTACGCCCACTTTTTGTTATCTTTTATATGGCTTTAAATTTTATTAAATTTTGGTACACAGATAGTGGGCAAACTGAAAAGTTATCCATCATCCCGCTAGTTATATACATAAATTTTAAATTTTTTACATATTTACAAAAATTGAAAAACATACAAGATTATTATTTTTTTAATAAATGATTTTAAGGAATAAAAGATTAAACTTAAATTATATTTAATTGATTAAACAACAAGATTAGATTCCTTTTAGTGACTTGTATATTTTCGGAAATGTCAATGAAGGAATATAAGTTGTTAAATTCATTGCAAATTTTGCGGAATGGATCAAAATTTGCGTAATTGGACTGAAAGTACTGCAGTTTTAAAGGCAGGTAACACCATGTTGGTCGAGTTGGAACAACGAACTCAAGTTTGCTAAGAAGATAATCGGAATTCGTAATACCTTTTAATAGATTGATCAGGAAAGATACGTTTAACACAATTCTTCTACTTTTGAGCGTAGGAAGTTTTATTAATGCTAAACGCTTTTCATATGAAGGAAGATTTCTGCCCATCACCCATGAATTAGATCGAAGGCAAAACAGAAGGAATTTTCGCTGGACGGATTCAATTCGTTCTATATGGATGTCATAATGCGGATCCCAAACTACGGAGGCATATTCAAGTATTGGTCTAACAAGAGATGTAAATAGCTGTTTTGTAACATCAGGGTCTTCAAATTCTTTTCCCCTTTTTTTTATAAAACCAAGAACTCCTTTAGCCTTGTTTACAGTTTGTGTGATATGTGCGTTAAAACTTAGATTTTTGTCCATTAATACTCCAAGATCAAGAATTGAATGTACTATTTCAAGTTCATGTCCATCTATAATATAAGTATGGAAAACTGGATTCGTTCTATAAAACAGCATATATTTGCTTTTTTATAATTTAATTCCATGAGGTTAACTTTACACCAATCGTGGAACGAGGTTAAATCTGATTGTAATAAGGACGACAAATCCGATTGTGATATGGAATTCAAGTAAGATTTCTTGTAACTGAGAAACAACTTTACATCATCAGCATACATTAATATTTTGGAATGTTGGATGCATGACGGGAGATCATTTATAAATAAAAGGAATAGTACTGGTCCAAGATGACTACCTTGAGGAACTCCAGAAGGAACAAAAATACTTTTAGAGGTTGATTGATTAAAAATAACACGCTGATTTCTGTTTTTTATGTATGTACAAATCCATTTTGAAAGAACAGGAGAAAATCCAATTTTATGCAGCTTAAATAGCAGGAGATCGTGATTAACTTTATCAAATGCTTTGCTGAAATCTGTGTAGATGACGTCAGTTTGCATTCCAGAAGTGAATGAACTATTAACTATTGAAGTGAATTCTAGTAGATTTGTAATTGCGGAACGGCCTTTTCTAAATCTATGCTGTGACGATGATAAAATTGAGAATACATCGAGAGATACAAAATTAGTTACGATCTTTTCAAAAAGTTTTGGTATAATACTTAGTTTAGCGATTCCTCTGTAGTTAGTACTATTTGATTTGCTACCTGATTTGAACAACGGAATAATAAACGATTGTTTCCAGATTGAGGGGAAATATCCATTGGAGAGGGATAAGTTAAATAAATGTGTTAACGGTGTGCTTAGGGTATCTACATAGTTCTTTAATACACAGCTTGGGACCCCATCAGGTCCATACGAGTCGGAAAATTTTAAATGTTTTATTGCATTAGCAATAGTGGTATTATGTAATGCTGGAATATTTAATTGAACTGCTTCAGGAAGAGGAAATTGATAATCCGTGGCTGCATTTATATTTAAAGTAGTATTGGAATAAGTGGTGGAGAAAAAATCTGCGAACATATCGCAAATTTCGACATCATTTGACGATTCTTTGTGATGAAATTTCATCATTGATGGAAATCCGGATACAAGACGTTTGGGATTAACGAATTTATAAAATGTTTTTGGATCACGTCTAAATTTAAGTTTAACTTTGCTTAAGTAATTGTTGTAGCATCGATTATTTAATAAGTTGTAATCAGATCGGTTTGTATCTAAACTCTTACAAATCGATATAATTATATAAAAACCAGATATTGTATCCGGATTTTGACCTGATATAATTGTATAAAATTTTTTGTAAACTGATACATCTAAATATAATTAGATCCGAATTTTAATCTGGCAAAATTGCACTAAATCTTAGATTTTTGTATATGATTGTATAAAAATATGCACAATTTTATACAAATGTGTATTCATCTTGTCATATCCGTTAATTCCATAAAAAAATATTAAGAAACATATTACTTTTTTGCAGTTTTCAAAAAGTTCCCTCATAAACCTTTTACACATTAGGGTTTCCCGAAAGTTTACAATTTTACGTAATAGTGCTCAAACGATGAGTATTATCCAGTTGATTATGGGACAAATAAAAAAAATCGAGAATACTAATTGGTTTGCTACACGTATTTTTTTTTATTTATTCTAATGTTTTATAATGCTTTGGACAAAATAGAGTTTAAAAGTATTATAGGAAAAACATTTATAAAATTTCCATAGAGTAATTTTGGTTCACTACATCTTCCATAAACGTTTCATTTTATATTTAAAAAATTCTACTTTAATCGTCGTTTCAGAATTTCAGTTAGGTTTTGATTATCAAAAAATAATATTTCCGAAATTTCAAATAAAAAATAAAAATATCAATTAAACACTAAAGTTTACATTCACAAAGTTTATTTTTATTTTTATTATGAAATGATAAAGGTCTGTGAAATCTTCATAACTATGATGAATAATTGATGACAAACGATTTATGAAACAATATCATCAATATGATGAAACTTTTTTTCCTAAGTGTAGAATTTATTTTTAATTCATTATATTAACATATTTTTCATAAAGAGTGAATGATGTCCAACTGTGACAAATTGGCGCTAAACTCTTTGTTAGTGCAATAAACAATCCAAAAAATGTTAATTCTTTACAAAACAAGTCTAAATAGTCTGTCATCGTTAAACAAAAATATTTAATTTATTACCTGTAAGATTTTATTAAGATTTTCATATTATTAACTATTAGATAGTGATGGGTGTATTATTTAACAGATTTAGTTTGGGTTGCAAGATTTTTGCAATTTTATGGCGTCATTTCGATATAAAAAAAATCTTTTTTTTTAGTACATATTTATAAAAAAAAAATCTATAAGTAGTATAATAAAACCGCAACTGTCAACTGTATTTTGATTTTTTATTTGTTCGCTGTTGCTGCTGCTGTTGGCTGCACTTCTACATGACCACCAACAAAGTGTCTCGATTGCACTACATATTACATGTGTGTATAGTTCAAGGCAGAGTCTTAAAATAATGAATTCTTAAACAATAATTATACAGGTGGACAAAATCATGACTTTTAAAAATTAATAAGGTGATGACCACCAATTCTATGTACAATATTGTTCGTAACCTAAACAACTTCTAATAGAGTAATCAAAGTCTTACATATTCTTTTTAAATAATTTCGTGGCGTATTCGTCAATTTTCATTAGTTTTATGAAGTTTTAGGTTGGATTTTGCAAAAGCTTACAGGACAAACAGGACTGTGGAGAAATGTTCAGCGAAGAGTCTAAATTTAACCTGTTAAATTCAGGTTGAATTTTCAAAAGCTTACACAAATTGGACTGTGGAGAAATACAAAAAAGTTTTGTTCAGCGAAGAGTCTAAATTTAACCTGTTAAATTCAGATGGGGTATGCCACGTTCGAAGACCTAAGGGAAAACGATTACATCCGCGTTATGCGTTATTGTAAAGGAACAATATAGCATGGGGGCGGAAATGTAATGGAGTGGACCTGCTTTTCGTCGAGTGGTGTTGGCCCTTTTGTTGAAATAAAAACAAAAATGAATCGCTTTGTTTATAAGAACATTTTAGCCAATGGGAAATGACACTTCGATGGGTTTTTCTGCATGATAATGACCCCAAACACACGTTAAAGTTGGTCAAAGATTGGTTGTGAGCTAATGGCACTAAATTCTTTTATTGGCCAGCTCAATCTCCGGACTTGAATCCCATAGAGAACCTATTCGGAATTTTGAATCGCAGGGTCGGAACTCACCGTTTTAGTAATAAGCAGGCCCTGATGAATTGTTTAAAATCAGAGTGGGAATCAATACCAACCATAATACTAGCAAATCTTATAGAATCTATGCCAAAACGATGTGCGGAGTGCATAAGAAACAAAGGGTATCGTGCGAAGTACTGAAAGTTGCTCAACTTTCGAACAATAATATATGAAGTTCATTTTGTTTGTGTTTTTTTTCTTTCTAATGTTTGATGTTCTTGTTAGAATTTAAGTACATAATATAATAAAAATTAAAAGTGTTATTTTGTATAAATCAATTTAAAAATTATATGTAAGACATTGATAACTTTATTAGCAGAAGTTACTTAGGTTTCGAACAATACTGTATTTCAGGCACGCTGATTTCAATGGTGTACTTTATTTTTCGATGTATGATACAGTTTTTTCACAAAATGACTTTAAAATTTTGCGTTTGTAAATTCAGTTTTTTACATATAACGTTTTTGAAATACAATCAATCTGACTCCATTCAGCTGAAATGTAAAGACAACCCCTGTATTCGTATTTAAGGTACATATTTGGTTCACAAAACTTCAGATTTAATTAGATATTTAGCGGTTTTTAAAATGTTTCCCAATTTTTACGGGTTACGCTAATTTTATCGCTACACTAGCAATTGCCCTTAACAAATGTTCATGCAGTGGAAAGAGGTAGGAAGAGGTGTGTTTTAGCAAAAAAAAAACAATTATTTCAATATGGTACTTCATATGCAAAACGTCCGATTTGTCAAAAATTATATATGACAGTATAGCTTTCCGAGATGAACCCAGAGTCTAAATTTTAGTATGATGTATGAGCACCTTTGAAAAGTATATGTGCACAAAATTAGCAAAAAAAAAAAAAGTTTAGATTTGAAGAAGGTGTTCTAACAAAAACAATACTTTTGAGGCTGATATGTACTAAAACGGAGATTTTTGTTATGAAAACTCTTGCAAATATAAAAACTTTTACCTGAAAATTTGGAAACATACTTTTGAAATGTGTTAACATATTTTACAAAAAGCTGGTCCTTGTTGTCATCCTGGAAAGCTATGGTGTCATGTAAATTTTTTTGACAAATTGCGAATTTTAAATTTTTTCTTACTAATGTAAATGACTCTCTCCACTGTGTGAACAGTTAATTAGCTCGAATAATTATTTAACGACAGTATAAGAATAAACGTTTAACAGCCAGATTGATTTTAAGCTTTTTAAATCAAATATGTACCATTAATATCAATACTGGTCTTGTCTATAGATTTAAATAGATAGAAATCAGATTTATTACATTTGCAAATTTTTGCATATAAAAACAGAACGAAGATGTGTCAAACTTTAAAGTAATTTTGCGAAAAAACTGTACCATAGATCAAAAAATAAAGCATGCAATTGAAATCTGCATGCCCGAAATATATTGAACTGAAGACCAGAATCATATTATTTTTTTTTAATGTCAGTTCAAATTATTAAAAAAAATTAATTGAAGATTTTTTTGGACTACATTGGATAAAATTAGATAAAATCATATTTCTAAAAATTAAGATTATTTTATGAAAAGAGTTTTTTACTTAAACAGTTCTAAAAAAATACTAAAAAAGTTCTATGGCTTATTTTTTTTTTTTTTTTATTCTAAGACTATACAAATTTTCCTCACATTTTTATGATTTTGATGATTCTTTCTAGAAGTCTCGTACAGTAAAACTCGTTTAAGACGAATTCGGTTAATATGAAACCTCGATTATTACGAACTAATTTGAATGTCCTGACATTTTGGTAACAATTTCAATCTACTGATACGAATTTGCTTTAGATGATCCCTCGGTTAAAATGAACTGTTTTGTACGGTCTCACAACCAAATTTTCCATTTTGAACCCTCAACTGGTACACTATTTGGGATTTTTGAATTTCATCTTAGGATTTAAAGAATAAAAAGATTAGCAAGGTATAAGTAAAGGGTGTTTTTTTTTTTTATAGAGGTATAGCACTTTGAAATGGAATAAAACAAACATGAATTTTTTAAATTGACATGAAATTTACTTTATTCGAAAGATAATATTCTGGCATTGTAATTTAAATATGACTTCTGGCATATGACCGCCACGGCTGGCTCGGACGTAGTCTAATCTGGAGGTCCAATTTTCGACGACTTTTTCCAACATTTTTGGCCGTATATTGGGAATAACGCGGAGAATATTGTCATCCAAGTGATCAATCGTTTCGGGTTTATCGGCATAGACTAGCGACTTCACATATCCATACAGAAAATAGTTCAGCGGCGTTAAATCGCACGATTTTGGAGGCCAATACACGGGTCCGAAACGTGAAACTATGCGTTTACCAAACGTTTCCTTCAATAAATCAACTGTGGCATGAACTGTGTGACATGTTGCGCAGTCTTGTTGAAACCACAGCTCCTGCAGATCATGGTTGTTCAATTGATGAACGAAATAGTCAGTAATCATGGCTCTATAGCGGCCACGATGGCGGTTAGAATGATTGGGGTCTTCCTCTACGCTACGCTCTACAGCGTCTCTGTGGATGCATATTATCATTTAGAGTAAACGTGGTGAGAAAACGTTCCATAGTTAATCGAATTAATTGCTCTGATGGACGATTATGTTGACCGTAAAATGGACGCGTACGTATTTCGAACAGAACCATGATTTTCAAAATAAATTTTAACAATTTGGAAGCGTTGTTCAGGCGTCAGTCTATTCATGTTGAAATGCCAAACCAAACTCAGCATAAATCTCTTGACAGCTGACAAAATGACCGTCAGTTAAAAAAGTGTTGCCAACTTAAAGTTTTATAACTGTATAAAAAACACCCTTTATGAGACATGGATTTGGGGTAGAATTTTGTTGCAAATTGAAAAACGTTGCCTAAATTATGCAAAAATTGCATAAAATTACTCAAAAATCAGTTTTAAAAATTGAATTTTTTTATAAAGTACACACAGAAAATAATTTAGCTATTTGCCAACTGGAATTCGATTACTATGACTCAAATTCGGTTATTACGAATTTCAGACAATTGGCACAACTTAATATTAGCTTTCACAACAAAGTTCGATTAATTCAACAGAATTTTAGTTGCAACACCCAACATTTTCAGAAATTTAATGTAAATATCGTTGTACTAATAGAATTTATAAGTTGTAACCATTAATATACACTTTTCAATTCGGTTGGCACTTTATTTCTCTGTGTGTACGATTTTAGAAAAAAAATGTCTATTTTTCTAATAAAGATATTGATACAAAGAAAAAGCAACTTTTTATTTAAATGAACACTATTTCAGGAAAAAATAATGTAAATAACGTGGAATATACCTAATATTTTGTTTAATGTGTCAATTGTGGGTATTTTCATAGTTATTATTTCGTGAATTAAGTCCGTATATCAGTAGCTGTTTTAATATTTTCGGGTTTCATCATTTCAGCTAACGATATACTTTTATTTAGTGTTTATTATTGTTTTAAATATATATTTTCTCTATTATTAGTTATAATAATTAATCAATTTTCTTATTTTTATAATAAATTAAAAAAAAAAAAAAAAACTTTCTATTTTTTCCTTTGACACCCGTAAAAGGTACACTGGTGCTAATTCGCTCCTATCGATCTTTCTCGTGACAATTCCTCGTCTGTGCTCAGGCTTAAATTGGAGAAACGTTAAAGGTGCGAATTCGCCCTCTACCAATAGGTTGTAGGTAACGTAAATACTTGTAGAAAAATTACAGCGTTTTGAAATGTTCGTGGGTGTTGATTCGCACCTTTGTCGCCTTTTAAAGTTAATACAGATTTTCCAAAATTTTCCAAGTATTATTATTTATTTTTTTTTTTTTTAATTATTTTTTTTTATTTTGTGGATAATAAAAAACTTCTAAAGAAATTTTACTGCAGGAAAAACGTAGCCTTCTTATAATGAATATTTTTGTCCGTCGGAGTTCATTTTACTGTATTTAGTGTTCATGATGTTTTTTTAATTTTTAAAATAAAAATTCAATCTCTGTTTGTTTCGTTATAATGACATATCTTAAAAAAAATGGAAAAATATGTAGTTACCTATATGCATACTGGTATGGACAAAAATAATTAGTCTAAAAATAAATTAAAAAAAAATATTTGTTTTTAATAAAATAAGCCCACACGGGATTCGAACCGGGGCCTCCAGGTTGTCAGTCAACCGCTGTACCATCTGAGCTATTCGACATGTTATACTTGATGGATAAAAACATAAATGACTTGCTCGCACAAAATGTCATTACTTTCCAGCTTACAAAAACTCCAAAAAAAATAAATAGTTATATACGTGGGCACTAGGGTAATAACTTTTTGCATTTTTTGCAAATATCAAATCTCCCCAGACAAAATCATGTAGTGCATGGAGAAATATTAAGAACTGCGTTTTTAGTTTTTCGCTATCGTTAAAAAAGGTTACGCACCAAACGCGTTAAAGTTTTGAATCAAACAAAGTTAAAAAAAAACTTTTTTTGATGCCTCAACGTCTGACCATCACATCTATATAATTAAGGCATGCTGATTTCAATAGTAAAATCCGTTTTCGAGTCAATGGAATAGTTTTCTTCCAAATTTGCTTACTTACATATGTATAAACCATATTTTAAAAAAATTGTTATTAAAAAAAATTAAAAAAAAAAATATATTGAAGGCATTTTAGAAATCGCTGTCGGTGCGTAAGTTTTTTTTACCAAAGTGAACTGAAATAGTTTTTTTTATCATTAATACAATATTTCCCATTAGAAAACCCCTGGGGAAAATGTTGTCCAAAAAAAGTTATCACCCTAGTGGGCACTGTGGTGTAATGGTTAGCGCGTTGGACTATTACACAGATGGTCCCAGGTTCGATTCCCGGTGACGACAACATCAATTTAGAAAAATAATATGTATGAGTTTTCTATCACTTATATGTATCGCTGCGCCCACCTTCGGTGTTCCCATAGCACTTAACCCCACCGAAGTAAAATAATGAATCAGGGCTATGAAACAAAAAGCTTCAATAAATTCGCCAACTCTACATCAGGTGGCGAGAAACAACTGTTCTAAGACTTATCTACTCGCGCAATTACAGTGTTGTCATGCTAGAAGCCTCAATCCTTCCCCACCTTTCATATCTCCACTATCCCCTTTCCAAAGAAAGCAACACATTAATAAATAGGAAAAATTTCCTGAGTGTTGCTTCTCTTTTTAAAAAAAAAAAAATATGTACTTACTAGAAGTTAAAAAATAATGAGTCTATAAATAGATTTTCAACAAATTGTTATATCATTACTTATGGGTAACGCATTATTACTTGTGTTAACGTAATGCAGAGAGTAAACTGGTGTCATTACTAATAGTGAGAAAAGTAATGACATGTCATTACCATTTCTACACTGGGATTGTTTATACAAAATCCATTAAGAAGTTCTGAAATATATATAGCGGGATATTGATTTAAAAAAACAGTAAACAAATTAAAGCGGGATATTAGGTCAGGCATTTAATTGGTAACCTATTTCTACACTGGGTTAGTGCTCAAAAATTCTAATTATTTTAATCTTATATTATTAAATTCCTTCAAATCTCTTATACGTTATTGCTGTTGTTCATTTAATTAGATCTATAGACATATTTTTAAACCCACTTAATATACAATTCTTTATATTTTTTTTCGATCTGCTGTAAAATCAACAGAAAAATTTTGTTACCGTTTTGTGTTATTATTAAACAATTTTAATTTGTTATTAATTTATATAAAATATTTGTGTAATTTTTGTATTCTAAAAAAAAAAAAAATTCAATAGT
The DNA here is from genome assembly GCA_021234595.1 of Delia radicum. NCBI lineage: Eukaryota > Metazoa > Arthropoda > Insecta > Diptera > Anthomyiidae > Delia > Delia radicum. The sequence continues at coordinate 104,137,249 of CM037855.1, read as the reverse complement.
TCTGCAAATTATTCACGTTTTCTACACCTTTGTGGGTTGTCTATATTTTCAAAATTGTCTTAAATGTGTTTACTCATTTGTTAAAAATCATCATGTTTTTCATTATATTGACGTAATGTTTTTAAGAGCAATTTTCTTTCTTCATTTACCTTTTAATTATTAATTTGTTTCTTTTCAATAGATTTTTTTTTTTTAATTTTCATTTGCCAATTTAAACAATATTTTCATTTCATTGCATTTAAACGTTTTATTTTTCTATTGACAACAATTGATTTTATAGACTTCTCTACTCGTCCTCCCTTAATTTCACAATGCCCTAATGAAATTTCAGGAACAGTTCATTTTTGAATTTAAAAATTAAGAAGGAAGATGAAGATGTATAAGATGGCCAATATCTTGAGAACTAAACGAGTTTTAGGAGTGTTTATTGACACACGACACAGGAAGTCACTTTTTTATTGACACGACACAGGAAGTCACTTTTTCCTTACTATCACAGCGCTTCATAAAATAACCGGTCCTTTGCCAGTTCGCATAAATTTAACTTATTAGGAGACTTTCCCGTTGGGCTCCTTCCGATCTTAATAAAAATTGGATATGTGATAGGGGAGTAAAAAATAAGATATTTGTTGTAATATTTTTCGTTCTTTCGTAAAATTTATATATGATATGTTAAATTTGACGAAAGTTCTCTCTATGTAGTTGTTTTTATATCAGTGCACAGTAGGAAATTTTGTACATTTTCTGATCATAAATCTGTAACTTGGTTGGTAGAGCTATAGTTCCAAAACTTTACACGAGCAATCTTGAATATATTTTCCTTTAAATGTCAAAACGCCAACGGTCATTGAAATAAATTATATCAAACTTCACATTTCTATTTTTATTTTTATTTACGAGCTTTTTGGTTACGAGTTCAAGTTGCCGGAGTGGCTAGATTAGTTTGTTCATAAATTATGTTATATGTACAATATATGAAATGAAAGCTTTTCAAATTGATTTCATTGTAAGTAAAAATGGATTCTATAACGATTAATTTAAATAAAACAAACAATTTTCTATATATTTCCGTTTAACTGTGTTTTATAAATATATGAATGCAAAATCAAATAGAAAAAAATATAAATTTACTTGTGAAATCAAGAAACATATTATCAATAGCATTTTTAAATCAAAACAATCCGACACCAACTTTGAATATATGGCTTTTCAAAGTAACATACTTTTGGGGTTTAATTTTCTTTTAAATTAAATATGAACCAATTTTTCGGATCTAATTATATCATTTGAGATTCCATAGGATAAGATTGTGTGTGACATTTTTCGGATCAAAATAAAATATGATGCGGTATATAACTATATGCATATATAAATATTGGGTATTCAAGTTAATAATGTCGATTTGGACATCATATCGACATCAATAATAACAAATATGGTATTTTGGAGGGTAAACATCTGTCATTATAATTCAGTATTCGATAGACGCCAAAGTATAAACACACACATTTTTTTTCCAATCTATAATAATGTCGAATTTTGTGCCTAAAAAAGATGTTTTGCGGGGAAGTCTGATAACCTTCTTTCCTTTGAAGAAAACGGCTGCTGAAAGTTATCGATTGTTGGTAGAAGCTTACGGTCAACATGAACCAACTCAAAAAACTTGTGAACGATAGTTTACGCGATTCAAAAGTGGTGATTTCGACACAGGTCAGCCGAAAAAGTTTGAAGATGAGGAATCGGAAGCATTACTCCACGAAGATTGTTGTCAAACGCAAGAAGAACTTGCATTATAAAAGCATTGGGATTCATTCAAAAGCAAGGAAATTGAGTTCCATATGAATTGAAGCCGAGAGACGTTGAAAGGCGATTTTGCATGTCGGAAATGCTGCTTGAACGCTACAAAAATAAGTCATTTTAATCGCACCGTATTATTACTGGTGATGAAAAATGGATACATTATAATAACCCCAATCGCAAAAAGTCGTATGTAAAGCCCGGCCAACCAGCCAACTAGTCAAATCAACGCCAAAGACGAATATCCATGGCGCCAAGGTAATGCTCTGCATTTGGTGGGATCAGAAGGGGGTTTTGTATTATGAGCTGTTGAAATCGGGGCAGTCGATTACAGGGGACCTGTACCGAACACAATTGATTCGTTTGAAGAGAGCAATTAACGAAAAACGACCAAAATATTCGACCAGACACAAGGCCATAATCTTCCATCATGACAACGCTATATTATGAGGTGTTGAAATCGGGTCAGACGATCACAGGGGACCTGTACCGAACACAATTGATTCGTTTGAAGAGAGCAATCAACGAAAAACGACCAGAATATTCGACCAGACACAAGGCCATAATCTTCCATCATGACAACGCTCGGCAACATGTTGCAAGACCGGTCAAAATCTATTTGGAAAACAGTGGATGGGAAGTTTTGGTTCACCCGCCTTATAGCCCAGACCTTGCCCCTTCTGACTACCATGTGTTTTGTTTCAATCGATGCAGAACGCCCTTACTGGAATACGCTTCAGAAATTGGCTTGATTCATTCTTTACCTCAAAAACGGGGCAGTTCTTTTGGCGCGGAATCCATATGCTACCAGAAATATTTGAAAAAGTAGTGGCTAACGATGGACAATACTTTGACTAATGTATCAATTTATTTTGTTATTATAATAAATGCATTTTTCAAGCAAAAAAAAATCGACATTAACTTGTATACCCAATATATTTACCTACATCGGAATTATTTTCAACGGATTAGCAAGCCTAATATTAAAAAAAAATAAAAATCGTATGAAATTTTTTTTAAATTTTGCTTATGAAAAATAAAATTGGAGTTTTGTAAGCGTCTCTGAAACTACATAACCGATTGCAAAAGTTGAGACCTCATTTTAAAGAATATAATCAAGACTCAATTATTTGATTCCCAACTTTCTGAAATAATATTACAGTTAAATTACATAATTATTTTAATTTAATTAGATTTTCAGATCAGTTTTGCTAGTTTCTAAGGGGAAAAATAAAATAATTTAAAATTTTAACAAAAATCAAAATTATCTCAGCTTTGCGGAAATATACACTTTTTACCATAAATCAACAATTTTCCAAAATCGTTTATGATCAGAAACTAACAAACAATTCCCACAGTGCAGTGGGAAAGATGGTTAAAAAATAAAATATCGAGGGCTTATATTCAATACCGTCTATCTACAAAAACACAATTTTTCAGGAGAGCCAAAAAACTGTTTTATTCGCAAATAAGCAACAACTTCGATGAACTCATCTTCTACAATATTAACAGAATGTGTCTAACAAACGTTCTAACTAAAAAGTTTCTTGAAATTCGCGTTATTTTAGCTTCTATGATAGAAAGACGGTATTGCCTCAAAAATGAAATCATTGTGTAGGAAAATAATATGTAGATAGACGGTATTGCCTTATTTTAAAATTAAGTTTGCATTACGGTTTTTGTATGGGGACCCCGAAAAGGGTGGGAGCTAGGGGGTAGATATGTTCACAAGAAATGTTGGGGATAGAAAAATAGTAGGACCTGTTCTAACATTTGAACCCTTCATGGAGCTAGGGGTTGTTTTTGACTAGTTTTTGTTTGTTTTTGGCATGGGTGTCTCAAAAAGGGTGTCAGATAGAGGGTAGGTGTGTTCAGAAGAATTGTTTAACCAGTTTAATTTCAAAGACAATGTTTTTTATAATTTTTTTATTATAATTTATTATAATTTTTACTGCGCGTGGCTAAGATTATCATAGAAGTAGTGATACTCCTCTGGAATTACCGCCTTTAACTCCTGTAAATGTTTCCATTTATTTTGCTGAATTGGTAGTCGACCGGTATACAATTGTTTTGGTTCTATGTGACCTTCAAATTGCTTTATTCTAATAGGTAGTTAAGTGTAATTATGATCAAAATTCACTTTAAACTTAATGGTATCACTTGGGGAATATAAGAGAGATCTTAGTTGGGATACTGTCGGATCATTTTTTGCTCGACCAGGTATAATACTTGAAAATCGAATAAGGTTCGTATCCTTATAGTTCTTAAAAAAATCATACTTTAAATGTAATGCATCAAATGGCATTTTAATAATTTTGTTCTTGATTTTGACTGTTTTGCGGGCATCTTTGGTTACCCTGACGTAGTTGTATGGAAAATATGGTTTGATTTTTCAATTTAGCCTCTATCTTAGCATGGGCACTGTCACACTCCATCTGGGTGTGTCCTTTCTGCAAGTATTTTTGTTCTATGATTTTGTTGTTTTCTATTGAAAAATTGGACAAAGCATTCGACAAAAAGTGATTACGGTTTTGGTAACCGCAACCATCGGAGTAAATTATTATTGGTAGAGTATCTGTTAGACAGTGTGTTGACAAATGGTGCATTATGCACGAAATAAACGTCGGAGCGGAGAGGTCTCCATCAGTCTCGTTCCACCAGTAATTTGTACATTGATGCGTGGCGAGATTGTACACGGTAAAGTTGTGCACTTGTAGGCGTGTTTTATAATAAATGGCTGAGGCGTTAATGTCAGGGCAAAGCTTTACCACTTGTGCATCCATGGTGAACACGTGACATCGTCCTTCTTCAGCTGCAAGTTTGTCTTGTTGTTTTTCAAGTTGAGCCCGTTGTTTATCCATAATATGTGCATCGTATTCTTCAATTGTTATTTGCTTGGCCTTAAACCCCACACAAGTATCGCACTGATCTTTGCGAGGCATAAAGAGCGCTACATTTTGTTCAGCAAAAACTGTAGAAAATGTAAAAATTTAAACGGGCTTTTGTGCCTTCTCGGCACATTTTTCAAGGTAATCTTTAAAAACATCTGCTATTGATCGTTCGACAAGAGAAGTATGTATCCGAAAAACGAACAGTGAATAAATAGATATCAAACAGAGAAATAGCCTGAAATTAAATAAAACGACAAAATTCTATGATGTAGATAGACGGTATTGCCGTCATAAAATTCATAAATAAGTATCTTTGTAGATAGACAAATGATAAAATACAGGATATATAGTACTAAAAATAGTTTTTTTCCACTGAAATTTTTAGAGTACATGCAGATGGGGTCAGAGATGAGTTTGGCATAAAAAAAAATTTCGTGAAAATGTAGATAGACGGTATTGAATATAAGCCCTCGATATGTACATATGTAATAAGTATACGGTCTAAGAGTTTTTTTTGCATAATAATTTTTAATTTAAGCAGACCAATTGCGCATAAAGGCTGTTATCGATATAAAAGATTTGTCTTGATTTTTCATAATATTTGATAAATTTTTATTTCTGTTTTTCTATTTTATTTTTTAATTTCCAATGTTAAACATTCGTAAAAAAAAAGCAAAGAAATTTTTGAAAAAATAAATAAAATTGCACATAATGTTTTTAATTTTAAAATAAATACAAATGTTTTGACAAAAGATACTTTCTAACATAATATATTTATACACACATATGGGGCTTTCCAAAACAACTGGCCCGCTACGGAAAAAAGTAGATCGTATCAATAGATTAGATTATAGTGGCACTATGCACCGCGACCAGAAATTGGTATTTTGTGCTGCCAGCGAATACACCCTATAGGTTCAGGCTCCCTACGAAGCCAATTATCCTACCAGGTGAACAGTTCCAAACGTCCGATGGCGTCACTATTCGATCACCAAAATAACGCACCCTCCTGTCGGAGAGCCTCGGACATTTGCAGAGAACATGCTCAGAGGTCTCGGGTTCCAATTCACAAAACCTGCACGTATCCGTAGAGGATCGTCCCATCTTGTACAATTGATACCTAAGGCCACAGTGTCCTGTGAGGTAACCCGTTACGGTCCTTAGTTCGCCCCTCGTCATAGACAAGAGTTTCCGCGATCTCTCCCCAGAGGGAGATATAAACAGCCTCGCCTGTCGCTGCCCAGGCGATCTGGCCCAATAGGCCCCAAACTCCGACTCCCTCCATCTTCTGAGCTTCTCTCTGACATACCCATTGGGTACGCCACAGAAGGGTTCCGGGCCAATGAATTGTCGACGAGCTCCGCAGTTGGCTAAACAGTCAGCCCGTTCGTTGCCCTCATGCCCCTCATGGCCTGGAACCCAGCCCAGTGTCAAGGAGTTGTTAAGTCCTAGACGATTTAGAGAGTCGATACATTCCTTAACCAGACCAGACGACACATCTTGAGCCCTCAAGGCACCAAGTGCCGCTTGGCTGTCAGATAGGATGTAGATCGTGGCCCCCCGTGTCCTCCTCCGCAGACACTCTTCCACACAGATACAGACAGCGAAGACCTCAGCCTGAAAAACGTAGGGATATTTGCCCATGGGTAGAGCACGCTGAAATCCGGGTCCGACGACACCCGCCCCCGTATCCATGTTCGACTGTTTCGAGCCATCCGTGAACCAGACCTGTGCACCAACCTCCGGTACCCAAGATCCATTTAACCACGTGCTCCTGTCGAAAATCACAACAACAAAGTGCCTAACAAATACTTGCACAGGCAGTATCTTGTCACTGACGTATCAATATCAAATGCACAGTATTTGTTGTCCTATATGATGCAAATACTGTATGTTAATATTTGTATATTAAAACTACATGACGTATGAGGAATTTTACTATATGTATCATGGATTCCTCACAAGCCACGTAGTTTTAACATACAAATATGTTAGCAAAACATCTAACCTATTTTTATAAATAAAAATTATAGTTTTTTTTACTGGTTTTTAGATAAATTTTTAAAAAAAAATTAAATTTGTTTTAAACTCTCTCTAAATGAAAATACATTCATATAGTCATATTTCTATAAATTGCTAAATTTAGCTAAATAATTATAAATAATATACAATAAATGAGCTAAAATTTTTTCAAAATTTAACCAGGCCTTCTTTGCAAACTTTTTGAAATAATTTAAAAAAGTATTCCATTTTTAAATCGTCTCGTGTAGGATAAAAAATACTGTAAGTTTGACACTTTTTTACTTTTTTTCTTAGCTAAACAGTGGGCTTGAAAAGCACCATATGTTAAAAGTTTTGCGAGAAAACTTAAATCTGAAATGTATGTACATACCCTATGGGGAATGGCACCGGTTCTGAGTGTGCCACAGGATCGGTCACTTCGTGCCAGAGATCGGTCCTCTGCTAAATACTATGTATGTAAACAACTTGCAACTTTAACATTGGCTTGTCATAGGAGGGGGTCATTTGTCCTGCTTTAAACCACATAGTGGCATGCCACAGGACTAACCAAAGATGGGCATACCACAAGACTGTCGCAAAAGGGCCATGTCGTATAAAATAAACGAAAACTAAACAGCTTCCAATGGGTAAAATTTTGGCCAACTGGCTTTTTCTTGTTAATAAGCATTCTGGTTAAGTGGTATGTCCTCCCTTTACAAGTCACATGATTGGTAATTTTGGGACAATTGACACTGCTTAACCAACTTCAGTATTAAATTATACCAGTCCTGTGATAAGCCCTTCTTTAACCAGTTACTTTTAGGAAATTTGACTCCTCATTCCCCATAGGGTACATATCGATATTGTACATGATGATGACATGGCGCTTAATTATAATTTTCGCAGACAAAAAGAAAATTAATACCCCCAGAATTAATTTGTAGAAATTTGCATTTTTTTAAAATGTACATTATATTGACATTTAAAGCAGTCCATATATTTTTTTAAAAAAAATCTGCCAAATTTTAAGCTATTAACATGTGAAAACAAATATTGACAAAATGATGTATCATTAATCACCACACACCCACAAAATACGTGCTTTAAATTCCTCGTTTTCTTTCTTTATTAATTATAATTTATTTACCTTATTTTTTTATTTTGAAATTACGCAAAAAAATGCCTGTAATACAATTTTGCATTAAACCTGAAAATGCAAAAAAAAAAAAATCTGGCGATAAAATCTGCATACGCTTGCACTTCTGTATGTGTAATTTTTTTTTTTTTAATTTAAACAAAGACACCTAATTTATTATGATTGAAAGTATGAAATCTACAATCAAAATATAATTTTTACACAGAGAGAATTTTCGGAGAAATCAGCCAATGAAACTTTAAATGAATGCAAAATTTTTTAACAAAATGTTTGTTTTAAACCCTTAACCTTCTACAGGTTACGAAATTGAATAAGAAAACACTTTGGAGGTGAACAAAAGAATTTTGGGGTGGAAAACGTTTTTGGATGTAAAAACATTATTTGTTGTAAAAATTTTTTTTTGCTATAAAAAACATTTTTGAGGTAAAAAAAATTTTGTGGTGAAAAAAATTTTGAGGTGAATTTTCACCACTGGTGAAAAATATGACACTATTTTATACATCCACCAGACACAACTATGAAATTGTAAGAGAATGTTCAATAATGTGACACTGCATCTGGTTAGCTATATAGCTATATAAAAAAAAACGTACATCAGTGGAATTTCTAAATGCATCATATCAACTCTTAGGACATTTTTTGCTATAGATCAGGGGTGGGGACGTGAATGGCTTGAAGGGACAAATTTGGGATTTCACAGTCTTACGGAGGGCCGCACAATATTAAACTGATCAACAAAAATGAGTACTGAATAGCGGTGACAAATTTGTTTGAAGAACATTTAAAGTCAAAAAAAGTTTAAACGTATTTACGTTTTTAATTCAAGGTCTTTCTTTTTGTAGCCCCTCACCGAAGTTAAAATATTTTATGGGTGACGTTTTTGGAGAAGTAAATCAACATCTTTTCTGTGGATATAAATTAAACATAAATATACCATATCGAAAAACGTTCAACCGTTTTTAAAATACCCTGTTAGGATCTTCAAAACTAATATTTTTTTATTTGTCCTTTTAAAACTTAAATTTCCTTAAAAACGTTGACTCTTAAAGCTGTATTCATACTAGACACATCAATATAAATCTCGGAGAGAAACTTGCTAACAACAGGTAAAAATTTTGAAACAAATTTGTTTGACTGAAATTTGTTGATTTCTACTAAAAATGTTTTATTAGAAGTCTATGGAAAATAAGAGGTTTTTTACAAAACACAACTTTTCTTTTAATTAACCCTATAAAGTTAATCTATATCTATTAGAACTGTACACGTTTTTTTTTTTTAATTTTGGCCAAAATAAGCCCTGATTTTAGCGCTTATAAAAAGTAGTGATTTCATGGGTTTCAGTAAAATCATATTTCATGTCTACATTATTACGATTAAAAGTAATAATATTAATGTACATAATTTATTTTACATAAATTAGTTTTTTTGTTGTTAAAATTTTTGACATACCATATAATTATTTTATTTCTTTTCCGCTAGCACGCTAGCTCTTCAGAAACCGTTAAATGACAAACTATTTTTTATTTCATACGCGAAAACACCAAACACAATCGGACATCACTCGGGAAAATTTTTACAGATCGTTTATAATCCACGATATGAAACTTTCTGCATTACAAAATGCATCATTATAAGGGATTACGGTAAGCTGCTTACAACCTGCATCCTTGTTAGGGAAAACAGTAAGCTAAAAATTTTTGTTTATTCATTTTTATACGAAAATTATTGGTTTCTTTTGCTGCTTCTCAATATCATGTAATAGTAAGCACTTACATCAGCGCATTTGTTTTATCCTGCTTCGAAAAACACGAAATTTTTTTACTGGGTAGTTTTTTGTTGAGCTTCTGTATAATGTTGTCAAGCTCAAAAAATGTACTAAAAATAAGATTAACTTTCTAGGGTTAAATAAATTCCATAAACTTTTGGATAGATTTTGGCACAGACGCATAATAGTGCATTTCAAACAATTATGGCCTCCCAAATACGAATCTGAAGCAAAAAATTCTGTCGAATCGATGTTATCGATAAAGCTTATGTTTATAAAAAAAAATTCTAAAAATGTTGACATACTTTTCCAATTTTCGTGAATCTATTAATGAATTACGAGAATTATGTAGTTTAAAAAATTAAACATTTTATAAAATACAAGTTTGTTATAATTTTTATTAAAAATAAAAATTATGTTTTTTTCCGACCTTTAATTGTGCAATGAAAATGAAAATTATTCAAGTTCGAGGCCATACTCTATATTTCTTCATTAGGATATTGTCCTAACAAATAATCTATAAAGTTTTTTGTTTTCAAATTTATTATTTGACCCTTTCAGGAATGTGTTGATAGATCTATTTCGGGAATTTTCTAGGTTCACATCATCAGAACACGTTTTGAAAGCGGTAACAATCGCATGCCAAACATCAAACATACATATGAACTAGTTTACTCACTACATGAGAACTAATATACATATGAGTTTGAAGTTAAAGATTATAACCAATGATCAAAAATAAATTGAAAACTTGTTTGATGTGCAAGATCCACCTCTGGTGGATATTCAATACACGTTTTTTTGTTCCTCTCTCCTTTTTATATTTTGTTTAGTTTGTAAGCAAAACAGGGGAAGTAAACTTGGCGGTACTCTGCCTTTTATACAAGTTTGTTATAATTTTTATTAAAAATAAAAATTATGTTTTTTTCCGACCTTTAATTGTGCAATGAAAATGAAAATTATTCAAGTTCGAGGCCATACTCTATATTTCTTCATTAGGATATTGTCCTAACAAATAATCAATTAAAAATTTTATTGAATCAATTAATATTTTAATAGATTTTGCACCTACCACTGAAATGATAGTATTAACTAAAAAAAATTGCAGACAGTTTATTAAAACTCTTTCAATTAAAATAATAATAATATCAATTAAAAGAGAACATATGATTTTCTATTGTTGATTTACTTGAATAAACGTCACTACATTGCTAGGTCTGTCAAAAAAACAGAGTAGTATTTGGAAGATGACAAAGCCAATTGTGACAATTTTTTGTTGTTGTTTTGGTTTTTCTTTGATATTTTAAATTTTGAATCTCGCTCCTAGACGAGGACAAGAAATTCTCATTGAGTTTGTGATTTAACATAACAAATATCTCTAGAAATTCTAATAACAAAGTCCCCTGAAGATTTCCTTAGGCAGGAATGAAATCCGGATAGGGACACGCCTACATCAGATTGCTTTTCACAATTTGTTAAATAAGTTTTGGGATTTTAGCACATTTAATTACTATAAATGCAATTAATGTTTATCCCGATGAAAATAAATTTAAATAACAAATATGCAGGTGCTTGTGCAAATTTAAATGTAACTGACACTAATAGAAAACATATGATTTTCTATTGTTGATTTACTTGAATAAACGTCACTACATTGCTAGGTCTGTCAAAAAAACAGAGTAGTATTTGGAAGATGACAAAGCCAATTGTGACAATTTTTTGTTGTTGTTTTGGTTTTTCTTTGATATTTTAAATTTTGAATCTCGCTCCTAGACGAGGACAAGAAATTCTCATTGAGTTTGTGATTTAACATAACAAATATCTCTAGAAATTCTAATAACAAAGTCCCCTGAAGATTTCCTTAGGCAGGAATGAAATCCGGATAGGGACACGCCTACATCAGATTGCTTTTCACAATTTGTTAAATAAGTTTTGGGATTTTAGCACATTTAATTACTATAAATGCAATTAATGTTTATCCCGATGAAAATAAATTTAAATAACAAATATGCAGGTGCTTGTGCAAATTTAAATGTAACTGACACTAATAGAAAACATATGATTTTCTATTGTTGATTTACTTGAATAAACGTCACTACATTGCTAGGTCTGTCAAAAAAACAGAGTAGTATTTGGAAGATGACAAAGCCAATTGTGACAATTTTTTGTTGTTGTTTTGGTTTTTCTTTGATATTTTAAATTTTGAATCTCGCTCCTAGACGAGGACAAGAAATTCTCATTGAGTTTGTGATTTAACATAACAAATATCTCTAGAAATTCTAATAACAAAGTCCCCTGAAGATTTCCTTAGGCAGGAATGAAATCCGGATAGGGACACGCCTACATCAGATTGCTTTTCACAATTTGTTAAATAAGTTTTGGGATTTTAGCACATTTAATTACTATAAAAAGAGTTATTGTTTTTCTTTACAACCTCAATTAAAAAGTTTAGTTAAATTGATTAAAACTTTAATTGAAACTTGAGAAGAAAACAATGGTAGTTTTAATTGAAAACTCGTATTTTTTATTTTTGTTATATGCCCCCCATTAAATAAAAAAGAAATGTAGGTTTGTAAATTAAATTTACATTTTATTTATAATAAAATTAAAGCTTTTTAATATAAAAATGTATTATAAGAAAACAAATAAAAGTTAAGACAAAATTTTTGTTTTGCTTGTCTTGTCTTGAACTTTTTCTTGTAATTGAATTGCTTTCTTAAAAAAATCACACACAACTTTAAAATGATAGTTTAATGACACTTATACTTATTGAAAATTTAATTATTTAAAAAAATAATAGTTTAATTGTCCTTTTTCGATAAGGTTTATTTAAATCCACATGTGCACTTTTATTACAACAGATAAAACACGAAACTGAATTGAGTTTTCGTGCGTACACGAATATCTCAACAAAAAGAGTGTTGCAAACTCTAGTGAAATAACTACGATTTTGCGTGTATTTGAAATCGGTAAGCTATTCAACTTATTAAAAGTTAATCATTTGCGATTTTTTTCTTTTTATTTACAAATTAATTAATATAATGATATAATTAAACCTTTGTTTGATTATTTAATCTAAATAAAATAAAAAAAAATAGTTTGCCAAATTTTTAAAAACTTTGTTTACATGTTGTCAACACTGTATGGATATATTAGAAAATTCAATAAATTTTTTAATTGAATCAATTAAAAAAAATTGTTTAAATTGCCATTGATATTCAAACAATCGACTAATTAGATATTTTTGGGCTATAATTTTTTCTGTGTAATTTTTTTCTATAAGCGTAAATTTTATTTAAAAAAAAAAAATCCCCTTTTTTTGTTTCACTGTTTAAACTTGCATCATCACAACATTCTAAGATGATATTTATGATGCGTGATATTTTCATATGTCGCGCAGAATTAATTATATTTTTATAAAAAAAAAATATACAGTATTTTGTAATCAATTTTGGGTTCTGTTTTATTTTATCTTAATTATTTTATAATTCTCTTAATGGTCTCAACAATTATTAACATTTTGTGAACATATAACGAAAATGAATTAATCATCTTTTATACATTCAAAATTTATTCATATGTACCTAAATATTTAAAATCATAATTTATTAACAACCAAAAAAAAAAAAATAAATAAAAAAAAAATCAATAAAAAAAAACATTGTGCAACTTAATCATAAAAATTGACTACCATATTTGGCATACAAAATTGAGTGAATAAAAAAAAATATAAAATTCATAAAGAAAAAAATAAATACACATAATTGCATATAAGAACATTTAGGCCAATTCTAGTCTTATTACCAAATATCGCTGTTAACGAGGACTTAATGATTGTTAGTAGTTTTTTTTTTATCAATAGTAATCGTAGTGTATTACATTCTCCCCTACACATGTGTACTCCCTCTAAATAATTTATTTTTTTTTTGTTTGTATTCCCTTTTTAAACCCCCACTTGTTGCATCAACTTGGAACAAAATTAAATTACTACTGAAAAAAAAATACAATATCAAAACAAATAATGAAAAAAAAAACGTTGCTTTAATTGCCTCAAGTTGCATTGACTTAATTCTACATAAATGGCAAATAACGCTGAAACCAGATCGTTGTCATCAGTATAGCCTGTCTGTCTGCCTGCCTGACAGACTTACAACCAGCCTTTCCAACTGACTATTTGATGCTATAAGTTTTTACTTGATTTTTTTTTTTTTGCATATTTAATTGAAAAACTTTACACGTTTTTGTAAACATTTTTTATAATGATTATTAAGTTTATCATTTAGTTTGTTATATTTAAAATTTTTCATAGAAAATTAAATTTTAAAAGATTTCAATAAAGAAAAATTATGTGCCACAAAGAGAACTTTCGGCCAATTCATCCAACAAAACTTTACACAAACTTTTTCACAAAATGAACAAATAATACGTACACTCAGGGAACTTCTGCTTTAAAAATATGTAGTTGTTTGGGTTGTAATACAGTTTCTTTAATTTTAATGTAAATGTCAGTCATTTGTAGAACAAATTAAAATATTTACTAACTTTGTAGTTCATTTAAAAAAACAACTCACATCAAATGACTGTTTTATGATTTTACATTTTTTACAGTTGTTTTTTGTTATTTAAAAAAAGTACAAAAAAATAAATGTTTGTTTATTTGTTACTACCATGTGGTTCATTTTTACTACAATTGTTAATCATTTTTTGAACATTAAAAAACAAATGACAATGTTAGTTGAATTTACTGTAATGTAAGTCGTCCTTTCTTTAAGTGAAATTTCATTCGTTTTCAACTACAATTGCAGTGGTTTTTACCTACATAGTATTCTAAGTGTAGCACCTATGTGTTTTGAGCAAGTGTTCACACCCATAGAAATAAACCTGTAGAAATAGCAAAAAAACTGCTAAAAATTAGTTAAAAATGAGCTTGCAGAAAAAACTACAAAAATTACCAGATTTTTTTTACTAAATATTAGTTATGGAAGAATAACAAAAACTAATTTGTTGAATCTACAAAAATTTAATTATATTTGAGTTAAATTTTAGTTTTTAATCTGCTAAAATCAACAAAAAATTTGCTAAATATTAGTAGAAAAAAAATAATAAAAACAGTATCATTTTAAAGTTTTTAAAGTTCATTTTAGATAATTTTGTATGCTAATCAAAATTTGCACTTATGAAATCAGCAGTCTACAATTTTTAGCAAATGTTTCATTTGATTTTAGAAAAATATGTTGTTATTTGCATTCAACTAAATTGAAGATGAATACTGAATGAATAGTGCAACAGTGAAAAAAATGCACGGACTCGACAGTATAGGTTCGATTGTATTACCAAAAGTTAGTAAAACCCTGTACTCGGTTTGGCCAGTTTGACTACCAATTTTTTTTATGGACCTCAAAAGATTTTGAAAATCAGTGCACCACTCAAAAAAAAGGCGTCCTCAGTTTTTGGCCAACTGCTAGTTCAGACTTGATGATATTGCTTAACATTATTTGGCAATAATATAGTGAAGAGTACTGAACAAATTTTATAAACATTTTATGTTCATAAAATTATTTTTTCCTGCACTTTTATAAAAAATATAGGAGAAAATTATTTTTTTTTTTTGCTTTTTTCAGCATAACTTACAGGGACTTATAATTTTTCACTAACATTATATGACAAAATTGTAGCCATTGTAAATCTGAATAACTTTTGTAAACATATCAATACAATCTGAATGTGTCTAGACATCCGAAATAGCTTACAAAGACCACTTTGTAAATTATAAATAGTCGTTTTTGACTAGACTACACTTGTATTGCATTCTTGTTTACTTTCTTCAACCACCATAAAAAAAAATTGGTAGTCAAACTGGCCAAACCGAGTACAGGGTTTTACTAAACTTTGGTAGTACAATCGAATCTATACTGTCGAGTCCGTGCATTTTTCCAAAAGTCTTCATTTGTTGCACTGTGATATAGCAAAAATTTACAAGAAGTTTTACTAACTTTTCTACTGTCTTATATTTTTTTTTTTCTTAGAGTGTAGGGTATATAAAATTTGTCATTGCCGAAATAATATACACTATAATTTGATAATATGTTTTTAAATCTGCCGCACTATAAATTACTTTACGGTGTAAAATTAATTGCTAACCATGTGCTTTTATTTCAGTTTTGTAAGCAATTTTTATTTTTCCATTTACTCGGCATATTATAAATTTCTTTTGTTGTTTTTCTTATTTAAATAAAATTTGTGACTTGTTTTTATCTGTCTATCCGTCCGTCCGTCCCGTCTGTTTATATTGAATTGTCATGTTTTTCAGTAATTCTCATTTAACATTTAACACAGTTTTAGTCGGTATTGACCATATTTGGCTAAAAATATTCACGCTTGCTGCCAAGTACTTTGAGAATGTTAAGAGTTTCTTAATAATTTTTTTAAATTTAAATTCACGTAATTTTATTATTTATTTATTTATTTTTTTTTAAATTATTATAGTTGAATTAAAATTTAATGCTTATTTTGTAATCTGTTAAATATTTTATCATGAAATCGTTGTTGATCGATTGTATGTCAAAAGGTTAAGGTTGTTGGATTTGTTGGAAACTGAAGGCGATGTATTTGAATGGACAATTGTGTTGGACACAATTATATTTACAAGGAAACTACACAGTGCACAGTGGTAATATATGGTCATAACTCTTTAACTTCTTTGTTTATTAATTAAAATAACTTCAATTTGGTACATGAATAAAGAATGTGACCTAAATTTGGGTTCAATAAATACAGGAGTTGACCATTTTCTTAAAATTGATTTTTTAAAGCCAGAAAATTTTTTAAAAATTCACAAGCGCTCGAAAATTAAAAATGCAAAAAATAAAAAACGACAAATTCGTCTTTTGTAGTGATAACCAGACAAATATGGCAAAATCCATTGTGTCTATGGCAAAAAATATTAGAAAAATGCAAAAAATAAAAAAAGACAAAGTGAAGCAAATCTGAAAAAGGCAATTTTAAAGCTCAAAAATCTTAAGAAAAAGTAGCTTTTAAGGCCAAAAATGGAAGATGAAATAATTTGTCCAATGCAACATTTCATAAACATGAAGAAGTCTGTCATCAATTTGCTCTTTTAAGACACAACTTCATCATATTTATAAAATGTTACATTGGACGAAAATCAATGAAGCTTTTTCCCTGAGTGTACGAATATTTTTGTTAAATTTTTGATTTTTTTTTTTCAAATCGATATTTCAACGTAATATCTACCACAACCGTAAGAGCTACCAACCTAAAATTTGGACTATGTCATGGTTAAAATTGAATGGGGTGGAGGACAAAAATTCGATTTTTTATGGTTTTATATGGAATGCTTCTAATGCAAGTTTCAGTAAAATTTTGTGAAAAATATTCTTTAATGAAAATAAAAATTATTCAAGTTCGAGGCCATACTCTATATTTCATTATTAGGATATTGTCCTAACAAATAATCTATAGAGTTTTTGTTTTCAAATTTTTTAATTGACCACTTTCAGGAAAGTGTTGATAGATCTATTTCGGGAATTTTCTAGGTTCCCATCATCAGAACACGTTTTGAAAGTAGTGACAATCCTATGCAAACATCATATAACCTAGTTTTCTCACTAAATGAGAACTAATATATGAGCTCGAAGTTAAAGATTATCACCATTGATCAAAAATAAATTGAAAACTAGTTCGTTATGTGCAAGCTCTACCTTTGGTAGATATACAATACACGCTTTTTGTTTTTATTCTCCTTTTTATTTTTACACTTGTTTTGTTTAAAAACAATATGTAAAGGGGAAGTAAACAATACCGTACTTTGTCTCTTTTAAAAGTTTGATATAATTTTTACTAAAAATAAAAATTATGTTTTTTTGACCTTTAATTGTGCAATGAAAATGAAATTTATTCAAGTTCTAGGTCATACTCTATATTTCTTTATTAGGATATTGTTCTAACAAATAATCTAGATTTTTTGTTTTCAAATTTATTAATTGACCACTTTCAGGAATGTGTTGATAGATCTATTTCGGGAAGTTTCATTTTCATTGCACAATTAAAGGTCGAAAATACATAATTCTTATTTTTATTAAAAATTATATCAAACTTGTAAAAATATTCTATTTATTAAAAATGTCATACACTCTATGTAGAAGTTTCATGAAAAAACTAGTTTCATAAAAAGTGTGAAGCTTTTAATTAATTTTAAGAAATTTTTCGTTCAGTCTATGAATGAAAGTTTCTTTAATTTACTGCAAATTTTGATTATTATATCGTCCACTAAAATTCTCTCTGTGTATATAGTACAGGTGAGCATGAATGTTTTGAAAAATATTCTCTTGTGTGCTGTGATGTTAGTTTTGACGATTTTTATACTTAAAATGTCCAAAAACAGACTATTTAATATAAAGGGTCCGCCATCTAACGTTTTTTATTTCAACTAGTGCTTATTTCGTGAATGGTAACACTTAGCTCATGTCTGATTTGACAGATAATTAGTTTTATCCTTCCGCTGAACGAATATGGTTGTGTATACGCTTGGACAACGCTGGGAAATATTGCGACATTACTTTGAAAATCATGGTAATGTTGCAGAATGTGTGAGCAAGGAGTGGCCGTTACAGTCAATGGCGATCGTTATCGGGCCATGTTGAACGAATTTTTGTTTACAAAAATTGAAGTGGAGGATATTGGCAACATTTGGTTTCAACAGGACGGCGCTACGTGCCACACAGCCGTAGCCACCTCGGAGCTGCGATTTGACACCGTTGGACTATTATTTGAGGGGTGCCGTCAAAGATAAGTGTTACGCCAACAAGCCAGAGACAATTGACGCTTTAAAGGACAACATTCGTGAAGCCATTGGTGAAATACAGCTTCACACAATCGATAATGTGCTTAAAAATTGGACCGATCGTGTAGGCTACTGCATGGCCAGCCGAGGCAGCCATTTGAATGAAATTATTTACCATTATAAACCGGAAGGATTGTACTTTCAAATAAAAAAAAGAAATTTGAGAAAATATTCAGTAGTTTGTTTTTATAGCATTTTCAAAAAAAAAAAAGTTATTTGGCGGACCCTTTATATGAATTTTAGATTTCTCTACGGGCTATTGATGGTCAGTCTTTTAATAAAAATAAACCCAGTTTATATCATCTTTCAGTCAACGTTTCTTTGATTGTTTTTTTTCCAACTTCATCAGGAGTTTATGTTTATAAAATTGATTTCATAAATTACATCGATTTCATATTTCTTTTATCTATAAAAAGTTGACAACACGACACAAATTCAAATAAATAAATATCTAAATAATCAAAATTTATAAAAAATCACAGCAAAAATCTTAATCCTAATATCACAGCACCCTTTAATTAACTATTTAACTTAATTTTTTATTAATTTTTTTTTCATGGGATACTTTAATTTTGTCCATGTTTTTATAATTTTCAAGATTTAAAAAAGTTAATTGTTGTTGTATAAAAAGATGTCTTGCGAATGTCTTGAAATACATTAATGCTCCTCTGGTTTGTATACTAACAACCAGATCATTTTAAAATTAGTGTTGATAGGTTGTACATTTAATTTTTGGATTAATTAAAATTTTCTCAAACAAACTAAATGAAGTCATGTTTCCTTTTAACACAAATAATAATATAATAACTTATATTTACATATTATGTACGTGCTATTTTTATATATCACTTAAAATTTCATATTCCATGGAACCACTTTTTTATCACGTTTACTGCACACAGTTTTTGTTTTTTTTTTTTTATTTGTCACCATAATCATATTTGCATGACTTTTGTTGTTGAAAGTGCATTAAGGCATGGAGTGAATAAACTAAATTGTTGTAATGTAAATTCCTAAAAGGTTTTACTTCGTACGCAAAATTATGAGTCATCCGAATTAAACATTTTTAAGTTGAAATTAGTTCTTTTGCAACATATTTTAAACATATGCTTGTCAGCTATAAATATTTTTATAAATTAGATTTACTTAAATTTTTTTTTCTTTCATTTCTGTTAAAATTTGAAGTCATGTTTGGTAACACGCTCTATTTCTTTTACGAATACATTAAGTTAAGCATTTAGTGTTTTAAAAGTTATACAAAACCAACAAAAAAAAAAAAAAAAACTAAGCTTACCCGATAAAACGCACTATAAATATTAGGGTATTCAATCGGTTAACCGTTACTCGATTAATCGATGAAATGATGTCGAACAATTGTTCGAGTAATTCGAAGTGGCCAATTTCGAGTAAAGAATAACTCGAACAATTTTGGTCGATTAATCTAGTAACTCGAGTAATTTAAAAATATGAACTATTTTATATTTTTTTAATATTTTGTATAAAATAATGTGACTGTTATAGTGAATATTTAAATGTTAAGTGTATTTTTATATTAAGTGAGCGCTGTTAAAGAAATTATATTAGGAAAAACGAAGAACTTAATGCGAAAAACTCCGATATCGAAGAAACTTGGATATTTTTTAAAGAAACAAGTTCTAAGACTGGGGTGTTTAAGATTATTGGTACGGATTTGAGGATTAAAAGTGGGATCAAACATTTTTTTTTTTTTTTTAATTTAGTTGCCATTTGATCTAACTAACTACATATAAATACTATATTTTCAAAAAGGATTTTTTAAATGTCATTTACTAAAAACTTTTTGTTGGTCCCTTTTATGTCGTTGTAACAAGCCAATTTTAGAAGCCCTATATGGAAATTCATAGCGGTCCTACGCAAAATTTCCACATATTAAAATTTACATATAGAAGTAATGAAGTTTTCATTAATATGATGAAAATCTTCTTAAATATTCATGAAAGTTGTTTCAAAACTTCTTTATAATTTTTTTTAGAAAAATTACATATCTCAAAATCCCAAAATGATAGGACAAAATGGACTATGTTTTCGTTTAGTACTAACACACTAATATAACAAAACTGTGTCAAGTCTGAGTGAAATTACAAAACGGATCACCTTACAAATATTTTTATAAAACAGTTTAATACATATTTATGAATCAGTTATATTGAAAGGAAATCAATGAAGATTTCAACATATTTATAAAGAATTTCATTGATATAATAACGCTTTTGCTTTGAGTGTACTGAGACAAAACTGTCGCAATAATAAATGATCTTAGCAAATGTTTTTCTCTTTTAGATATACTTTTTACTAAAATTTTTAATTAATTTGTTAATTTTTATATATATGTTATATTAGTACTAATAAAATATAAAAACCTACAAAAATTTGAGTTTTTGGAAAATAAAATTAAGGTATTAAAATTGTTCGAGTTACTCGAGTTATTCGAGCAATTTTAAAATCTTACTCGCCTACTCGAGTAAATTAAAAACCTCAAAATCGAGTTTCTCGATTACTCGAACAAAAGCAAACCCGAGTAAATTGAATACCCTAATAAATATGTTACAAATGTGTAACAGGGATGGAAAATGGGACTTTTATTTAAAAAACGAATTTTAAATAATTATAATTCTATAATTTTTAATCGAATTAAAAACATCTCACAATAACTAAATTTTTTAAATTTAACAATTTGATTTAGCCAACAATGCTTTTCTGCTCTCCGAAAATTATAATTTTTGAAAATCTAACCGAAAATATGCCAAACAATTTCGCATAAATAATTGTTAGTTTTTATTTAACTCTTGTTTTTATGGTGTGAAATGGTAAATAAACAAAAACTGCATGCCACGATTTCTAAAATAATTTTGTTACTCTTTTTTTATAACCGAAAACCCAATAATTTAAAAATTTTGAATCAAACAAAAATGATTTGTCATAGGGACAAAAAGAAAATATGTCATTTGAAAGCTTACATTTCTAAAATTATTTTAGACTTTTTTCGATATCATAGCAAATTTAATATAATTCGTATTTTTAGACAAAAAAAAATAAATATTCCGCTTTTCGAACCAAAGACCCGCTTAAAAAACAGTTGATCACATTATTAATAACCAGACTTGGGCGACGTCAATTACATTTCAAAATCGTTCACTTGTGAAATTTTTCTATATCATTAATAATATCAGACCTACACTCACACTTGTGAGCTTAATCGCTTCCTTCGAAAATTTGTAAAATGTTTAATACCAAACATGGATATTAGTAACAACATCTGGGTATTTAATTACAGGGCAATTACTCAATTACACCCAATTACATGTAATTGAACATAAAAAAGTAATTGGCCTGTAATTAAATCAACAGATATTAGAATTATGTCCCAGGTCTGGTATTGACAAAATTAAAAATTTTCCAAGGAAGCGTTTAAGCCCACAAGTGTGAGCGTAGGTCTGAAATTTTTAATGATATAGAAAAATTTCACAAGTAAACGATTTTTAAATGAAATTGACATCGCTCAAGTCTGCTAATAACTAGGGCAAGTTTTTTATGGTATTTTCCATTAAATGCTGCTTTTACCATTTTTTTATTTTGTAAAAATGTAATTTTTAGGTCTCCTTGCTTTAATGGCAAGGAGCCATTTTTGGAAGTTTCTTAGACTTTTTTGTGAAAAAATCATATAAAATATAGTCCAAAACCATCCAACCTTGTTACATCATTTTTAGAAAAATGTAAAAAAAATACATAATTTTTAGAACAAAAATTAAAAATATATCTTTTTTAATGTTTGTATAAATAAAATTTCGGTAGATACGAAATGCAATATTCTAATTTACTGCGATAACATTGAGTAGTTTAGCTGTAAATTTCTTCGTTATTTTTTTTTACTATAAACATTATGAAACCTTTAATCAACTGGTATTTTTTTTTTTAAATGTCATGCCATATTTGTCCTTTTGCGTGCTAATTTTTAATGGCATTTTTAATTTTGTTGTTCCTTTTTAAACTTTAACTGCTGATAACAGACTTTTAGGCGAACGACCTTAATAGTTATCATTTGGAAGATTAAATACACATTATTATGGATCAAATGAATTAAAAATTGTACACTGCGCTGCAAAACTATAATTACACATTAATTTTACAAAATTTCGTAAGTTACAAAAAGTAGAAGAGTTTGAACAGGCATAAATGTAAAACCAATGGCAAATTAATAATATTTAACAAAATAACAATTCATTAATTTTTTATTTTACTATTTAAAAAGGAATAACAAAATCAATTTGTGTTTCATAACTACAAATACACCTAACTTAATATATCAAAATTTACAAAAATTTAAGAAAAATATTTTAAATCAGTAGTTTTAATAACGCGTAAGGCCTCCTTTTTTTGAATAAACTCGAAAATTCGATCAGACATACTGTCTACCAGAGTTATTCGAAGTGCTTCCGTTATAGATCTCCACTAGACTGGTCGCATCTTGTATGGGATTTTTTTTTTTTAAATTTGATTGCTTGCGCTGCTTAAAATATGAGCAAAAGTATCTAAGGGCTAATTTAGTCCAAATAATATGTTAAATGATTAAAGTACTGGTCTAAGCCAGGTTTGTAAAAAAAAAAGAATTTAAATACTTTTTGTTCAAATATGTATAAATTCTCGCAGTAACTTCTTTGACCTTAATGCGGCTCGGCAAGGGTTAACGTTGTTTAATATGTCCAAAACTTTTGGCACAGAATCTTCAAATATTGTGTTATTCTATTTTACATCACATTTATTAAAATTCGAAAGTAGTAAAAAAATCTTCAACGTTTTTTGTAAATTGAAATATATAAGTGTGGGGTCTCTTGGGGCCTCTGGTCCACATGGGTTACTGATGTCCAAAATTTTTTATTCTCAACCTTAAGTCATGATGATAAACAAAAACAACAAACGGTACAAAAGCAGCTAATTTTCGATTTTAAATATTTTATGACAACAAATAAGGCAAAAATTACCAAAAAACACAATTTCCTTGAAATTTGCAAAAATTAAATCGTTGCCCTACCCAAGTGTGCCAGGGGATATTTTTAAATTTTTTTATCTCTAACATGTTCTAAACAAGTCACTGGAGTCCAAATCTCAATTTTTGCGATTTTATTGAAGACATTTTTTTAAAATTGGAGATTTGAAAAACACCCCAAAAATGTTGTCCGTTTTTGACATCACATTAGGACAGGTTAACGCCATCCAAAAAAAAAACTTCTTCTACATCCCACAAATTTGAGTGCTTTAAGTAAAAAAAATATATTTCAGTAATCAATTTAAAAATTTTTTTAAATGTGTGCTCGAATTTCTCGGTCAAGTAATAATTGCCACCTTAGTGGTCTGGGCATTATTTATTACTGGGCTAGTTTTTAACCGATTTTGTGTTTTTATACCTTTTTAAAAACATAATTATATCTTCATTTTGATTAATTTACCTTCTTGAGTAAAAACTTTTACGACATTTAAAAAATTTTACAAAAACTAAAAAAAAGTGACTTTCGCCTTGTATACCGTTTTCTAAACTTTGGGCCCACTAGGCACTACTAGGCACTGTCAGATTGAGCTGAAAAATTAGGACATGATTTCTTACACCAAACCTCATATTTTAAGCAGCGCAAGCAATCAAATTTCAAAAAAAATATAATTACGACCAGTGTAATCTCCACGCATCAATAACTGCTTATTTTAGATGAAAAACGCTTTCATATTTACGGGTTTCTGCGTAGGGGTTTGATCCGGAAAACTTGCGGGCCATTCCAATACTCTTATATTTTTTGATGTAAGTCATTTCATTGTCTGACGACTTACGTGTACTTAGGCGTTGTCTTGTTGGAACATGAATTCTTCTTCGTTGCTATTTTCAATAACTGGCACCAATTTCTCTTCTGATACTGTAATGTACTCAGACAAATGCATTGTGGTGCTTGTAAATGCCAAATCAACAATACCGTCGAAACAAAAAGTGCCCAAACCATTAATGATCCGCCTAAAAAATGTATTTTGGAGAAATATTGTATTTCCTTACGTAGGTCGCTTATTCACTTACCTTTCTCCAGTTGGTTTGTAAATTCCTTTTATCGAATTCAAGTCTAGCAGTTTTGTGGCGGGGTAATAACCTTGGCACAGACTTCAGCTTTTATCGATTATCTGATTGAGACTCTTCATTCAGATGCTTGCACAGTTGATTATTTTACGCCGGTCCCGATCAGAAAGCTTTTTTTCGGGCCGCCTGTTTTATGTTTACCATAAGCACTCGGATTATTTACAAAATTCCCTAAAGCTTAAACCACTTTTTAAATAGTCTAAAATTTTCATTTTTTTTAAAATCACAAAAACTAAATAATTTTGAGAAAGGAAAAATTTCATCCCATTTAAAAAGTGGCTTTAGTTTTCGGAAAATTGTTAGAAAACCAACCGTTCACATGTGGTTGTCACAAATTTTGCAAATAATCCGAGCGGCATTTTATTGCAAATTTATTAAAATTGCATAAAAAAACAAAAATTATTCTTTAATTTCTCTTTATTTGCTATTTTTCTTTGCTTACCGTTATATGTAATTATAGTTATGAAACACTACAAAATATTATTATACAATTTTTCTCTTAAATCAATAAAGTAATCTTTTAAATTTTGCACAATAAGAGCTCAGTTATCACACTTTTAAAAACAGTTATAAGTTTTAAAAAAAATGTTTGTAATATTAGAAAAAAAAAGCAAAAGTCTTTTGTAATTATAGTTATGCAACGCAGTGTACCTTAATCCGAAATATCTAAAATTAAATCTGTTTTACTATGGTTTACTCTCGTTAAAAGACTATCGTCTAACATAATGACTACCGTGAAAAAAGTAGAACAAAATTTCCGTCCCTGTTATTTTGTTGAAATGTTATGTATTGTATTTGTTGTTTCTAATAGATAAGTACTACACTGATAGAAATTTGTGCGTAGTATTAATGAATTCCTTCATTAATCCAATGAATTTTTTCATAAAAAGTCCCCAAAGAAACGTTTCATTGAGTCAATGAAAGGTGTTTCATTAAATAAGTTTTAATGAATGGTTTCATTTACCCAATGAAAATTTCATAAAGTATATGAAATTGTTTTCATTAATCCTAGGTAATCGTTATGAAAGTTTCATGTGTTTAATGAATAAAATTCATAGTTTGTATGAAATATTTTCGTTGATATTTTATAATTAGCACTTTTTATGATTATTGTAGTATACAGATTACAAATTTTGAAAATAAAATTTTTTTATCCATAAAAAAGAAATATTTTAATTATTGTACTTTTTTTAAATTATGTACATATATTAAGAACTTTAATGATTGAAAAAATCGTTTAAATATAATTAACAGGCATTAAAATATTAAAAGCTGAACTAAAAAAACCAATTTTAATTTATTTCTGTTTTTATTCTTTTATTTTTACAAAATTGTTCAACCTTTCTTTACATTTTTTATAATTTGTGTTTAAAGATGGTATTTTCTTATATGTCGGTACAAAATATGTAATTTTTTTATCGATCTGGATTGGAATTCTGTAGAACGATCGAAGATGATAGTCCACTTTTTGTAGTTAGTTACGACCATATTAGATAAAAATGTTAAATATTTTTAACAATGTTGTTAAAAAACATAAAATTATTATCGTTTAGCATAACGTTTTTGTGTAACATCGTCAAAACGATAACAATTTAGGTCTCGTTTTGAGCAAAACTATCGTTTTTCATTTATAATCTGTTCCCTGGAATTTAGTGACCAACTATTCAAATTCGTCAAAAACTGTTAGCTCTAGTCAAGTTTAATAAAAAAAATTATTTATATCAAAGTTTTGGTTAATTCTGTTTAAAAGAAATTTTTCAGTTTTTTTTATTTCAAAATTTCAAAAAAAAAATTTTTTTTCTTATTACAAGTCAAAATTTTTATTGAAAAAAATTTGAAAAGTTTTCATTGATTTAATGAATTTTTTTTATGAAATTAGGAAAAAATCATAAAAAATGTTAATGAAAAAAATACCAATATTAATGAATTTTCATTCAGTTAATGAAATTTTTCACTAAACCAATGAATCGATTTTAATGAAATCGTTTCATTAATACTATGAAGGAAAATTCTATCAGTGTACTAATATTTAGATTTTAGTAGATTAATTTGTTACTTTCAGTTAATTAAAATTTAGCTCAAATATAACTAAATATTTGTAGATTTAACATATTTAAAATTTTAAATTTATTTTCATCGGGATAAACATTAATTGCATTTATAGTAATTAAATGTGCTAAAGTCCCAAAACTTATTTAACAAATTGTGCCCAAGGAAATCTTCAGGGGACTTTGTTATTATAATTTCTAGAGATATTTGTTATGTTAAATCACAAACTCAATGAGAATTTCTTGTCCTCGTCTAGGAGCGAGATTCAAAATTTAAAATATCAAAGAAAAAACAAAAACAACAACAAAATATTGTCACAATTGGCTTTGTCATCTTCCAAATACTACTCTGTTTTTTTGACAGACCTAGCAATGTAGTGACGTTTATTCAAGTAAATCAACAATAGAAAATCATATGTTTTCTATTAGTGTCAGTTACATTTAAATTTGCACAAGCACCTGCATATTTATTTTTGCTATTCTTATATTACTAATATTTAGTGTCCGACCGAACAGTTCGGCCAAAAAACTATATTTAGTCGGTTTTTTGGTATCTAGAGGCAATTTTGATGTTGGAAATATGTTTATTGAGCCGATTTAACTCGATTTTGTGTCTCAAATTTAAGGAAAAATCCGTAGTTTAGTTAAAAAGTTAAAAGTTCGGCCGCCGAACTGTTTTTGATTTGGCCGAACAGTGAATTCATTGCTTAACTACGGACTTTTCTTTAAATTTGACACTCAAAATCGCATCTTATCAGCCCAATAAGCATTTTTCCATTCGATAAATTTATCCATAATCCTTTAAAACACTGAATATCGACCAAATGCATTTTCTGGCCGAACTGTTCGGTCGGACACTACTAATATTTAACAAAAAAAATCTGCGAAATTAGCATTTTTTCTGCAACGTAATTCTTAACTAATTTTTAGTAGTTTTAGCAAAAATGTTTACTAAGGTTTTTCTTTCAGTGTAGTTTTTTTTTAAACCTTAATATTAAATTAAATAAAATAGCATTTGGGATTTTGTAAAAAGGGCTGGTGTTTGTAAAATAATTAGTTTTTAAACTCATTTCCAAAGAATTGCGTGAACTTTTCCTCTTATCAAAGTTTTTAAAAGGTAAATAAACTTTGGTTGACTTATTGTCGCTTTAAAATCATTCGTGCATTAATTCTTTCCAGCATTATACAGAGTTTTCCATTAAAATTCATATACTAATTTATTTGTTTTATATTTATTTTTTTATTTCAGACATATTCCGGTCTTTTCTGCGTAGTTGTAAATCCTTATAAAAAATTACCTATCTACACTGAAAAGATTATGGAACGGTATAAGGGTATAAAAAGACACGAAGTGCCTCCCCATGTCTTTGCTATTACAGATACCGCCTATAGATCTATGTTACAAGGTAAGTTTTCAAACAACTAATTGTACAATAGAGTGGTTCACTTTTTCTTTTTCAAAGTGGTACCAGGCTCAAAACTTAGCATATGTTTAGAAATGTATATGCTGAAATTTTGAGGCCGCTTAAAAATTACCCAGCTACTAGCGCATTGAAGTTTTCAACATGTTCGACTGCAAATTTTGCTTTCTATCTCACTTATTAATTATTGTTTATGCCGACTGCCAGCTTAAGTTTGCAGTATATGTTGTTATCAATACAAAAAAAAAATGCGAATAAGAAAGCTGGATTCAAAAAACTTCGCAATTCAATTCCATTGATTATTTTAAAATGGTTCTTAAACTGAAAAGTAATTTCAACTTCTCTAGATCTGATTGCAGCCTCATTATGTCATACATAAGTGACAGGTTACAATTTGTTTCTGTAAATGGATTTGAGTCTGGTTTACTACCTCTTTATTCTGGGGTACCTCAGGGGTCTGTATTAGGGCCCCTTTTATTTATTCTTTATATCAATGACCTACCTGTGGTTTTAAATTCGCGGATTTGCAGATTTTTTATATTTGCAGACGATGTTTTTTTACTTTTCAGTGGTAGTCAAAGGTTTTCTGAGTCATTGGAGAGTAGCATTAATGCTTCTCTGGATCGTGTCTTACAGTGGATTTTGATATATATTTGGCCAATGATAAAATTGAGTTTGTAAATCAATAGAGATGTTTAGGTGTTATACTTGATAGTAAACTGTCATTTAAACCACATATTGATGGCCTATGTGGTAGAGTGTGGGGGGCATTACGTAGGATTTATTCGTCGAACATGTACTTACCCCTTTCCGTTAAACGTAAGTTGGCGCATACTCTCTTGATGTCTCAGGTTCTTTATGGCCTCGAGGTATTTTCTGGCACTATTGGTATTAATGTTACAAGAGTCAGGCGTCTGGTGAATACTATTGTACGCTTTGTTTATAATGTTCGTCGTCGTAATCATGTTTCTTCCACAAAATCATTAAAAGTCGTAGATCTTTACCTTTATATAGGAACTTTGTTTTTACGCGTTCAAGGCGTAATCCACAGATATTCATTCCCAGGATAAGGAGAAAAATTTTTGAAAGATCATTCATAATCAGAATTGCACGGTGTTGGAATCGGTTGCCCTTAGAATTACGGGTTTTCAATGAAAATGAAAATTATTCAAGTTCGATGCCATACTCTATATTTCTTTATTAGGATATTGTCCTAACAAATAGTCTAGAGTTTTTTGTTTTCAAATTTATTATTTAACCCTTTCAAGAATGTGTTGATAGATCTATTTCGGGAATTTTCTAGGTTCCCATCATCAGAACACGTTTTGAAAGCGGTAACAATCCCATGCCAAACATCAAACATTCATATAAACTAGTTTACTCACTACATGAAAACTAATATATGAGTTTGAAATTAAAGATTATAACCATTGATCATTTTCATTGCACAATTAATTAATGGTCGAAAAAACAATAATTTATATTTTTAATAAAAATTATATCAAACTTGTATAAAATTACGGGTTTTCTCTCATTCAAAAAACGTCTTTCGGTTAAAAATCTTGGAATATTTGAATGGTTTTTGAACTATTTTTTCTTTTTTGAATAATAATATTTTTTTGTGTGGTTAAGTATGCAATGTTACCACTGATAGGGTCAAATGCTTTAATACTTTAATTTTTAAACTTTGTTAATAAACTTTTTATAAATATTATCGCTGGGGAGCCAATATGTTAGTCTATAAAGTATATTTTAATTTTTTATTTTTAAGATTAATACTCAGTTTTTTATTACTATGTAATACTGTTATTTGGCCTTGTGGGCTTTAGTATTATAAAGGGTCATCCAAATAACTTTTTTTTTTTGAAAATGCTATAAAAAAAAAAATACTGAATATTTTCTCAAATTTCTTTTTTTATTTGGAAGTACAATCCTTCCGGTTAATAATGGAAAATAATTTCATTCAAATGGCTGCATCGGCTGGTCATGCAGTAGCCTACACGATCGGTCCAATTTTTAAGCACATTATCGATTGTGTGCAGCTGTGTTCACCAATGGCTTCACGAATATTGTCCTTTAAAGCGTCAATTTTCTCTGGCTTGTTGGCGTAACACTTATCTTTGACGGCACCCCACAAATAATAGTCCAACGGTGTCAAATCGCAGCTCCGAGGTGGCCAAACGACATCAGCTCTGCGGCTGATAATGCGATTTTCAAAAACAGGTCGCAAAACATCTAGTGTAGCTTCGGCTGTGTGGCACGTAGCTCCGTCCTGTTGAAACCAAATGTTGCCAATATCCTCCTCTTCAATTTTTGTGAACAAAAATTCGTTCAACATGGCCCGATAACGATCGCCATTGACTGTAACGGCCACTCCTTGCTCATTTTCGAAGAAAAATGGCATGATTTTCAAAGTAATGTCGCAATATTTCCCAGCGTTGTCCAAGCGTATACACAACCATATTCGTTCAGCGGAAGGATAAAACTAATTATCTGACAAATCAGACATGAGCTAAGTGTTACCATTCACGAAATAAGCACTAGTTGAAAAAAAAAACGCATTATTATTTATTTATTTTATTTATAAATAAATAAAATAAATAAATAATAATGCAAAAAAAAGCGAAAATTTTTCGTTTTTGCGTTTTAAACAGTTTCAAAATCTTTTAAAAAAAAAGTACTAAAAATCTGGAAATATAACACGTTATTTTTCAAATTATGAACTTTGAAATGAGACACAAAACGATTAAAAATCTTAATTTTTCAGTGAGCTATGACGAAAAACTTTTGCATATGTTTAATCTAGATTCATACCATCCTAAAAAAAACTTACACTTTCCTCTCTCGGGCTCGATATTGACCCCTAGACAAATAAAACAATCACATAAATTAGAGTTTATTTTATGCACACAAAAAAAAAGCCATTGTAGTTTGCAACAGAAAACGTGGTAGATAACATGCAATTTCTTAACTACCGGTCAGAATGCAACGAAACGTATGTGTAATTGTTAGTTAGGAGTTAGGCTTAAAAAAAAATAAATTTGTAGTCACCCTGTCTGTATACTGGGTAAGCCACAGGGTGATAACGAACGGCATCTTGAGAGTATAAATGGGTTTTCAGTTTTACATTCAAAAACAGGTGTTTAGCATTTAGGATAAAAATATCGTTAGATTGTCACATTGAACACAGAAAGTGTTTTGTTTAACTAACACGATCCTTATGCTAAAGTAGAAACCCAAAAATTGTTTTTTTACACAAAAATTTAGAAAACAAAAACTAAATGCTTTTGTCTTGAAATTTTGTCAAAAAAATATAATAATATTTTAAAATTTATTCTAAAAAATTGTCTTTGAAAATTAGGTTTAATTAAATTTAAAACGTCGAACTCGAGATATGCTTAAAAATAAAATATAGGGTCAGAAAATTTGTATATTTTGTTAATCGTTTGATAAAAATTATTTTTAAATAAATTTTTAATTCTATAAATGGTAAAGATAATCTCAAAAGTGCCGACTTAAGCAAAAGCAGTAGTTATGAACAATTTTCTTTATTTTATTTTGAAAGTATTAAAATGTAATTTATTTTGCTGAAATTGCATGATACACACTTTTGTTGATCAGTAACAAGATTCCAAAGTCATAAATTGCTACATATTTTTACTACACAGAAAGAATTACACAGGCCTACAATGATTTTGGTGCCGCTAAAAATAAAACAGATTTCAAGTACGTTCGGTACCCAGATACAAAATTGATACTTACTTTTTTAATGCTACGTGTAGTTTTCGAGATTTCGCAAGGATATTAAAGTAATCAACGTATGTCTTCTTCACTGCATCTGTTATAGGTTTTCTAAACAAAATGTATTTGGATTATTTACACAACACCTTCTCGACGACGGCATATCGATATTATCATTTAATCAAAGAAATTAATTGACTATAATGACATTAAGTATAATAAAATACATTTTTTAGGTTATGACCGATCGATACAAACCTGAACGTAGCTTCGCGATTTTGACAGCTAACCATGACGTCTTGCGGACTAATTAACCAAATTATAACATAGAATTAGCGGCACCAAACAAAAAAATTTTTTTTGTAGGCCTGTGTTATCCTTCATGATATTATTGAAACGATTTCATAGAATTTTTTTCGTAGATTCAATTTTATATCCAGGAAATTTTATTAATATTAAGAAATTTTTCATAAACTTTTTTTCATAATTTCATAGTTTCATGAAAAAAATTCATTCGATTTTATAAATTATCTCTTCATAAATTAAATGACTATTTTCGTTAGAGCTATGAAATTATTTCAAAGACTTATAAAGTTTCATAATTTCATTAATTTTCATACATTTCAAACTTTTAAGTTTTAAGATTTAATTCTCAAGTGTTCACAATATATTTTATAAAGTCCTTCATTGTTTCAAAGTTTCATAATTTCATTAATTTTCATACATTTAAAACTTTTAAGTTTTAAGATTTAATTCTCAAGTGTTAAACATATTTTATAAAGTCCTTTATTGTTTCAATGTAGCCTGTATTAATTTTGGGCTTCTATGAAATTGTTTAGAAAAAACATCCATGAAGAGTTTTAATAATTCAAGGAACTCCTTAATATTAAAACTTTTTATGAAACTGTTTTATAAAATCTGTTAAAGTTTCATTGTCGGAATAATTCATTAGTTTTATGGAGATTTTCATTAATTCTACAAACATTTCATAAACATTGACTTTATTAAAACCTTTTTCATAGATTCTATGAAAAGTTTCAAAGAACGAGTTCCAGTGACAATATTCATTAAAGCTATGAATTCATTACTGAAGTGAAGAAATTCTCTCAGTGGAGACAAAAACAAATTTTACCCTCGAAATTATTGAAAACTTCAATTCGCTTGCGCTAGCTGGGTAATTTCTTTAGCGGTCTCAAATTTTTAGCATATAAATTTCGAAACATATGCCAACTTTTGGGCCTGGTAGCATTTTGCAATTCATAAAATAAATAAAAAATCATCCACCTGATTGTACAAATAACGAATTCAATTTATCAAAATAATTTATTATTTATTTCTGTGCTTTTATATAAATTTTATTATCAAACCCTTACTTAACATTTTATTTTTAAAACAATTACGTTAAAATTCCTAAAAAGAACTTGTTGGATACTGATAAAACGGCAACACAATTCCCTTATCTTTGCTTGATAAAATTTCTGCAATATACAATATTTGCTAATGACCTTTTGGGCGGATAGAAAAAGTGATAAGATAAGAAATGTTTTGGAGATGAATATATAGTTTTTTTCTTTGTTTTTCATGTTTGTTTAAAGTTAAGTTGGTATTAAGTTTCTTTTTTTTTTTTTTATTAAGAATTTAATTATGAAATTAAGAAATTTTAACCTAAGTTTATGATGGCATTCCCCAGGGATGCACAGTGGGATAATTCGGCCATTTCTTACTTAGTTGGCCGATTGCAATGAAATTTGGAACAGGCATTAGTGACGTAATATCGAGCTTAAGTTTTGATTTTTAACCTTTTAATACCCCCGGGGGCGGCAATATGACAACCCAAAATAGGGAACTTTTTTCATATAAAATTTTAAGTGCTTGCAATTTTTTTTTGTTTCTAAAACGGTTTTCAAAAAAATTAACATATTTGCAATCTGCTAGTAGAGATTTACAAAAAACATGCTGACATGTGTTTGCGATCTCTAATAGTTCCCGAGAAATCCCCATTTGAAAATGTAAACACTCTTGCAGGTCTTAAATATTTATATAAAACATGAAGACATTTGATTTTGCTGGATAATTTTTTTATTTTGTTGGCTTTTCTCATAGTTTGATTTTAAACTCTTCGAAATCTTTTATCCTTTTTATATCTCTTGGAAATTTTTTTAGTAAACAATGGACCTGTTTTGTTATCCTTGCATATTTCTGTGAATGTGTTTAACGCGTGCTTAAATCGATTTGCATAATAAACCCAATTTCAATTTGTTACGGAATTATATTATAGTTGGATTAAGCTAAAAAAAATATGTATATTAATGACCATTGAATTTAGTGGAGAGGGTGTCTGAGCTTTTTAAAATGTTTTTACGAGACTTTTCCCGAAGAGCTTGTTCACCTATATTTTAATTATTTCAAATAAATGTCAACCCTAAGTTACTACATAGGCAAATATTTGTTTCCTCGAGTACTTCAACGCTGCGAAAAAATAAATCTTTCATTAATTTAATACAAAAATAATTTTTGACCCCACGTTTTAGGCCTTAAACGTGAGATTAGGCCGCTAAAAAAATGTGTCCCTTATTCGTTTCTATCAGAACTTTATTAAGATCGGAGAGAGCCCCCCATCAAAAACATGGTAATGACAAGTCATTACCGTATTATAGATTGCCATACTGTAAAATCCAAAACAATGACTTACTGATAATGTGTTATATAAGCACTTATATGTAATTGCAAAATAATGCGTTACTAGTTATTGGTTACATAAGTATATATTTCATATTTTTAAATTCTATTATTGCATTTTATAATTTGTTGTAAAATTTTTACTATTAAATTTTCCGAGGTATGTTATTTTAAAAAAATTACTTAAAGCTAACTCCTTATCTTAAAGTAACCATTTATTCTTTCACTGAGTATAATGGGTTACCAATCAGGTAACCCATTATTCTCAATTTTTTCGTAAGCGTGAGGGTAATAACCAACCATGTATTTCGGGATATCTCGAACAAAAGTAATTAGGCGAGTAAATAGCCTGGTAACTAGTAAAACCCTTTGTTCACTACTTACACGCGTAATTACTTGGTAATATCTGTTTTTGCTGGACCATAGAAATACTCTTCTTCTTCCACGGAAACTACACAGTGGTGAATACTCAGATTGGAATAAAACTTGGTAAAGGACAAAAAAATAATACACGTATTTTATTAGGTCTTCGTAGTGAAAGTTGAAAATTTTTGTGGTTTTTAGTTTTTAAAGTTATTTCATTCAATTCGATAGTTTTTGGTTTACATGCAAGTTAAACAACTCTAAACTGTAGTTTTATATTTTATTTTGAAGAAGATAAAGACCGTGAACTTTCTACTTCTACTTTCTATTTGAAGCCACGGTCGAATGTTCTGGGTCTCGAACCAATAACCATCTGTATAACAATCTAACACGATAAACATTGCACCATAACGACTTGTCATTAAACTCATTTTTAATATTTCAGCTATAGATTTCCAGTACTTTACCGCATTTTAATTTGATCCTAAAGTAATTGCATATGACTTATTTTATATTAAATACCTATAACTAATTCATTTATAATGAATTTTAATCCTTTTTAAATAACTTTTAATGATTGATGATTACACAAACTATTTCTTATCATATTTACACTTCTCAAATACACAACAAATTTAACACTTTTTAATACCTTTCTTGGAATTTTTAATACTCAAAACATACTACCAAATTCTTACTATATATGGTTTCAAAAACATTTACTTTGAATAGCCATGATTCACATAAATTATACTCCAACACCGCCACCGCCTCAAAACACTCCATAAGACTTTCTTCTTATATTTATATGACAACAATCATGTTTTTTTTTCATGTGAGTTTTTTCGTTTAAACCATTTTTGAATGACTGATTTTGTGAATACGATCATTTGTTGCTTATTTATGAATTGAGTATGAGTGTTTAATAGTGTAACTGGTTTTTTTCTTCTTACCACTCTAATAAGTAACATACACTATGTACTAAATGTATGTGGAAATTTCGAACAAGCCGGTGGAGAGCCAAAAAATATTGCCTGAATAAAAGAACTACAGCGGAGGACGATACAATAGAATCAATTGAGTTTTTTCATCTAATTTTGAACTTATTAACATTATTTTCAAAATAATAAATAAATTCTCAACTGTCCCAAAAAAAAAATTTGTAAAATTTTCCAAAAAAACGACTACAAATTTAAAATGAATTGTTTTTTAAATTCGTCACCTGATTTATTTTGGAGTGTGGCTTTTTATATAAAATTAGCGATATGGCCTTAAACACGATTCAGTTTGTTATAACCGATGTTATAAGCTACACTCAAATAAAAGTTAGTAAAGTCAGCAAAAAATATTGCTGAGTAAGCAAAACTTTAGTCAGAAGGCTGCTTGCAAAAAAATGCTAATGCCAACAAAATCGTTTGCTGAAAATTAGCGAGCTGACTTTTAGCAAAAAAATTAGTAGATTCAGCAAACACTTGGATTATAAATTAAAAACCCCTTGCTAAAAATTAATAAAATGTTTGCTGAAAATTAGTAGACTGAAAAAAACTCAAAAAATTTGTAGAAAAATTGTACTTTAGTTAATTTATTTGCTGAAAATCATAAAACATATTTTTGTTATTCTTTTAAAAATAATTTACAATGCGTTACAAAATATAAAAAATGTTCATACTTCCACACTGACGACATGAATTAATGTAATATAAAAAAAAATTGAAATAATTATATATAACACAAACGATATTATCTTTCAACTACTTACATCAATGGTTGTCTAAATGATGCTATCTTTTAAAGGAACGCAAATGCTGCAGATAATTATAGAAACGAAATGAAAAAATAACAAAATATGACATATACAATCCTTTTTTGCAATAAGAAAAAGGAACCATAAAAATCTACCAAAGATGTGTGTCTTTGTCTTTCGCTTTAGTTGGTCTAGCTGTCTGTATATTTGTCTGCAATTTTACTACACTGGATAATTAATCTCTATAAAAAATTAGTTTAGAAATACACATTTTATCTTTATTAAATTTAAATATTTTATTTTTTCTTTTATTGAATTAATAGACAATTACTTTCACAAGTCGGTGACAACACAAAATTGAAGTTGTTTTAATCCGAAATTTTGTTTTATGTATGAAAAACAGACACAAAAATCTTCCATTGTTGATTTTTTTTATATGTCCTACTAGTATTATACTGTATATCACTAGGAAGCTTATATGAATGTGTCTAAAATTTTGCATTACCCAAGAAGAGTGGCAAAAGATGCAATAAAAACATCACATATCGTCACCTAAAATGCAAAAGGGCGTAAATAACAAAGTTTTCAAAACCGGGTTTATTGATGATAACGATTCATTTGGCTAAACTACATGCATGCACAAAATTTTGGACTTTTGGTCTACGATAAAAATAGCAGTTTTATAAATAAAGTTCGGATCTTATATGTTTTTGTTTTCAAGAATTTTTTTGGTTGCTCTGTAAAATATCTAAGTTATTCGGTATTAAAATGTATTAAAATGTTGACGTTATTTTACACACGAACAAAATTTTTAATTTAATTTTTATCATGTAACGACATAAAACGGGTAGGTAAAGTTAACGATACGACTTAAATTAATAAAAAAAAATAAAGGTATTGCAGTGTTAAACA
This sequence comes from Delia radicum, assembly GCA_021234595.1. Classification (NCBI taxonomy): domain Eukaryota; kingdom Metazoa; phylum Arthropoda; class Insecta; order Diptera; family Anthomyiidae; genus Delia; species Delia radicum. Next base: position 104,099,717 of record CM037855.1, on the reverse strand, counting down.
AAGCGTTTTTTAGATCATTTCGGTAACGGTATTTTAAGGGTGACGCTATTTCATTTATTTCGGTAAAGCTATTTTAGCGATAACTGCGTTTTAGTTATTTCAGTAACGGTATTTTAAGGATTTCGGGATTTCAGTTTTATCGGTAACGGTGTTTTACGGATAAGAGTTTTGCGATTATTTCGGTAACGGTATTTTAGGGATAACGATAGTCAGTTGAAAGCGATTTAAATCGATAACGGTATTTTAGCGGTATTGTCTGTCAACCATGAATACAATTATATTTGGTTAACATTGTCAATCGGTTTTCTTTGTTTAGTAGAAGACTAAAAAATGAAGTCTTAGTATTATTTTGAAAAATAAAAACCACGATTTTTTGTGTTTTTTTTTAATTTTTGAGTTTATACTTGTATCATTTTAATGCAAATCAAAAATTTTAAAATCCGGCTACGTTAGGGACTAAAAAATTTATTCGTGTATAATTAATTTTTTTTTTCTCAGATGGGTACACATGGCTCCACGATGGCACCCGATTTGGCCTTTAAAAAAAGGTTATATAATGAAATAGTTACCAGGGTTGCCATGGTAATCGGAATTCAAAATTTTAATTTTTAGAATAATATCTAGTATTGTGTTTTTTTATAGCAAAAATATTTTTTTGAATAAACCATTTATTTATTTGTTTATAATTCCTTAAATATTGTCGTTTTTATTGATTTCTAAAAATAGGCAACGCCTTAAGTAACAAAATCTTTACAAAAACTCAAATTTTGTAAGCTCAGAATGGAATAATCAAAAACCCAAAAGAGTAAAAAGCAAAAAAACGAAATAAAGAAAATTAGTCTCACAGAATTGAGAAAACTTTTGCAAATTTTACAAAAAAATGCATAAATTCGCTGAAAATTTCTGACTGCATAATACTCGAAAATGCTGATAATTCGAGACGAAAAAAACGGTTTCTCAAATAACTCAACAACCGCCATTTTTGAAAACCCGATTTTAAAAAACCGGAAAAATAGAAAAAAAGGTTTTATCGAATAATTCGGAAGCCGGGTTTGACAACTCTAATTTTTAATTAATTTAACTAATTTTTATTAGTTTTAGCAAACATGTTTACTAATTATTTTTCTATTAGTGAATCAAAAATGTTTGTTTTTAATAAAATATTGGGAATTGATTTGCATTTAAAACATCTCAATAATAATTTTCCTCGAAATCGCCTTGAAAAATTTTAGGTCATTTGACAATTGTAAAATTTCAAATATTATTTTAACATAGTTAACTTTTATTAAATATACTAACGTATATTTAAAATCGCACTTTATAGACTTTGTAGTTTTGACTATTTTTTATTTTGCATACGTTACAAGATTGTGAGTCATTAATCAAATATCTCTATCTATCTTCACAATTGTTGTGCTATTAACAATTATTTGTATGGTGTTTGCTTTATAAGCTTATATTAACAATGTTTTACGGTTTTTAAATTATGTAATTTAAAATATTTGTTTATAAATTTTCTTTCAAAATTACTTCTTTTCTTCATGTGTTTTGGGTGTGTCTGATATTTTTTGTAAATACATTGACTTTCCTTTTAATATTGATTATTAGTAAGGGAATATTCCCTAATGTGACTATATTTTTGGGCTATATAAAAACAAACTGACAAGGCAATGTTGAATATGTTGTTGAGGACAAATATTACGCACGTTTTTTTTTTTTAGGTAGGCAATCGCACATTAAGGGATTAAAAAGGGGGTCAAAATTAAAAAAAAAAAAAAATATTTGAAAACATCTTAAAAATTTAAGAAACTCAGATTTTCTTGTGCGCTATATTAAAGTAATCGAGAAAACAATATTGTTGATACCCATTTTGCCTATGCTGTGGGCCAGGAGTTGCCGCTTATTTGAAATATTTAAAATATGGATTATAAAAGATTTTCGGGAAAAGTTTTGTTAAAGCCGAACGATTACGAAAATTTACAAAATTCCAGACACCCCCCTCGATAAAATTAAATAAGCATTATTATTAAAGATGTCAGGAATAGTGTGTTCGGCACTTTACCAAATATTCGGTTTAAACCGAATACCGGATATTTGCCGAATAGTTTTTTCATACATTTTCATATAAATTACATATCGTCACCTAAAATTCAAAAGGGCGTAACAACAAAAAAAAATTCAAAATCGAGTTTTTGATTGATTATTAGTGTCCGACCGAACTAACTTTTTATGGCCGTAATCGAACTTCGGTAAAATGTTCAATGTTCTGCCGAAGCCGTAGCCGAAGCCGAGATTTTTTAATTTACCAGGTTTTTAAGCTATTTTATTTTAACCAAATAATTCTACCGACTAGTGCTACAATTCGGTATTCTGCCGAATAGTAAAAACATACCTAATATACCGTATAGTAACCGAATTTTCGTGACATCTCTAATTATAATATGTTAATTTGTGGTATTTGAAAAAATGTTTTTTGAATAACAAAAATGTTCGCGCATGTGCATATTTTATATACCAGTGAATGCATCTTTAAAATACCTTTCGGCTGATACTCATTTTGACTACAGTTTAATAACTTATATAAGAAATAAATTTAAATAGCGTTAAATTGCGTAATTTTTGACTCCACTTTTTAACCCCTGATCTTTAGATTGGGCACCTAAAAAAAATACGTGTATAATATTTGTTTGTCATTTACAACATATACAAGTTTCATTTAAATCTGCTGATTCACCACTGTGTAGTTTTCTTGTAAGTGAAATATTCCAATTACATCAGCTTATAGGCCAACTCCTTGAAAATTTTTCGGCAATAGATCATTTTCTTGTGGCAACTACACTAGAGCCCCGACTTGCGTCGTTAATGGGGACCGGAGAAACGCGACGCAACTCGAAACGACGCAAATCGAATCACCTTTTTCTATATAAATGCACTGAAATCTAATTTATTGGGGAAAATATTCAAAACAAAGCAAAAAATTTTGTATTTTTGGTAAAAAACAAGTATGAATACATTTTTATTTATTTCATTTACTGCAACAAATGCTTATAATTATTATAAAGAAATAACAAAACAATAAATTAAGAAAAAAGACCTGTTTTGTCCGCATTCAAAATCTACTTAGCAGAATACCCTCCTTTTTCAATTATGGCTTTCAGCTCAAGCTTAAACTTTTCTGAAGCTACTGAATCTGCACTGGCTGACTGCCACATTATGTAAATTTGCCCGTGTTTTAAAGCGGTTAAACCAACCCTTGCTGGCTTCGAAATCATCAAAATTTCCGTTACTACTACATGCAGTATCGGAGTATATAGAAAGAGCTTTATTTTTTATTACGTCCTTGCTCAGTGGCATTCTTCGCTTATTTTGATCATGTATCCAAATTGAAAGAAGGAACTCCATCTGAACCAATAAGGGATTTCTTGCTATAGTGTCTTGTTTAGATTGGAGTGTTGTGACAATTTCAGCTAATTTATTTATTTTATCACTGTCTCTGTTGCAAATTGTTCTTACTGTTGTAGGTGCTAGTCCAAGAGCTCTTCCTATATTAACAGCCTCTTCTCCCGATTTAAAAGTTTTATTACGTCCAATTTTAATTCCAAACTTATTACTTTTCTTTTACTTTGACTCATTTTTTACGTCCTTAAGGTATTTTGGCGAATCACACACTAAATTCTTACCATAACCAGACAATTGTTCTTAGCACCACTTATATTATAAAGAAAAGGGAATTCCCCTTATTTCACGCAATTTGAAAACTTCTTAACGTACAGGTGACGATCAGTGTTGCCAGAAGTTGTAAAAATGCTAAAAATGGTCATCCACAATGCTGCAGTAAAAAATCTAACCAGTTTTAGCGACGCAAATCGAAATCAAAACGACGCAAATCGGAAACAAAACGACGCAAATCAAAATCAAAACTATGCAAATCGAACCGACGCAAATCGGGGTCAAAACGACGCAACTCGGTCCGACGCAACTTGAAATTGCAACGACGCAAATCGAATTTTTCCAGTTTTTAAAAAGCGACGCAAATCGAAACGACGCAAATCGGGACGACGCAAGTCGGGGCTCTAGTGTAATTTAAAACAGTTACATAACCATTTCTAAAAAAAAACTAAAGTGGACCTGAATTAAAAAATTCTCTAAAAACGTATAAAATTTTTAGAAAATTAAGTAAAATCGACAAAAATATAGTTTTTAAATTAAAATTTATTTAAAGCTGGTTAAGGGGTTACCATATGTAATGCTAACTTTTTTAATTGCGGTAAACAAATTATATTTCCGCGGTAAAGTGTTTGTAACAGTCATATAATGACAATCGTAATTAATTTTATTATAATTAATTTTTGAAGAATTTTCTCAGTTAGATTTTTACAGGAAAAAGAAAACATTTTTTTTTTTTAAATTTAACGGACACAGTGGATATGCCAGACTGCCTCAGTTTCGTCCTCCCAAAAACGTGTCAGTGGTTAATTTGTGTGTCAATTGAACAAAGTATTTTATATTGTTAAATCGCTCTATGTGTCGTAGTGAGTTTCAAGCCCACAGCCATACATCAGGCTATGGCTCGTGGCATCACCTCTTGCGGATTAAGCCATGGTTAACACAGCGAAGAGTGTGGCTAAGTGGAGTTTTGTCAATCACAGCACATACACAATGTATTGTTTTCTAATCAGAAGAGACATAGTCAACTAATACCTATGAACAATTTATTTTTCAACTAGAATGCTTCCTCTTTGTTAATCCTATTTTTATATCTTTTTTGTTGAGAAACCTGTTGAAAAATTGTCTTAAATAGACAAGAACGTTATGAAAATTAATTTGTTAACGTTTTTAATTATATTTTTCATGGAATCAATTAGTTTTATTAAAATTATGAATTAAATTCTTACCGTTCGCAAAAATTCGACTTGGAAAACTTGTTTGTTATTCACATTTGTGTTTATGAAAAATTATACTTGATGTTGCGTTTTTCTTCAACGACACAATGAAGCCAAGAAAAGCGTGTACATTAGAGTGGGTCGCACCCCATACAAAAAAAAAAAGTTGTGCCGGTCACCCCCTAGAACTAAAGATAATTAGAAGATTTGAAAAAAAAATTTTTTTTTTTTTGCCACGCCCCTTGACCCCGCGCATTTGGTTTTTTATTTCCTGTGGCTCCATTTATAGTCCGATCGTAACGTGTGATATATCATTGTTTTTGGAATGATAACGGCTTTTTTAGTAAAACATCAAAAAAAATTTGCAAAAATATGCAAAAACATGTAAAAATATGCAAAAACATGTAAAAATGTGCAAAATTAGGGGGTAGAAATCCAGTTTCCAGAAGTCACATCTAGAATTTGACGTCGGAGTCAAAAGTGATTAAAGTAGAAAATGTAGCCGTTGTCATTCCAAAAACAATGATATATCACACGTTACGATCGGACTATAAATGGAGCCACAGGAAATAAAAAACCAAATGCGCGGGGTCAAGGGGCGTGGCAAAAAAAAAAAAAAAATTTTTTTCTAATCTTCTTCAAATTATCTTTAATTCTAGGGGGTGACCGGCACAACTTTTTTTATCGACCCGGCCTAGTGTACATACACGTCGAAGTTTTTTGACAGTTTTGACATATTCATGAAACAACAGGAAAAAAAACCAAAGTTTCACTTCAGAGAATAGGCCACGTTAGAGATCATTCCCTTATTAGTTATATTTATAGAACTGTAATTAAAAAGAGGCCAGCTAATTTTTCTTTTCGTTGCCATAATTAAGTAATTGATATTTATCTTGAAAATAAAGATTTATTTTTTAATATCACGCAAACGCCCAATAATGTTTTAAACGGCTTTTACAAAATTTCTTTATATGTTGTTATATATTTTGATAACAACATATAAATGAGCCATCCTTAAAGTTTTGATATTAAAATGCTCTTTTTCAATTTTTTATTTTTTCTTGTTAAAGCTAAATTTGATAATACTGGTATTGTAAAAAAAATGTTAAATGTTTTTTTTTTTTTTTTTTATGAATCAGTCTTTTTTTTTTTTTTGTTATCATGTAATATGTGCAACTGATACAACTTCATCCGTTGGAAAAATATATGTAGTTTATTGTAACTACTCCTTATGATTCATCTCTTTTTATGATTGCATTACATTTAAAATTTAAATTTTAAATGTATTCCATACAGACGTTAAGTTCAGTTTGTTATCGTTTTTTGGTGTTTTGCAAATTGTAACTTGGCTTCATGGGGTTATTCTTATTCTGATTCTGTAAACATGTGAAAAGTTGTCACGACGAAATTACAACTTTAACATACATTTTTCCAATTTACCTTTAGTTACGCAGAAAAACTAAAATCTATAGTGGTGGTGTGGTGTAATGGTTAGCGCGTTGGACTTTTACACAGATGGTCCCGGGTTCGATTCCCGGTGACGGGAACATCATCTTAGAAAAATAATATGTATGAGTTTTCTATCCCTCATATGTATCGCAGCTAACACCTTCGGTGTTCCCATAGCACTTAACCCCACCGAAGTAAAATAATGAATCAGGGCTATGAACAAAAAAGCTTCAATAAGTTCGTCAACTCTCCATCAGGTGGCAAGCAACAACTGTTCTAAGACTTATCATCTCGCGCAATTACAGTGTTGCCATGTTTGAAGCCCTTCATCTTTCCCCACCTTTCATCTATCTCTCCACTATCCACTTTCCGAAGAAAGCAACACTTTAATAAATAGGAAGAATTTCCTGAGTGTTGCTTCTTTTAAAAAAAAAATTCAATTAAGATTTAATCGTATCACTTAAATGTATTTAAACTCAATGAAATTAAATTGTTGATTTAAAATTTATTTTTATCGGGATAACAAACATTAATTGCATTGATGGAAATGAAAAAAACTTATTTAAATGGTGAAAAATGATTTGTTGTACGCTGGTCCCCATTAGGATTTCATTCTCGCCTTAGCAAACCGTCAGATGACAATGTTCTTATAATGTTTAGAGCTATTTGTTAGGTTATTGTATTGATTTAATTTTTAAAAATTCTTCTTTTTCCCATGTTAATTTGAAATGGAAAATATCAATTTAATTTAGAACTATTTTAAATGAAAAACTTTAATTTTATTTCTAAAATTTCACAAATTGAAATGGAAAATCACAATTTTATTTGGTTTTTTCTTAATTTCAAATGTAAAATCAAAATTTCATTTGGAACTTTCCAAATTTTCATTTGAAAAATCTCAATTTAACTTGAATATTTCGATTCAGCTTCGCTGTTTATATTCTGGGATCTGACAAAATACATTTTTTGTACGAATTTTCTTGATCAAGCGAACTTTCCCTAGTGAAAATTGAAATTTTTGTGAAATTCTCTTGTTTGGTAAAGGATATAATCATCGGACCCATATATTTTCTATTTGGCTCAATGTCATGTTTAGAAGATAAAAATATATGTAAGCTACCCAGCTAGAAAAGTACGAACGGCAAAGCGTTTTCCCAGTGCGTTGGCAGAGCGTTGGATTTCTGGAGAGTTAAGTGATTTGCTAACCCCAAAATGATAACACCGGGTAGGGCTTGGCCGTTTCTTTTTTTAAAACGTTGTCAAATCACTGGTAATGACTGCTTCGCCAGTACCAAAATCATAATTTTGAAATATTGGCAAAGCATTGGTAAAACAACCAATAAAGTGTCTTATTAATAATAAAATAAGTACTTTGCCAACCTCAAAATGATAACACAGGCAGGACTTGGTCGTTTCTCTTTTTATTAATTCTTTGATTTTTATTAATTTTTTCAAATCTATTTTCCTTTTGGTATTATTATATTAATTGTTAGTTATATTAATTTTTTTTTTTTTTCTCTTTTATTTTCTTTGATTAATGCTTAACCATTTTTAATGTTTAATCTATAACAATTTTTTTATTTATTTTTATTTTTTTTTTCTCTCTCTCTCATTTTTGTGATAATGAAATGTCTATTGTTAAAAACAATGTTAGAATTAAGATTATACTTTTTAAAATATGTAACAAAATACCACCCTGTGTTGTTTTAAGATGTCATGTCTTGTTATACAGGTTAACAAATAAATAAATAAATAAAACTTTGGCAAAGCACTAGCAATGAGTGCTTTGCCAGCACCAAAATCATAATTTTAAAATTGGAAAAGCATTCATAAAACAACTAATAACACTGTGCTAGTTCAAAAACGTAACAAGCGGGGCACCCGGCGGGTAAAGCTAATTCGAGTACGCTGAATCCAGTGGTGCTAACCGTTTTTTTAGGTTAGCTCTCGTTTAAAAAATAATTAAGATTGAAAATTATGGTTCCAAGTACCTAAAAAAACAATTTTTTTAAGTTTTTTTACCATTTATTGATTTTAAATGTATGAAATTGAGAACATTTTATGAAACAACATCAACAATAAACTATTTGCAACAAAATTTAATTGACTACAACAATTTTAAAGTGATTTATAATTTTTTTTTTTTAATAAATAAATTTTTCATGATTTTTTCAATTTTCATTTCCTGATTCTTCTATATCATTATCTTCCTCTTGCAAATTCCAAAAATGTCACCTAAAAGTGAATATCGCATTCCGCCCATTTTTAGTTCGACTACCAATATTTGTAATTGATGGACTCGTACAAAATTTGAAGGCTATATAGCTAATATAGAACCCTAGATATTTAATATTAATATTAATTTTGTATATGAGCTTAATATTCACTTTGTATGGGAGCTGCCACGCCCACTGGTATGATCCCGCCCAATTTTCCCATGACTATTCATAATATAATCAACGTGCACAAATTTCTAAGACTCTGGCTATTATAGAACTGTAGATATATGATATTAAATATTTACTTTGTATGGGAGCTGACACGCCCACTGGTCCGATCACGCCCATTTTTCCCATGACTATTAACACTATCAGATAATCAACGTGCACAAATTTCTAAGACTAAGACTATTATAGTACTGTAGATATATGATATTAAATATTTACTTTGTATGGGAGGGAACCATAATTTTCAATCTTAATTATCTTTTAAACAAGAGCTAACCTAAAAAAACGGTTAGCACCACAGGATTCAGCGTACTCGAATTAGGTTTACCCACCGGGAGCCCCGTTTGTTACAAAAAAAAAGTGTCCGATTCGATAATTAATAAAAAAAAAGAGTAGGTACCCAGGAAAATTTTTGGAACACCTTCTAAAGTTACTAGTTCTAGGGAAGTTATATCAGCTTCTTTAATGTCATTCTTGGAACTAGTGATGGTACAACTAGTTCTAGAACTCATGCAAGAGAATGTTATTGAGCAGTTTAACAACACCTTTGGGTGTTTTGAGAACTAGTGCTTAAGAACTAGTTGAATATTACTTCTAAAGAACTTTAAAAAAATCTTAAACTAGTTTCATAACTACTTCAAAATAGTTAAAGAAAAAACTTGCATTTATTTTGAGTCTTGTAATAACAAATATGTTAGAAACAATGATATCAATAATGTTTTAAAAATCTCAATATAGTGGCGACGCGAATGTCAGATGTGTTTTTATGCTTCGGGTCGCCAATGTATCGCACTGTTTAAAGATGGAAACCACTCATTAAAAATGTAAACATTTTATGATCAAAAATGGCGCTGAAGCTGGACAAAAACGGTATAAAGTAGAGTGCTTTTAGTTTCCGACAAAAAATTTCTAACGGCGCAATAAATATTTACTATAAAAATCGCGCAATTTTCGGTTACAGCGCATTGAATATTTAACAAAACATACATTTTTTCAACAAAACTAATTTTTTTGGGGATATCAGCCGGATTTCAATTAAAATTGGATTCCTTTTGTATCTCTTACATCATATTGTTAAACTAAACAACTTTCTTTCACTTTCTTTTATTCCATTTTTGTAATTTCCTTTTATTTCAGAACAATTTTTGCATTTTTTAAAATTTTTCACGACACCAATTTAATTTACTAAACCGGCTTAAGTTTAATAGATTTAAAAAATTTAGTTTTTGGAATCGTGAGGAAATTTCCATTCATTTAAGTGTCCATACTTGCTTCCAAATATGCGTTCTAAAATTACTCAAACCATTAGTTGTAGAACGCATGCTAGAACAATTGCTAGAAATGATATAAGAATAGGTTCTAGAACCGTTCTATAGAACCAGTTTCGAGCGAGACAATTTCAAACAAAAATTGAGGATACAAGAAGTGGTTCTAGAACCGTTTGATAGAACTAGTTCTTCAGGTAACAATTTCAAACCAAAATATTGGGTTACAACCAACGCCAAACAAGAACCCGTATTGGCTCTAAAGAACTAGTTGTAGAACTAGTTGTGGAACTAATACAAGTTTTGCTGGGATACTAATTATATTTTTTTTATAAAATTTTGTTTTTATTATTTATTTAAAATGCTTGTAATAGTTCCAGCAAAATTTGTATTAGTTCCACAACTAGTTCTTTAGAGCCAAAACTTGTTCTAGCTTGGCATTTTCACCCATGATTTTTGTTTGAAATTCTTACCCTTAGAACTAGTTCTAAGAAGCGTTTGGAGAGCAAGTACTAGTTCCATAGAACGGTTCTAGAACCAATTCTTGTACCGTTACAAGTATTATGAAAAATATATTTTCCGGAAGGTGAAAAGTCGGCTAATTTTTATAAAAATTGAGGCTTTTCCTGTTAATATAGCTTGAACGCCTGATGCCGGAGTGTAATTCTGACTTTTCTAAAACCATACTTTTTTAGAAAAGTATCGTGTAGTTCTAGTGTCAAGTATTTTTCGCCCTGAATCTTTAGGTACAAAAAGTACTAACATTGTAACCAATTTTAGGATATTTAAGTGCATTTTCAATACATTTTAGATGTCCATACTAACTTGGCCAATCAGTGTATTTATTGTTCCCTAGTTTAGGTGGGCGTTGTGGTGTAATGGTTAGCGCGTTGGACTGTTACACAGATGGTCCCGGGTTCGATTCCCAGTGACGACAACATCAATTTCGAAAAATAATGTGTATGAGTTTTCTATCACTTATATGTATCGCTGCGCCCACCTTCGGTGTTCCCATAGCACTTAAAACCACCGAAGTAAAATAATGAATCAGGGCTATGAAACAAAAAGCTTCAATAAATTCGCCGACTCTACATCAGGTGGCGAGCAACAACTGTTCTAAGACGTATCTACTCGGGCAATTACAGTGTTGCCATGTTTGAAGCCCTTCATCTTTCACCACCTTTCATCTCTCCACTATCCCCTTTCCAAAGAAAGCAACACATTAATAAATAGGAAGAATTTCCTGAGTGTTGCTTCTCTTAAAAAAAAAAAAAAACAAAGACGTCAAGAGTTTTTTACCATCGTGCACTAGCAGTTTCTGACTGGGTATCTAAACTATTTCTGGTTTGGAATAAAGATATTTTGAAAGATCAAATTGCAACATTTTTTAAACTACTAACTCCTCTCAATCGTTTTTAATGTACAAAAATTCTCGAAACATTTACTTAACCCATTAACGCACACTGTTGCCATATGAGAACACCTCGATTTTTGCGATTTACTCTGGAACTATTTGTCCAATAAGTTAAGTAAAATTATTTTCTGAAAGCCAACTAAATTAAGAAATCAAGACGCAAAATATCTTCATCCTTTAAAAAATTAAAAATTTTTGATTATAGCAATATGATATGTATTATTAATATTTATTATTTGTTAAGGCACTACCCAGCCAGAAATTGCCGATGTCTAAAAAATCAAGCTTTGGCAGAGCACTGTTTACCAATGGTCCAACAAATAAATTTCTTGCTCAGCACTGATTTACAACGCTATGCCAATGTTAGTAAAAAGTGCTTTGTCAAAATTTACAATCGCAAAATTAATAAAAGCAGTGGCACAGAACAGGCTTAGAACGCTCTGCCAACGGTTGTGAAAAGTGATTTGCCAGTACTTGATTTAAAAAATTTACAACCGTAAAAATAATAAAAGCACTGGCACAGCCCTCACTTAGAGCGCTTTCCCAAAGTTGGCAAAAAGTGCATTGCTAGTACTTGAGTTACAAAATTTTCAACCGTTAACATAATAAAAGCACTGGCACAGACCCTTTACACAACACTTTCCCAACGTTGGCCAAAAGGGCTTTGCCTAGTGGTCGATTTACTAAATTTCATAAATAAATCACGTTTTCTTTCATATTTAATATTCTTAATTTAATTAAATGAATAATCGATTTGAGTTGAACATTTTCTTATTTCAAATATAAAATAACTTTTTTTTTCGAAAACTTCTGAATTTTTAATTTAAAAATTGGAATTCACCTAATTTTAAATGAAAACCTCTTCTTTATAAATTTCAAATTTCTCTATTAAAACTTACAAATTCACAGTCAGTTATTTAATTTACATTGCAGAAATTTAATTTGCATGTTTATTTTTTTTACATAATTTGATTAAATGGTAAAAACAAAAGTTTATAAAAAAAATATAATTACTAATTTATTTATTACTTTATTAGTTGTTTTACCAATGCTTTGCCAATGTTTTAAAATCTGGATTTAGGTACAGGCGAAGACAGTGCTTTGTCAATGTTTTAAAAAAAGAGACGGTCAAGCCCTGCCCGGTGTTATCATTTTGGGGTTGGCAAATCACTTAAATCTTCAGAAAACCAATGCTCATACCACCCTTGAAAGCACTGGGCCAACGCTTTGCCGTTCGTATTTTTCTGGCTGGGTAATTAAACATTATGAATCAAGTTTTATAATACCGAATTTCTAAACGGTTCGATAAGGGGAGCTGTTTTTCACTTTTTGCTCTTTAGCAATTTACAAGAATATCTTTCAACTTTTCTCAATATTCATTGCCCTTTATCCTATTTGACGCCTTTGCTCTTTATATAAATAAATTTTCAATGAATTCTCTTCAGCAGATTTCATTTGGGCGTTAACGGGTTAAGTGTTTATTAATTAAAATGTTTTGTACTTTAAATCTTCGCTTAAGCTGTTAAATTAATATGCGTGTTTTAATATTTGCCAATTAAATTGTATGTTGTTTAATTATTCATATTCTCAGACCAAAAAATGTTGACTAGAAGTATAAAAAAAATCACCACCATATGGTGTTGGTTTCTAACGATTGTTGTCATCTAGATAAAACATTTTCTTAATTGATTTAAAATGTTTGAAAACGTTGAAAATTTAGGTTACGATAATATATTAAAATATTATGCAGTTTTTTTTTAATTTAAATTTTTCTGTAATTATTTCTTTTCAGATCGTGAGGATCAATCAATTTTATGTACTGGTGAATCTGGTGCTGGTAAAACTGAAAATACTAAAAAAGTCATACAGTATTTAGCGTATGTGGCTGCTTCAAAACCTAAAGGTTCTGGTGCGGTAAGTTAACAATATTTTTTTTTTTTAAACTTAAAGGAGTAAATATTTTATATTCGGTTATGCCGAATCTTATAATATTATATCCTTCAACATACTTTCACAGTTAACTTTGATGTTTTAAGTGGACCAGCAAAGTTTTAATCCGAAATAATTTTTAACGTATTTTATAAAATAGGTTGACTGAAGCCATTAAATTATATCGTTAAAATTCCCGATCAATTTATACCAAATTTTAGTTTAGCCTCTTCATTTTTTTGAACATGGCATCCGACAAAAAATTTAATCACAAAATGAATGTATGTTGGGGGTTGTGATAATTATTTTTTATATTTATTTTGTATAATTTTAATTATTATTTAATATTTTTTATTATTTATTATTATTCAATGTGGTTAAACAAAGAAAATCTATTGAGTTTAATATTCACGATTATTTTTTTTATTGTATTATTTTCATCTTCTCCCATGTAAAAAAATATTTTGTGAATTTTCGTATTATATATAAATATATCCGGAAAATGAGATCATCTCATTGTATCATATTAGATATAATCTGATACAATTTCACAATATTTAATTCAATTAGATATAATTTGATAAAATTATTATAGTTTAATACAAATATATCCGAATTTTTGCCTCATCCAAATGTATCAAATTATATATAATGTGATACATTTACAACCAATTAGATACAATTGTATACAAATATATGCAATTACATGTGACATATGTAATCATTTTAAAGACCAATATGTAATGTTATATGTATTTCTATATATGGTACTATATGAAGTGTAATATAAATATATATTTGAGATATAATTTTATATGATTTTATATGAATATATATTTTGCAATATATAATTATAAATAACTGTATAAAGTAATATATAACTATTTTCAAATGTTATACATAAGCAGTCTTGGGCGACGTCAATTACATTTCACAATCATTCACTTCTGACATTTTTCTATATCATTAATAATTTCAGACCTATGGTCACACTTGTGGGCTCAAACGCTTCCATGGAAAATGTTTAATCTTGTAAACACCATACATGGGACATAATGCCGATATTTGCGTATTTAATTACAGGCCAATTACTTTTTTATGTCTAATTACATGTAATTGGGTGTAAGTGAATAATGTCCCTGTAATTAAATACCAATGTTTATACACAATGTTTGGTATTAAAAATTTTACAAATTTTCCAAGAAAGCGTTTAAGCTCACAAGCTCATAGCGTAGGTCTGAAATTATTAATCATATAGAAAAATTTCACAAGTGAATGATTGTGAAATGTAATTGACGTCGCCCAAGTCTGTAAATACGTGTTTTCCCAAAAACAAATTCACTTTTAAAATTTTATGATAAACCTTTCTGATTTTTTAGGGTTCTTGCATTCTTGAGAAAAAAAAATGTAAAAACCAAAATTAAAATTTTGTTAAGAAATGCCATAAAATAGTATGTATGTATTATCAAAACGGGCAACTTTTGTTGATATTATTCGCGATTTAGTTTTCATTTAAAAATCGAGAAATGTGGCTATAATTGTTATGAAACTATTTTTAATAAACTTTTTCATTAGTCATATGAAATTTTTAAGAAATAAAAAAAAAATTTTTTATAAATTTTATGAAAACCTGTATTGAAATAATGAAAAGTTTCAATGGAGGAATTCCAGTGACATTTCATCTAACATATGCCAATTTAGTAGTTGGACAATTTTACAACGCTTGTAGTTAAAAAAATTTTTTTTTTTTTTTTTTAAAGTATTTTTATTTATAACACAGTATAGACTATAAATTATTAATTCACTTTTTGTAGGGAGCCAACGGACCGCGATCTTCTATTTGGCGTATTTAATGCTTGATACCTCCAATCATGCTTTGGACGACATTCATGTAAATTTTTTTACACTGCTTTTAATTTTTTTCTTCAATTCTTCAGTGGATTTGGCTTACCAAACATTTTCATACACTTTTTGGCATAAAAGGGATCAAAAGTCCCTGCTTTTGTTGGGACGTTTGAAGGATTTGCGTATTTCGGTACAAAAGTTGTTTTTGCATTAAGCCAATCTAACGTCTTTTTAGCATGGCAGCTTGCTAAATCAGGCCAAAATAATATGTCGTCTTTAGAGTGCCTTTCTTTTTGCAGTTTTACTAAACATTTATTAATATAAACATCTGCGTTTACAGCCATAACTTTTGAATCTTGTATGTAAAGTTGTGATATACCTTTTGCCGAAATTGCTGCCCACACAAGTACTTTTGGTTCAAACTTCGCTTTGGCCGAATACCGTACCTTGTCGGGAGTCATCAGAATAAAATCCATAATTAATACCCCCGTTGTTCCAAGCAAACGAAAAGTATTGTTTATCATCCAAAATTGTTTGAACATTTTTTCATTTCTTTTTTATCCCGATTGTTGCCACTCCATTTTCAAACCTTTTGAATATGGAATATAATGTGCTACGTGGTACTTGTTCCGTAAGTAAATGACTTAACACTTCGCTTTTAGGATACCGTCCAAGAATGTCGTAGACATTTTTTCTTAAACTGTTTTTTCAAAAACACAAAATAATATTCGGACAATGAAATTTTTGATTAAAATATTTTTTCTTCATAAAGTGTACAAAAAATGTTGTGTATAACTTGGTAAACCTAATTCTAAAATCAAAACTATTTGAAAAGCAACCATTTTTACGTATCTATATATTTTCAAATAGTTTTGATTTTATAATTAGGTTTACCAAATTAGCCAGTTTATACACTAAGGTACACAAATTCTTATAGAGTTGATTTTGTCTGGTGTATGTAATGTCTCGGTTTGAGTTAAGCCAATTATCGTCTTCTATTGCTGACAACAGATGATTTGGGTGATGCCAATGAAACAATTGTATTGTCTATCATGAAAATGATCAAACTTTTTAAAACCCAACAAATAAAATCTAATATGACAATATCATATTAGATTTTGGACTTGAGGTAGAAAAATATTCTAACTAAATATATGAAAATATAGAAAGTCCGAAAAAACAATTTTTGTATTTTCAATACAAAAATTAAAATATTTTTGAATTATCTGCTTGATAGAATTTTTTTCCATTGAACTTTTTCATTACATAATTGCATATTTTCATAAAATTTTATAGAAAATTTCATTTTTTTTATTAAAAATTTCATACGCCTAATGAAAAAGTTTCATAACAATTATAAGCTTTTTCCTAAAATTAAAGACATTTTTCATTCACTCTGTAATAAAGAAAACTTCATTAGTTTAGTGAAACTTTTCATTAAAACTCGAGCGAGAAAATTCTCTCTGTGTAGTTTAGACATTTATTGAAACAATTTCACGATCAAACTAAGTTCTTAAATGCTTAAAAAATAAATTAATCGTTAAAAAACCACTTTGTGAAGAAAAAATTTTCTTAAATTTAATGTAAAGCTTTATAATTGTTATAAAATTGAGTTCTAATGAAACTGTTTCATTTTTATAAAATTTTATGACAACTTTACTATATTAAGGAAAAGTTTCAATGTTCGCGTTCATTAATTTTATGCAAAAAGCAGGGACCGTAATCATTATGAGTTTTATAATAAAAATTACACAATAATGATTATGTTATTAGTTTTAAGGATTTTCTTCAACGGTAATGATTATTTTTGAGTAATAATAAAAAAAATCCGCAATAATCATTATTTTTGAGCAAAAAAAATAAAACTCAAAAATAATCATTATTTATGATTTTTATTTTTTTCGCTCAAAATAAAACTCACTTTCATGTAGGTGTAAATATATATACATATTAGGGCGTGGCGATTAGTATGGAAGGAAAAAAATCTTAATGGGCGCTTCGCGTTTCTGATTCTTGGGATTGTACTGAGCAAAAAAGTCCACTAGACCATACGTCTACGGTGAAAATCGAGCTTCCAGATTTTGACTTTACGGCAAAAAAGCCCTATTTTGAAATCAATAATTAACCCCTTAAACCCCACCCACAAATAATCTGCTAGAGAATCTTCCAAAGAAGAGATTGATACCATAATCTTGGATAAGCTCCTCCTCCTTCCTGAGATATGTCCATCCCACACATTGTTACTTTCACAAAATACGGCAAAAAAAGCCCTATTTTGAAATTAAAAATTAAACCCTTAAACCTCACCCACAAATACGACTGATGCATTTAGGGTTGCCATATTTGAAAAGTGAAAAAAAAGTACATTGATGAAAAAAAAACAGTACTTTTCAATAAAAACAGTACATTTTTGTATTTATTGTTAACATAACTTTTACTTCAATACATCACATATTTACTTAAAATAAGTTAATACACCGAACCAAAATTTGCTATTTAATAGCGTAGGTAAAATCAACAAAAAAAATTTTGTAGATCTTTAACGAAATTTTGTCAATTTTTTTTTTAAGATTTAACAAATTTTTTTCAAATCAACAAATTGACTAAATTTTGTCAAATTGGCTAAAATTATTAGTTTGGACGCCATTACTTTTTGCATTGGGCAGTGTCATGAAAAAAAAATTGTGTTTACAAACCTCCATTGCTTGAAAAGTAAACAAACCAAACTTATATATGTACAAAGAAACGAAGTGGAATTAATACAGGGAGATTCAAAAAATTTATATAAAAAACAATTGTACACACAAAAAAAACATGGTTAAAAAAATATATATTCTTTGTACACGCAAAAAAACTTGTTTATATAAAATGTAAATATACAAAAAAAACAGTACAAAAACAGTACAAATCCAAAAAAAACAGTACTTTTGCGTACTGTTTTAGGTGTTGTGAATAAAACAGTACATTTTTCAAAAAACAGTACATGTACTGTTTAAAACAGTACGAATGGCAACCCTAGATGCATTAGTCTGCTAGAGAATCTTCCAAAGAAGAGATTGATACCAAAATCTTCGATAAGCTCCTCCTACTTCCTGAGATATGTCCATCCCACACATTGAAAGTGAGTTTTATTTTGAGCGAAAAAAATAAAAATCATAAATAATGAAAAAAATAAAACTCAAAAATAATGATTATGGCTGATTTTTTTTTATTATTACTCAAAAATAATCATTACCATTGAAGAAAACTTTAAAAATCAAAAATTTAAAAATCATGACGGATATGCAAAGATTGTCAAAAAATAATAATAATGGCGCAATAAATTTTTTTTTATGACTCTTCTAAGTGATTGATTTTTTGATTCAAAAAAACGAGCAATAATCATTATTTACGGTCCCTGGCAAAAAGTGCATGTATAATTAATTCACTCACTGTACGGGCGAATAACATTTTTAGACACAACGAACATTTTATTAGTCATCTGCTAACTCAACTTATAAAAATTCAGATCCATTATTAAACATCTGTTTTTGAAAAATATTATTATTTTTATTCATTTTCAAAATCTTTCACACAATCAAAAAACGAAAATCATTAAAATTGCATGTCAATTCTTCCTTGAACATAAATGTCAATTATTCATAATTTGTATAAAAACAAAATGTTTTTCCTTTAGTGTCACCCAGTTAAATTAACCATGCCCATTTATAGTTAACAATTTACACATAGATTTATTTTGTAAAAAAGTTGTAAATCTCATACAATATAAATAATAGAAAAAAAACGACCATAATTGATTATGATATTATTAAAACTTCGATATTTTTTCGCCGTTTATAATAAATTGACAAAAAACCTTGTCTAATAAGGAAACTTGTTCTTGAAAATTTGAAATTTTTTTTTTACTTCAACAATAATATGGGAAAAAAATGTTAAAAGCTTTATCGATTTCGGTTAGTATGTTATTTTTTTTGGCTAATAATTCAAAACTAAGTTGCATTTTTATTACAAACTTGGTAAAAACTGCTTTATGTTTAAATAAATGAATTGAGTTTTATTTTTTCATAACCACTGTCAAAGTAAAATACACAGAAAATGTATAAAAAAAAACTTTTAATTAAAATTTATTGACATTTGACGTGCACGCATGCGCCTTTAAAAGTGCCATACAATAAGCTTTTGACAGACAATTGTTTTTGTTTTTTATTTATATTTTACTAAATTGTGTGTTGAAATTTGCAATGAACTTGTTTATTATGTACTTGAATATAAAATAAATAAAATCATAGCAAATTGTTAACTTTTTTTTTTGTTTATTTTGTCTACATCTTAAATTTTATATTGTGTACATATATTCCCAGTCAGAAACTGCCAGTGGTACAAAAAATCAAACTCTGGCGTACCATTGACTAACCGAGGAATTGTAAATAAATAATTATCTGAGACGCTTTACCAGTGCTTTGTCAGTATTTGTTTTACAATAATTTCAGCCGTCCACAGATAATAATACCGGCAGCACCAAAAAAATCATAAATGAACCTTTTGTAATTTTTTTTTTTTTTAAAATCTATTTTTTAGTTTTACTGGCATTTTGTTAACATTATACATTTTGCTTTCCCAGTGCTTTTCCGACGCTTTTTGAACTTTTTAGAAATGAGAAAGCATTTGTTGCCAGCACTTGTATCACCTGTTAAAGTGCCTTGCTGGCGGTGGTCCGTTTGTCTTTTTCTGACTGGGTTGGGGCATACTAACTTTATATATGAGGCATTTCACGGAAGTTGTTTAGTATTCAAAAGTACCTATGTCAGATCAATGTCAAGTTTACTGAACACAGAAAGAATTTTCCGCAAATGAAATGAGGAAAATTTTCAGTCAATAGATGAAATTTTTTTCACAAAATTAAAGAAAAATTTCTTAACATTAATTAAAAACTATAATAATTTTAATGAAACACGCTTTTAATGAAACATTTTCATTAAATGTATTCAACTTTTTTAAATATAATATTTAATCATAAAATTAAATGAAAATTTGCATTAATTAATAATTTCAACGATACTTCATCGGTTTTATGCAAAAGTTCATAATTATCACAACAGTTCCATCAGACAGAGGAAAACGTGGTCGATGATTAATATAAAATAATTTTGAAATTGATCATGTTTAATAAAAATTAATATAATTCAGCTTGAGGTTCAAGTTAGAATACAGAGAAAATTTTCATAAAATTTTGCAAATGAATTTTTGTATTAAATTAATGAAAATTGTCTTCACGGAGCTACAGTTCTTTTCATTAATTATATGCTTTAACATTATGAAGAAGCTAATTTTTAAGAATCTTTTTCTTATCAGAATTAGTTTTCTAATGAAAATTTTCCCTATTATAATGAAAAGTAAAATTTTCTGTATTGTAAAAAAAATTAATTGATTTTATTAAGCAATTTCCTACGTATTATACACTCATTAAAAAAGTTAGTTCAAAAGTCTATTGAACGGTTTCCAATTCAATTGATCTATTTTTGTTGTTGTTGTTTTTATCGTTTAAAATAGTTAATTATGTTAAGTTATTAGTAGCCCAATGTAGAAAAGTATTACGATATAAGTAGTTATATAGTAAGTACATTAGAGCGTTTAATAATTGTTGCTTAAATATACAAAAAAACGTAAGTTACATACTTTTAACAATGTGTTACATATGTATATTTGCAAGAGCAAACATAGAAATGCGAAGCAATTGTATTACGTTCGGTATTGAACTATTTCCCATATGGGGAGAAATTTTATCCAAAATCATGAACCTTTAAAAAAATCGTGACTTTTATTACTGTTTACAAAAAGAAAATAACACTTACGCAGAGTCTGTGATGGACAAAGGGTCCGAAGCATCTCTTAAACCACGTTTTCTTGTATTTTCATTGTGGATTATTCTTCTTTTCAGTCTTATAAAACTTAATATAAAAGCAGACGGCATTTTAAATTATTGTAAATTTTATTTTTTAATAAACAATGTTTTTGACAAGAAAACCATATGTTTTTGGCACTTCGATAATAATTTCGAAAAATATTTGAGTTTTCGAAAGCTTTTAGGATTTGAGAATACCAAATTTCAATTTCGTGTGATTTCACAAATTCGTTTTAATTGCAAAACGTTCTAAAGTAGGGACATGGGCAATAAAAAAAAATTTAGAAATTTAATGAAAAAAAAAAAAACAAAATCTAAAAAACGTTGTCAAAATTAAAAAAAAAACTTTAAAATTTAAAAAAAAAAAATACATAAAATTATGTAAATCATCATAATTTAAAAAAATCGCCAAAATTTAATAAAATTCTTCAAAATTACCAAATTTAAAAAAAAACTATATAATTTTAAAAAATCGCCAAAAATTAATAAAAATCGCCAAAATTGCCGAAATTTGAAAATTAAAAAAATTGCAAAAATTAGATCGCCAAGATTATTTTTGTTTAATCTTGGCGATTTTTTTTTTAATTTTTAGGATGTCATTTAAATTTTGGTGATTTTTTTTTTTTTATTTTGGAATTTTTTTGCTCTGTTGTCATTATTGGTTATAAAAATTGGAAATTTTCAATTAAACATTTAATAGATATTATAAAACTTTTAATTGAAAGTGAATTTGAAACCAAACAAAAGCTAATTTAAAACTTTATTGACAATAATTTTTTCTGTGTAAGTTCAAAATATTTTTTTTTTTCTGTACGCTGAAAGAATTATCTTTATGATACAAAGTGGTGTATTGTTTCATAAAATTGTGGAAGTTGAATGAAATGAATAAATTTATGAAACGTTTCATTAAATTATTTTATAAAATATGATCAACAAAACTAAAAAAAATGTATGTTTTCATTTAAAAATTAGTTTCATAATAATTTATTTTTTGATTTAATTTTTAATATTATCATAAAAATATGCATTAATTTAATGAATAGTGTTATTGACGAAATATTTCGAAAATTCTCCTTGTGTAGCGGTGTATTTGTTGTTAATTGCCTCATATAGAGGTATGTTACAATATTGTAGTAATTAAATGCTTAATTGAGAAAAATAATAAGGTATCAAAAACAACAACTATTTAATTTATTAATGTTGACAGGTTGATGAAGTGAAACAAAAACAAAATATTATTTTAACAAATTAATTAATTTTGTTTATGTAGTTCGTTTGCTGGCCTTTTTTGAAATGTTCTATGTAACCTAGTTTTAGTAATTCTTCTACAACCCAGTGTAGACACCGTACCACTGCTAGTATTATTTTATTTTATTATAAATAAATGATAGAAACAAATAATAAGGACTTACTAATAACTACTTCATTTTCCCATTATTTCAATAAAAAAATGAGTCATCCATAAGTAATTATTTTTATCATTATTTTAAATATAAAGTAATGATCTAAAATTTTTTTGAAAATCTATTCTTAAACTCATTATTTTTTTTAACTTCTAGTAAGTACATATATAACTACTTTTTTTTGATTTTTTGTAAGCTGGAAAGTAATGACATGTTGTACAAGCAAGTCATTTATGTTTTATCTCTCAAGTATAACATGTCGAGATAGCTCAGATGGTAGTGCGGCTGACTGACAACCCGGAGGCAGTGATGCCAACTTAGTGCTTTTGGCAATATTTATAGGGTCACAAAACGCCAAAATTTTACTCATGGTGCCAAAACATAAACATGGTGCATAAACAAAAGCACTAAACTGGTGCTTTTGTAATTTATCGATAGTGCTTTTGTTGTCTTTTTCGGTTTAGAGACCAGTACTTTGTTCGAAAAGCCCTAAAAGTGCAGTTAAAACAATTGAAAATTCCAACTTTTTTACGGTCTTAAAATATTTGCAAAAACATATAATATTTCGCCACATTTTAAATGGATTATTTATTTTTTTTTTTATAAGGAGCTTGACAGATATTTATAAACACCGAAATTGTCGGTGAAGAAATGTGGTTACTTTATTTTAGCACAGTTTTATGGCCAACTTGCTAAAACTGTCGAAAACTCTATTTTTTGTATGACGTTTGACAGACATAATAAATACGGAAATTATGGTCAACTTGATACCATTTTTTTAACTTTGTAAAGAAATTAAAAAAAATGTTGACTTGGGCAAAAAAAAAAAACGCTTTTTTTTACAATTTTTGCAGTTTTTGTTGCCCTTAGTGCTCTCAAAAAGTTGGTAACACTGCATTATTTTTGTCTATACCGGTAACCACATATTTTTATTTTTTTTTTTTTTTTTGTAAGGTGTTTAGTAATGAGATTTCATTATTTTACGCGACATGCCCATATGAAAGTAATGAGATTTTAATAATTGTACTTGTCATTACCAAATAAGGACTTATATTACAATTTATATGGCAATGCTTTTCTACACTGGGAAGTCCTAATTTGTTTCGTGTCAAATAAAGTCATTTAATACACTTCAAACAAAGTCGACTGTTTACCATACGGATTTGCAACAAACACTGAGAGAATTATCTGCATGATATTAAAAAAATTTTGCATTAAATTAACTTGCGCTTTAGTTCGTACATTGAAACGTTTCATTAAGTTAATGCAAGTTTTTATAAAATTGTATGAAAAATATCATTTTATTTATGAAAAGTTTCTTGCACTCAATTAGGAAGTTTCATTAATATAATGGTATCATGTAAAATGTGAAGCTTTTTATGAATTTTAAAAAAATGTTCGTTCATTTTTTGAAGAAAAGTTTTATTGATCTACTAAAACAATTTCATTATTTTTCGCACAAAAAAAATCACAGAGATGGCGCAATAACAAATTATAAGTAGGGTATTATTGCGTTCTATCTTGCTTAGTTTTTGAAACATTCGCCATCTTTGCAAAAGGAAATTCATAAAGATCCTACGTTTGGCGCCATTAAAACAACTGAATTTTTTTTAAGTTTCAAAACTTCATATTTATAGAAAATTATATTGAAAATGGCCACAAACTTATATGTATAACTTTAGCCTTTAATTGAATTGTTACTACGATTAGTGACGATCATATTTGTTTGGATTTATTAAACAATATTCAATTGATCCTTATTTAAATTTATACATAAATCATAAACAAGTGTGCATCTTAAAATGTATTTTGAAGTGTATTTCAATTATAAATTTCCATATGCAACTGTAATGTTTCAAACAAAAATCCATTTTAGTGCGGAAGTAAATTTCCACTCAATACGAAAATTTGTTATATTCTGGATTCCTAAGAAAAACTGATAAAACCAACACACAATGGGGGTTCTATTTCAAAAATCGTTGTTAATTCTTTAATGTGTTTTATTTTAAAAGCCGCCATTTACTATGTGATTGAGAAATTATTTTCAATTATTATTAGACATGACGCCTGGCACACACTATCATGGCATATCGTTCGTCATCGTCATGATCATCATCATCAGGGACGGGAAGTTAATGCAAATGCATGTTTTTCCCTTAAGTCTGAGAACAGTATAAATAAAATATCTTAGCGAATCAATGAATTTGAGTTAAAATTACATAGATTCGTTAGTGCGTATTTTTACTTATTTTATGGCTTGTTTTTGTATGACGTGTCACTCAAAAAATTCGTCTAAACGAGTGATAAAAATGGCTTTGGGGTTCTGTATCACGAATGTCACTTTGTAATGAGTGAAAACGTAAGAGTTGTCATTTTCGTTCTCTTTTTCGGTTTCTATATTGCGATTTGAAACGTCACTAACGTCAAACTCAGACGTTCACAAAACAGCATTTATTTGTTTTGTTTGAAAATTTTAGCTTAAAGAATCCCATAGCAATTCACATGAACATTTTTATTTGTGAATTTGTTATGTTTTTTATTACACAAATTCAATTTTTATAACACTTTAATTATTTTAAAATGAATACAATATTTTTTCAAACAAATAACAGCTGTTTTTGCTTATATTTCATTTACACTGTTGGGTTGCCATCTACCAACAAAAAATGTGTTATTTGTATATGAAAAAAGCTAACAAAAAAAGAAAAACAATGTCATGGCAATCTCTACTGTTTGACATAACATAAAGCTTTACGTACTCAGACGTAAGTCAGACGAACGAATTATAAAAACTCATTTCCTTACATATTCGTTCGGGTGTCACACGTTCTCCTGAAATTATACACGTATTGTAAAAACTAGCCGTTAATTTAAATGCATATTTTTATTGCTTTCAATGCATATTTTTATTGCATTTTTCTTAGTAGCTCGAAAAAAATCTCAATTTTATTTTAGATTAATGTTGTATATGCAAATTGGGATTAAGAGAAAAAGTTTTAAGTGGATTTTTAAATGCGTATTTTTCAATATAAATAATTATATTTTTTTTCTAGAAGTATTCAGAGAATATATTAAACAATACATATTATTATCAAACATGAGCAATGTTTAATTTAAAACGCCTCTCTTCTCACGAGTTTTTATACTTTTTTTTAAAACTCTCATAAAATCAGTACACACCAAAATACACCAATCACAAACTTCGACGTTGAGCGATCATTTTCTATATTCAAAAACCTTTTAGGAACTTATTTATTTACATATCGCTCATTTACTTCAAGGCTGTCATAAGTAAAAAAATGTGACTTTTAAGTTAATTATGCAGATTTATTAGTTATATCATACTTCATATTGTGTACAAATTTCATATTAATATCATGTATACTTTTCGAGATAGAGAATAATATATTTTATTTTTTCTTTAAACTGGGTGCAAAGAGTATATGCTTCATAGAGAAACTGTCACATGTCTCTCGATAATTAGCGAATTTGCACACAACTCTCTACTAACTAAGAGAAAAATACATTAAAACCCCCTATTTATAAAAAACGGGACCAAATAAATAGAGAAAGGGTAGAGCGAGGCTGATATGGATGACAACTTTAAACTCGTTTTTTGAGTTATGTCAGTCTTGCAGTAAATGAGCAATATATAAATAAATATTTTGTTTAAGTTTATTTAATCTCAATATACATTGTATTTTAAGAAAACAATGAGACTGATTTTTTTTTATGTTTTTAATACAATTTAAAATAAATTGTATTGTGCATATTATTAAAATTTTTAGTGCATAATTTAACATTTTGCATGCCTAAAACACACTTTCCTGAAGTTCCTGTCCCTGATCATCGACATCACCATTATCATCAACATATAGTGTTTTTGTATTTTTTTTTTTGTTTTTAAATAAGGGGAACCAATTTATACATTTGTATTCAAAATTATAGTAACCCTTGTGTTATTAACACACATTTTAATTGTATTATACATAATACATTAGACTCCAAAAATAGCAACAAAAAGAGCAATTAGTTTATTTTCAAATTTATTCGAATAAAAATTTGTCAATTTTGATAAATTATATGGGCTTTTCTCAAATATATTTCGAATTGGTGTTAAAACGTTTTATAAATTTTATGGCACATTAATAGGATTTTACAGGACAATAAACCACTAATTAGGCAAATCCGTTTGCGTGATCCACTTTCTGCGAGGGTCTCAAAAGTTATAGCGGTTTATAGTTTAAATTTTCTAAAAATTCTCAAAATTACATCAGTTTATTGATTTTAAAAAATGTCGCATATTTATACCAGTGTTTTATATTTTTGGGCGTTTTCAAGGAAATTTACTCCCTTTTTTGTGCTTTCCAAAAAATTTACTATTTAATGTTACAAAAAATAAAATTTTTGACTTAAAATTGCTGTTTCCGCGATATTTAAAAATTAATGTAATCAGTTGAAGAGAAAATGTATTTCCTACAACTTAATTCGTAATAATTTATTTTTTTTAAAGTTATTTAATTTGGCCCAATAAAATCTTTATTTTTTGAAATTTTTTAATGCCCTTAAGGTTTTGTGTTAAAGCATTGACAAAACTTACAAATATGTAATGTTAATTTTGACGAACTTCGCTCAGCAGTGTTGATGTGCCGGAGCAAAACTTGTTTAGATAAAAGCCTGAGAAAAACCGTTTGTATATACACAGAGAGAATTTCTTGGATACGTTTTAATGAAATTTTTTCACTAAACTGATGAAGTTTTCTTCACAATGTGAATGAAAAAGTTCTTAACCTTTATGAAAAAGCTTCATAGTTTTAATAAAACTATTTTTAATGAAACTTTTTTATTAGTCGTATATAATGTTTAATAAATTAAATTAAATTTTATGAAAAACTGCATTAATTTAATGACAAGTTTCAATGGACGAGTTCCAGTGACATTTTATAGATCTAATGCAAAAATTCATTGATATCATGCAAGTAATTCTCTCAGTGTAGTAATACATTATTTTAAATACACTTAGATGTTTTTGCCTAACTGTGTATTTAAGCAGACATAATCATATAAATTCATATATAAAATAGTTTAATAAAACTATTTTTAATGAAACTTTTGTATTAGTCGTATATAATGTTTAATAAATTAAATGAAATTTTTCATTGAATTTTATGAAAAACTGCATTAATTTAATGACAAATTTCAATGGACGAGTTCCAGTGACATTTCATAGATCTAATGCAAAAATTCATTGATATCATGCAAGTAATTCTCCCAGTGTAGTAATACATTATTTTATATACACTTAGATGTTTTTGTCTGCCTGTGTATTTAAGCGGACATGATTATATAAATTCATATATAAAATAATTTTTGTCGAACAACTTTGATATGATGTCATATATAGTTGCGTCTTATCGCATCTCGATCAATATATAATTGTATATTGCATTTAGAATTAGATAAAATCGATTCAATTAAATATAACTTTATATATAACTAGACATTACAAAATACAAAATAATATATATTGAGATATTATACACTAGAAAATGTGTCAATCTTCATTTAGATATAATTATATATTACACCAAAATACTTGAACAATTTCCCATCTCATTATCTATATAATTATACATACATTAGGAACACTAACTACTCAATCGATGCGTATTAAAAAGCAAAATATGGGGTAAATATAAGTTGATCAGTTCAGTTCCCTACAATCGATAGAAGTTACTGATTGTAGAGCATTTTGATCAAAAAAAAGTTTCGAATTTTATTTTAAATAGGGGTCAAAAGTTTCGTCATTTTTGGCTCAGTATTTGGAACAATATTTTTAAATTTTCTGTAAAAACCCTCTTTTGCCTTTTCTATCTGAAGAACGACGCTTTATTTTTCATTTTTTCAATATTTTTCACAAAAGATGCCAAATAACTGAGCATATAAAATAAAAATTCCGCTATATGAGGTATAAAGATGCATTTTTTTCAAGAAATTCAAAAACACAAAAAACCCACCCTTCAAGTAGGTACGAAATAACAACCACCAAACGTCAGGTAGCAAGTAAAACAAGTATATACCAGCTGCCGTACGTAGGTAGCGCGAAAATTAAAAATGTGCTCTCACTAATCCGGCTGTAACTTTTGAACCCGTAGGAATTTCTCCATGAAATTTTTTTTCTTAGAATCTTAAGAATATTTACTAAAATACAAAATTATAAAAAAAGTCGAATTCAAAAAAGGCCAATGTGATGTCCCTACTTAAGGGAACATAAACGAAACATACCTCCAACTGTTCATAATTACAACATTTACGAACCATTTTTATTCCATGAAGGAGGCGTCAGTGGCCGGAATAAAAACACCAAAAATTGTAAAACTAAAAAAAATTGGTTTAAATTTTCGACTACCATGCATTTATAGCTTAGGTGATGGCACACCAGTTAAGTACGTGTTGAATTTATCTTTCAACTGTTGGGAGACTGTGTACTACCAAATGGAATCCAAAAGTTGAAATAGCAAAAAATATAAAAATAACAAAAGTTGTGTCAAACGATTTGTTTAACTTTTTTAA
This sequence comes from Delia radicum, assembly GCA_021234595.1. Classification (NCBI taxonomy): domain Eukaryota; kingdom Metazoa; phylum Arthropoda; class Insecta; order Diptera; family Anthomyiidae; genus Delia; species Delia radicum. The sequence continues at coordinate 104,070,607 of CM037855.1, read as the reverse complement.
CTTTGCGTAACGATAACAATTAGAAATATGGACCTATGGCCCTAAAATGTTGCACTTCTAAAAGTTATAGTGATGCTAATCCACACATATAACACGCTTTCTGAAATATTTAAAGTGCGAAAGTTATTTAAAAATTATATCAGTTTCAAAGGATTTAAAAATTTTTGACATAAGCCAATATAATTTTTTTTTTTAATTTTTTTCTTGAAAAGTCTTATATAAAACTCAAATTAAAGTTCTTAATCTACATTATTTATTTTGTTATGGCAATTAATTTTTTTAATATTTTTTTTTTTTACCTTATATGGCATTTAATTTTTTATATTTTGTGCTAAAAATATTAATAAAAAATTGTTATAAAACTGAATGGCAGCTTTTTTTACCAGACACCTTTTGTTAAAGATAAAGTGACTCATGTTAGAAATATTCTTGATGTTATTTATTATATTTTGGTATGGATGGTATGGTATGCCTTGAGAAAACAAATGAGTAAATAAATTGTATTTTTTTTTTCTCCTAACTGCCAACAGACAGATAAGGCTCCTGCAAACACTTTTGTTTATTTTTCAAATAACACAAAAAATATGTTTTTAACTTGTGTTTTAGTTATTCTAAGAAAATTGATAATAAAGGGTCCGCCAAATAACTTTTTTTTTTTGAACTCCTGAACCAATTAGACTTTGTATGGCTTCATACCAAGGTCTTTATGCAAAATTCGTCTCAATGATGTCTCCGAAATGTTCAATTGTTGAGAACGACGGTGAATTGATGTTGATGGCGCTTCACGTACACTTTCTGCCACAGCAGCAATATTCTCGGGTGTACGCACTGTTTTTGGCTTTTCACGCTTTGGTTTATCGATGAGGATGACAGTTTCTTTCACTTTTTTCACAAGATAACGAACATACGAACCATATTCGTTCAGCGGAAGGATTAAACTAATTATCTGTCAAATCAGACATGAGCTAAGTGTTACCATTCACGAAATTAGCACTAGTTAAAAAAAAAAACGTTAGATGGCGGACCCTTTACAATATTCTCTATAAACTGACAAGTTTCAACAAAGAAAAATATTTTAAAGTAACTTAAAGAATTAACGGTAGTATTAAAGTTCTTAGAGTTCTACAATTATCAAACAAAAAAACTATATCCTTAACCCTTAAATGCATAGCGATGTATATCTGCATCATAAGTTTAAACTCATATATTTCGGTATGTGGCAACCTTTGCAAAATTTTTTTGTTTGTATTTTAATTAAAAAAAGGGGATTCACCGTTCTCAAATGTAGCTAGAATTTCTGATAGCTAATTTTGTTATTTTTGACAATAATCATTGGTGACTTTCGATTTGTGTACAATTTGAATTTAGCGTGTGTTATAAGCGCGATTATTTATAGCAAAATTAATATAATAATAAAAGGAAAATTGTTTTTGGATAGAATAGAGGTAAGACAAACGAAAAATATTTATGTTATTGTATATGTTGATAAATTTATGCAGAAAAGCCAATTTTTCTTGTGATGTAAAAATACATCAACATGCAAAATCGGTACACTGATCGTAAAGTTAATTTCATGTTAATTTGTTTGTATTATTGTTTTATCAACTATATAATTATAATGTGAATGAATAACTTTCACACTAGTATCTAACGAGATAACAATTTTATTAACATAGCATGTCTCGACAATTAAAAACTAAGGATATCGAAGAAATCCTAGCTGCTTTGGAAGACGGTAATATTTCCGACGATGGTTTGGAGAATGAGAATGATGACGAGGATCAATTTTACACGATTGCAAGAGATATCGTGCAAAATTTGACGGAAGAAGACGAGAGGATAGGGGAACAAGAAACAAATGAAGACGAACTTGCAGCTCAAGGTAATCCTGACCCATATGTCCCAAATGCAGGTCCAGGTAACTTCATGAAATTGTTCGATAGACGTAGCCTTATCTGGAATAAAGATCAACTGACTTTTGATGCCTCTAAAATAACACATGAAGCCGTCACGTTAGATCCAAATGTAGCCGATCTGGATACACCATATAGATGTTTTCACTATTATTTTACTACTGAATTTCTACAAAAAATTGTAGATGAAACTAATCTGTATGCCATTCAAACAAACCCATCTAGCTCTTTCGTTACAACTGTATGCGAATTAAAAAAATTCATTGGCATTTTGATGTTTATGTCGGTCCAACATTTCCCTAGTGTGCGTTCTTGTTGGAATAATAAGTTTGGTTATGAACCAATAAAACCCGTTATGCCGGTAAATCGTTTTGAGGCCATAAGAAGCATGATGCACTTCAACAACAATGAGGAACATCTTCCAAGAGATCATTAAAATCACGATCGTCTTCACAAGATTAGACCTGTAATAGACCACCTCAATGAAACATTCTCATATATTCCTATAGATCAACGCCTCTCACTAGATGAACAAATGTGTTCAACTAAAATAGGTCATTTCCTAAAACAGTACTTACCAAATAAGCCCCACAAGTGGGGTTACAAGCTATTTGTTTTATGCAGTCTAATGGGTTAATCATACCGTTTTGAAGTGTATTCCGGACAAAAAGATCAAAGAAATAGAAAAGCAGATGAACCTGATTTAGGAGTCACCAATAATGTCGTCTTACGCTTAGCCAGGGTAATACCAAAGATGAGAAATCACATACTATTTTTCGATAATTTTTACACATCATTGCCCTTGGCTTACTATTTATCGAAACACGGAATCTATTGTGTCGGAACTGTACAACAGAATAGATTGCCAAATTGTCGCTTCCCGGACAAGAAGGAGCTAATGAAAACAGCGACACCTAGGGGAACTTATGAGGAAAGAATTTCTCACTATGACGGGGTGGACTTTTCAGCGACGGTGCGGAAAGACAACAAAGTGGTTACATTGTTGTCTACTTACATTGGCTCCAAACCTGTTGGTAATATCTGCCGATATGATAAGCGAATAAAGGAAAAAATAGATATCTCTTGTCCAAAAATTGTGCAAGAGTATAATAAGCATATGGGAGGAGTAGATTTGATGGATAGCTATTTAGGTCGCTACCGCATAAGAGTAAACAGTCGCAAATGGTACCTTCGCTTATTTTACCATATATTGGACCTCGCGGTAATAAATTCCTGGATATTACTGAAGAAAAACCTGACTGCAAAAGGCACCCCGAACAAAGAACTACCAAATCTGGGCCAGTTTCGCAATGACTTGGCTGACGCTCTTTGTAATGTGGGATCTCAATTAAACGTCAATAAAAGAGGTCGACCTTGTAATGAGTCAGTGCAGCAAAGTTTACTGACAAAAAAAATATATTATCGCCTCATCCCTTGCCGTCTATAGATGTACGAAAAGATGGCGTTGGTCACTGGCCTATATTTTCCAACAGATTGAGATGTAAAATTCCTGAATGTAAGGATACCACACAGTGGTCATGTGGCAAATGCAATATTCCTTTATGTTTAAATGGTAAAAATAATTGTTTTATAAATTTTCATGTTTTGTAATATATTCCAACACGTAGATTACTAGAATTTATTGAGTGATTGTTCATGATGGTGTAGAAATACATCAAAATGTTTTTTTGAAAATAAAGAGAAAATCCGCATAATTTTGTTTTTCTTTTATTTTTCCCTTTAACTTCATTCATTTTTCATTTGATTAAAATTTTTTTTTACAAAAATAAAAAATCATGCATTTAAGGGTTAAGCTAAAAAAAAACTAATTTTTTAAGCAGAGATTCAAAACTATCCAGCAAAACTTTCTATTACCCGGTAATAAGTTTGGGAAAAAGAAATTAAGGTCGGTAACTGCCTAATAAACCAAAGAACGATATGATAGCGAAATCGCTATCACCTTAACTATCCGAAAACGATATTATATTTCAGGCAGATTATGATATCATTTTCGATACGATTGTAGCGATAAATATACTTCTAAATATTTAGTTTTGAAAAAAACTTCAAGAAATTTTCAAAAACAAATAAAATTTATAAGAAATTGGAAGTTTTTCTTTTTTGGTCATTTGTACTCCTTTATATCACTCAAGCAAATGCACGGTCTTGCTGAGTTATAAATATAAATTTCTTCTTAATAAAACGAATTAAATATATATTTTAAACATTGACATGATTTTAGGTTATTTTCAAACGATTTAACCACAATTTATTGGTAGACCAACAATCTCAGTCTCGTCTCACACACAGAGAATAAATTGGTTGGAATTCCATTGTAACCAACAAAATGTAATCATTATTCAATAATTTTAATTGCAAGTACTTAAAATTTATCATCAGAATAATTAAACAATAATGTAAACAGAAAATAATTAAAATTAACCTAAACACAGTCACATCATTCAAAATATGATTAACATGTGAGTTAAATAGATGATATTTACGATTAACACTAAAATGGCACGAAGAATGTTGATGAAGACCGTAGTGGGTCAGAAAATGCATTCCATTCATGCTAGTGTCTAATAACTTTTTCTGTGTTTTTTTTTTCTAATAGTCAAAGTAAATTATCATATAAAAATTATAATTTTTCTGTTAATTTAGAGAAAAATTTGTCATGATCTAAAACCGAACAAATAAAATCTCACACATAAATTAATAGATCAACGATAAAATTCACTATTAAACCACTCACCAGGTACAGTGCAAAAATCATTTAATGTATATGCTCGTCATATGTATTAATAAAAAAAATCTTTAATGTTTGTTGATATGCTTTGCTAATGCAAAAGGATAGTATATGATGACATTAGAGAAAAAAAACTGCCATTTAAAGTTTTAACTAAAAGTTAAACTGGCAACTATGATAATGACTAGAGAAAAAACAAACACTCTATAAATAGAAATCGTTCGTGGTAAATTTCATTCTAACTCAACACACAGAGTAATGTGGGATTTAAAAGTTACCCAATTTCTTTAACATGTGAGTTAAATAGATGATATTTACGATTAACACTAAAATGGCACGAAGAATGTTGATGAAGACCGTAGTGGGTCAGAAAATGCATTCCATTCATGCTAGTGTCTAATAACTTTTTCTGTGTTTTTTTCTAATAGTCAAAGTAAATTATCATATAAAAATTATAATTTTTCTGATAATTTAGAGAAAAATTTGTCATGATCTAAAACCGAACAAATAAAATCTCACAATATTGGTTTTCCTAATCAATATTGAAAAAATACTATCTTCTACATTACATTTAATACCAACAACCAACCAATTTTCGGAGATTTTATCCGTTGAATAATATATTTGCAGTTAACATCGAATATTAGTTTCGCCTGCAAAAAAACAATCACTCTATCTAAAATATTAGTATTCGTTACCAATTTTAAAATAATATAAAGTTTTTTAATAGCTTTGGTAACTCTAATAAAAGATTAATATTAGCAAACCAATTTCTGTTGTACATACAAATCTATTTTTAGACATTCATATTTAAACTTGAAAGAAAAAAAATATTTATAGTAGGAATTTGTGAATACAAATTCAAATTAGATTTGGGCTAGAGGTAAAGTAATTGCTTGACAATCAGAAGATCACCGGTTCGACTACAGTCCGCGACAAAAGAATTTTTTTTAATAAAATAATTTTAAAATAATATATTAATGAAAATGAAAATTATTCAAGTTCGAGGCCATACTCTATATTTCTTCATTAGGATATTGTCCTAACAAATAATCTATAGAGTTTTTTTGTTTTCAAATTTATTATTTAACCCTGTTTTTTGCTATTTAAGTATAAAAATCGTCAAAAGTGGCATCACAGCACGCAAAAGAATATTTTGTAAAAAATTCATTCGCCCCTTTCGATTAGAATTAGAAAAATTTTACACAAATTGGGAACACATCGTCAAAATTAAAAAAAAATCGGTAAACTTGAAAAAAATCAACAAAATTAAAAATTTTTAAAATCTGTATAAATCGCCAACAGTGAAATAATAAACACCAAACTTGGAAAAAAAATAAATAAATTGCCAAAATAAAATTTAAAACGTCCATCACGAAGACTAAAATAGCTAGAAAAAAATACATCAAAACTCGCAAAAAAAAAAACACCTAAATATCGGTTAGATTCTTAGATCGCGTTTTTCTCAAAAACTAAGCATTGCAGAAAAATAAGTCATTTTACAATTAACCGGTTTTTCAGTATTGCAGATTTTTTTTAAATTTTGAACATCTTTTGGTGATTTTTTTTTTATTATTTTGTAATTTTTTCAATTTGTTGAAATTATAGGTTATAGAAACTGGAAGTTTTGTGTGCACCAAATTCACCTTCAATTAAACTTTTAATAGATATTATTAAACTTTTAATTGAAAGTGAGTTTGAAGTCCGCTAAAAAAAAAATCTGATCAAAAATCGGTCTACCCTGTTTGCTATTATTATGAAATTAAGTGCATTATATTTTATACATTGTAGTAACTAAAATAAAACTTTGCAAATTTCTATTAAATTTTCAATAAATTATTTTACCAAACTACCTCATAATATTTTTGCCTAAGGTTAAAAATATAAAAAAAATATTCAAAATGCCTATAATGCTTTTACCTTAAATTGCATTTGGCCCCAATGTCGATATAATAAAATGCATTTTTAAAATCAATCAATCACCAACCAACCTCTACCAAAACCACTAAAAAAAATTATTATTTATTTTATGGCGATTATTTATCTTTATCACAATTACTAAAAATAGTGTCTTTATGCATTTAAAAAAGGGGTTTCAGAAAAATACATCATATCAATTTTGTGTAAAAATGTTTTCTTAAGAAAAATGTAAATAAACCATTAATTTATATTGTACGAGCTTAAAAGCCCGATACTTCGTTACCGGTAGTTTTATATATCGGGATATATTGGGTTGGAAAATTATTTTTTTTTTAAGGAATTCGTTTAATAAATTAGTTTATCCTTTTTAAGTAGATGTTTTTGTAATTTCAAGTTTCAAATTTCTACCTTAATGGAATTCCATAGGTCGTTAAAGGTGGAATTTCTTTCTTTTAAACCCCATTTATACCAAGATTTTATAAAAACCTATAAGATACATTCAATAAATTAACCCATACCTCAAAAAAAAGTTAAATTTCAGACTAAATCGTTTGTGCAGGACGTTAAGGGGAAGACTTCCTCTTTTTGTCCCTCCCTGTAAACATTTTTTAATACCCGACTATTGCACCAAATTAGTTCCAAGATTCAACGGTTCATGCTGTGTGCATTGACAAACCAAATTTTATTGTCATTACTTTAGCGGATTTTAGGAGCAGACATTTCCCCAAACAAACCCGCGTTTTATGCCGTTCTTTTCAAAAGTTCCTAAATATAACTTATCAGTGAATTAGACCATACAACAGTAAACAAATATTTTAAATTTAGGTTCTTACTATAAGGGTATAGGCATCCTCCTAGCAGGAATTTCCAAAAATCCCGTCTATGGGAATGGAAGAACAAACTTATCCAGTTTTATTTTTTCGCCTTTGTACCACAATTGTTATAACGTTCCTTAACCGTAGTTTAGGATATATTCAGAAACATATGATTTAAATTTACAACATTTAACCACACACCAAATTTCAAGTACGTCGCTTAAGTGGGTTTGCCAGACTGTTAAGGGCAGACTATACCCCTTTTTGGGTTTAACCGCAGAAATTTCAAAACATCTCTTCTAAGGGGTTATCAACGCGGTATGAGAATCCTCTCTCATATTTAAAGATCCCCCGTTAAGCGGTATAAAAAGGGAAAGACTTAAACCCCAATTTGTACCATGATTAGTTACATACATTTTAAATTCCAAATTTCTGGCCAAAGGGCTTTGGTCAGTCTGCCAAGGGGGGGACTTCTACATTTTTGTCCCCGTAAAAATTTCCAAAAATACGCTCTATACAGATGTTCACTCCTGTTAAGTAACCTCATACCGAATTTCTGATTAAGCAAAAAGGTGAGACTTCCCCCTTTTTGTCCCTCGTTGGAATTTCTAAGTTCATCACTTTAGTGGTTTGGCCTGGCCGCCAAAGAGAGAGTTTCTGCTACGTTAATGAATCCAAAAAGTATCATAGCTAGTTTATATTCGAAGAAACATATTTTAATTTTCAAATTTCTGACGAAAGGGCTTTGGGCAGGCCGCCAAAGGGAAGACTTTTAACTCGTGGGAATTTAAAAAAATCCAGTTAATACACATATCTACTAGTGATAAGGTACCCCCATACCAAATTTCGGCAGGCCGCCAAGGAGCAGACTTCCAATTACTGCCCCTCACCATAGGAATTTCCAAAAAAATTCGCTCTATACAAATGTCTTCTCCTGATTAGGAACCCATGGTTTGGGCAGGCCGCCCAAAGGGGGAGAATTTCCCCTTGCCCGTGGGAATTTCCAAAAATCCCGTTAATACATATATCTACTCGTGCTAAGGTACCCCCATCCAAATTTAAAGTTCCTCGCTTTAGTGGTTTGGCCAGGCCGCCAAGGGGTAGACTTTCCCCTACTGCCCCTCCCCTTAGAAATTTCCAAAAATCCGCTCTATACAGATGTCAACTCCTGATTTGTAACCCACATAAAAAATTTCAAGTTTCTAGCTTCAGCAGTTTGGCCAGTCCGCCAAGGGGGAGACTTGTTTCCCCTGTTAGCCCATTTTACCACGTTTCTATGCAAAATTCCAAAAAGTACCATACAACCAATGAAGTTGGGACATATCCGAAAGAACACATATTGAAAATTTCAGCTTTCTATCCCTAAAGGTTTGGTCAGGTCGCCAAGGGTGACCCTCCCCGTAGTATTTTTCAAAAATCCCATCTTAGCGGACGTCTACGCTGGAGGATGGACCTACATGTCAAATTTCAAGTTCCTAGCTCCAGCGGTATTCCCTGGGCGATGTTGAGTCAGTGAGTGAGTTAATGAGTGAGTGAGTAACGTTATTATTTTATATATACATATATGACTCATGTATATGGTACAAAAAAGGCCCAACATGTGTTTGTATGTCTTTTTTATGAATCGATAACAATTGATAAGGTAATTGTATAAAAATAAAATAATTACCAAAAACCTACTTTAAATTAATCTTATCTTATAGAACGGGAAACAAAAAAATATTAATTTCAATAAAAATAAAAACAATCTATAAGTATATTTTATTTTTCAATCGATTTTCTTTGTTTACTATATTGAATATATATTTAATTTTATATCCTACACCAATTCTTTAAATTTATCAATGATTTTCACGTTCCGGTACAAAATGCAAGTTAAATTAAGTACATGCATTAAATTTGGTTTTATCAAATTTTTTCTTTATACCCTCCACAATGAACAATTGCAAATTAAATAAAAACATATTTTAAAAAAATATGTTAGAGGTGGAAACAAAATTTTGAGGTGAAAAACTTGTTTGGATGTAAAAAAGAAATTGTGTAGTGAAAAACAATTTTGAGGTGAAGAACTAATTTTTTTTAGTGAAAAAAATTTTAGGTGAATTTTAAATATTATTCATCTCTTTGCGTCTGGTGGAAACATGTGACGTTATTTCTTATATATCAGACGCTACTATGAATTTGTACGCTGTATATATTATACGTCTATATGTATGGAACATGTTAAACCGCTGGACCGATTTTGCTCATTTCCAATACCAAACTTTTCGGGAAAATGTACATTAATCTGTGTAAAAATGAGCATTCCATATTGAGTTTTATCGCCGTGATCGCCATTTCAACAGACAGACAGACGGACATTGCTAAATCGTCTTAACATTGAATAAGGATCAAGAATATATATACTTCATGGGTATATATTTCGATGCGTTACAAACGGAATGACAAACTGATATATACCCTCATCACAGTATGTGCAGGTTATAAAAAACTTACTCTTATTGTCGTGAACACCCGTTATTTTTATAATTTCGCGATGCAAAATTTTTAATGTTTTATACATTGAATACTTGTTTTAATTAAAATATTTGTTAATTCAATTAAAAGTTTAATTGTATTTCAACATAGCTTTAACTCGTAGCGCGCCGCTACCAAAGTTTTCAATTTTTGAAAAATTTTCATAAATTGCCTTAATAAAAAATACACTGCGTTGCAAAACCATAATTACACATTAATTTTACTAAATTTCGTAAGTTAAAACAAATAGAAGAGTTTAACCGACATAAATGTAAAACCAATAAAAAAACTAATAATATTGAGCAAAAAGACAATGAATTTATTTTTTATTTTACTATTCAAAAATTAATAACAAAATCAATTAGTGTTTCATAACTATAAATATACTTAAGTTAATATATTAAAGCTGCGGTTTTAATAATGCGCGAGGCCTTCTTTTTTTGGAATCAACTCGAAAACTCGATCAGACATATAGTCTACCAGATTTATTCGAAGTTCTTCCGTTATAGATCTCCACGCTTAAATAACTGCTTCTTTTAGATGAAAACCGCTTTCATATTGACGGGCCATTCCAATACTCTAATATTTTTTGATGATAGCCATTCCATCGTTTGACGATTTACATGTACCTCAGTACATTGCCATTTATTGCTATTTTCAATAAATGGCACCAATTTCTCATCTGATACTGTAACGTACTCAGAAAAACTCATTGGAATGCTTGGAAATGCCAAATCAACCATTCCGTCGAAACAAACAGCACCCAAACCATTAAGAATCTGGCTCCGAAATTTCTTTTTATGAAATATTTTGGTTCCTTACGTAGGTCGCTCCATTAGCTGTTAAAACCGTCTGGATCATCAAGATTGAACTTTTTCTCATCAGAAAAAATTACCTTTAAAAGTAATTTATGTTAAAACAGTCCTACAAACAACAGCTATTATTGACTTACCTATCTCCATCTCCAGTTGGTTTGTAAATTCCTTTTAGAGAATTTAAGTCGAGCAGTTTTGTAGCGGGGTAATAGCCTTGGCATAGACATCAGCTTTCAGCGAGTAATTCTCTGGGAAATCTTTAAGAGCCTACGTATGGTTGATTTGGACACATTTACCATACATGCAACCATTATCTGATTGAAACTCTTCATTGAGTTGCTGGAAATGTTGATTATTTTACGCCGGTCCCGATTAGAAAGGTTTTTTTCGGGCCGCCTGTTTTATTTTTACCATAAGCACTCGGATTATTTGCAAAATTTGTGACAACCAAATGTGAACGGGTTATTTTTATAGCAATTTCCCGAAAACTTAAGAAACTTTTTAAATACGCTGAAATTGGACATTTTTCAAAATTTCTTGGATATAACCACACGGCATTTTATTGCAAATTAATTGATTAAAATGGCATAAAAAACAAAAATAATTCTTTAATTTTTCTTTATTTCATATTCTTTTTGGTTTACCGTTATATGTAATTATAAAGGGTGTTTTTTATAGAGGTATAGAACTTTGAAATGGAATAAAACAAAGATAAATTTTTTAAATTGACATGAAATTTACTTTATTCGAAAGATAATCTTCTGGCATTTATGACTTCTGGCATATGACCGCCACGGCTGGCTCGGACGTACTCTAATCTGGAGGTCCAATTTTTGACGACTTTTTCCAACATTTCAATTTCAACGTGAAACTAAGCGGTTACCAAACGTTTCCTTCAATAAATCAATTGTGGCACGAGCTGTGTGACATGTTCCGCCGTCTTGTTGAAACCATAGCTCCTGCACATCATGGTTGTTCAATTGATGAACGAAAAAGTCAGTAATCATGGCTGTATACCACTGACTGTAACGTTCTGACCAGCATCGTTTTTAAAGTACGGACCAATGATTCCACCAGCCCATAAAGCACACAAAACAGTCAGTTTTTCTGGATGTAACGGTGTCTCAAAATACACTTGAGGATTATCATCACTCCAAATACTACAGTTTTGTTTATTGACGTATCCATTTACCCAAAAATGAGCTTCATCGCTAAACAAAATTCGCTTATGAAAATCGGGATCAATGGCAATCTTGTTTTTGGGCCCATTCACCGAATCTACGCCTTGCTAGGTGATCGTGTGGCTTCAATTGTTGCACGAGTTGGATTTTGTAAGCACGCAAACCAGGATCTTTCCGCAAAATCTTCCATAAAGTGGATGGACACATATTCAATTCCTGTGCACGATGGCGGATAAACTGATTGGGGTCTTCCTCTACGCTACGCTCTAAAGCAACAATGACTTCTTATGTACGCACCGTCTCTGTGGATGCATATTATCATTTAGAGTAAACGTGGTGGAAAACGTTCCATAGTTAATCGAAATAATTGCTCTGATGGACGATTATGTTGACCGTAAAATGGGCGTAGAGCGCGATACGTATTTCGAACAAAACCATGATTTTCAAAATAAATTTGCACAATTTGGAAGCGTTGTTAAGGCGTCAGTCTATTCATGTTGAAATGCCAAACCAAACTAAACATAAAACACTTGACAGCTGACAATATGGTCGCTAGTTAAAAAAGTGTTGCCAACTTAAAGTTCTATACCTATATAAAAAATACCGTTTAGTTATGAAACACTAACAAAATATTATTACACAATTTTTCTCTTAAATCACACTCTTAAAAATGTTTTAAAAATATGTTTATAATATTAGAAAAAATAGCAAAAATCATTTATAAGTATAGTTCTGCAACGCAGTATATGTCTTGCAACGCAGTGTTATAAATTTTTACATGCTGAATGCGAATATTTTTAAATTTTTGAAATCGGAATAACGGTTTTTGAGATAATGCGATTTGATTTTCACTAAAAATTGCATCGTTTTCCTCTATAATAGAAATTTTTTAAAAATTATCTTTGAATTTTTTGCTTTTGCAGTAAAATAATACACAAAACATTCTTTTTTTTTTTGATTATAATTAGCGGTTTTCATTTTTGGTGTTATATTTACTTCGTGTTATATTTACTTCGTGTTATATTTACTGCGATTTTTTCACAACAAAGCGTGAGTGTCTTTTTTTAATGTATGGTAAATTTTTTTTATTAATTAATAATCATATAATTACAAATTATATACTATTACCCTAACCGAGCACTAGCTACTATGGCCTTCGGCGCTTTGTAGCGAAAACAGACCAGAGCCTCTGGTGGGAATCGAGCCCACGACTCCCGCACTGTATCGCCACATATGTATCAAAAATTAGTTTAATATTAGAAAAATACCAAAATGTACAGAAAAAGAAAAAATCACAAATTTTTAGGGCAATACATTTTGTTGTTGGTTCTGGTAAATTTTGATAAATTTATCAAACGTACACCATAAACCAGATCTACAAGGGTTATTTCCTACCAAGAATGAATACCGCTATTATATCTGAAATTAGAGATGATGTATCACAAAATATATATTTTTAAATTAATATAAATTTTTTTCCATATATCAGAGGCTTTGTGCGCAGGGCGCCAAGGTGTAAGTATCCGATTTTTCTTAAATTTCGCACCACAAAACTATTGGACCTAGTGCTACAACAATCAAAACATTAATTAATGAAAATGAAAAGTTGAAGTAAAATATTCCTTCAATAATCATGAGTATAAAATTAAAAAGCATAACAATTTTACTATGTAAATTTTCTGTTTTTCCGATATACTTGTAGGTAAATTTACAAGTTATTTTTTAAACAATATTGACATAATTATGCTCAAATGAAAAGTAGTTTTGTGTACTTTGCTAGTTTAAAAATGAAAAAATTTAGTATAATTTTTAAAAATTTTTTAGAATGGATGAAAAAACGCCATTTTTAGTTAAATTTAAGCAATATCTCGAAAACCGTTAGTCCGATTTCAAAATTTTTTAATTAATGCCAAATTTAATTAAAAATTATGTATCGCAAGACATATTATTATTAAAGCAGTTTACGAAAAATTTTCTTCGCAGGGCGCCACGGGTTACTTCAAATATTTGCTACAATAATTGATAAAAATCGAAAGTTGAAAAACATTACGCTCTAAAGGACTTGTCATACAAAATGTATGGAAAAGTATTTTCGCTTTTATTTTTATCTTTTATCGTGAACACCCTCCAAAATGGTATTCTTCAAAATGACGGGAATCCTGGCACACTAAGGGCCGTTATTACAACTTGCCTTTAAAGTAAATGTTAGTAAAAAGTAACTTTAGCTAAAATGAGGAATAAAGTGAGCTATAATGTTTTTCGTAATTACAACTTCCCAATAAAATAAAATTAATATTTTTGATAATGTGGCAGCACCAAACTATAAACCGATATGAATTGGTTTATAAAAATACGTAGTGGCAACGTACTTTTATTTATTTGTTTACAAACAATAATTTGTGAAATTCGGTATTTTCTTCTTCTTCTTTATAGAGCAGAAAATGTGGTAACTTTAAACACATAAACCTTACGTTTAAAGTTAAAGGCAACAATATCTTCCCTTTAGCTTATCGGTCACTTTTAGCTTAAAGTATACTTATAATAACGAAAAACTAATAATTTGTCAGATAACATCCGAACTTTAGCTATTGGCAAGTTGTAATAATGGCCCTTAGGGCCCTAATCGGTTTTTAGTTTGGTGCTGCCACATTATCAAAAATATTAATTTTATTTTATTGGGAAGTTGTAATAACGATAAACATTATAGCTCACTTTATTCCTCACTTTAGCTAAAGTTACTTTTACTAACATTTACTTTAAAGGCAAGCCCTAAGAGAATTATCTTCATTTCAGTAATGAATTTCTTTATAGCTTTATTAAAAATTGTCACTTATGAAATGTTTGTAGAATTAATGAAAATCTTCATAACTAATGAATCATTCCGACAATGCAGCGTTTATAGAATTTATGAAACAGTTTCATAACATTTTTAAATATTTGAATTTTCTTTGAATTAATAAAACTCTTCAAGAATGTTTTAAAAAATTCATTAAAACTAAGCCAATGAGCCGCTGCATATGATTTTTTAAACAATTTCATAGGAGTCCAAAATTAAGGCTACATTGAAATAATAAAGCACTTTATAACATATGTTGAACACTTAACTCTTAAAACTAAAGTTGGAAATGTATGAAAATTAATGAAATTATGAAATTTTATGAAAAATTACGTTTTTGAAATAATTTCATAGCTCCAAAGAAAATGTTTGTTAAATTTATGAAGAGATAATTTATGAAATTGAATGAATTTTTTTTTATGAAACTGAAATTTCTTGGATATAACGAAATTCTTCATTGAACCTATGAAAAAAATTCTATGAAATTGTTTCATTAATTTTTTGTTTTTTTAAAAAAAAAGCAACATTCAGGAAATTCTTTCTATTAATTAATGTGTTGCTTTCTTTGGAAAGGGGATAGTGGAGAGATGAAAGGTGGTGAAAGATGAAGGGCTTCAAACATGGCAACACTGTAATTTCGAGAGTAGATAAGTCTTAGAACAGTTGTTGCTCGCCACCTGATGTAGAGTTGGCGAATTTATTGAAGCTTTTTGTTTCATAGCCCTGATTCATTATTTTACTTCGGTGGGGTTAAGTGCTATGGGAACACCGAAGGTGGGCGCAGCGATACATATAAGTGATAGAAAACTCATACATATTATTTTTCTAAACTGATGTTGTCGTCACCGGGAATCGAACCCGGGACCATCTGTGTAACAGTCCAACGCGCTAACCATTACACCACAACGCCCATGAAGGATGATTCTCTCAATGCATGCATTCACTATTTATAATTTTAAAATAAACTTCCACATAACGGTTAAAAAATATTTTTTTTAAATTGGTGCAGGATATTTTAAGTATCAATAAAAAAAAAAACTATCTTATAATTATTTTTTTACAAATTGTAAATCGTTATAATTATGGGTTAAATTTATTTTATTTTATTTATAATTTTAATTTGTTTTCATTTATTTATTTTCTTTTTTTTTTTTGTTTATTTTCATGTATACTTCTGCAAATATAAATTAAAAACACGCTCTTAAAAAAAAAAAAACAAATAAAATTTTTAATAATGAACCTGTACACTATGGTTGTTGTAAACATAATTTGGTTGTTGCTGCAAACAAACAAAAATATATGCAAAAAATCAAAAATATACAAATTTATTAATTGTAAATACAATTGTACATGTTTTAACTTCAATACAATTTTTATATTTTTAAAATTCAACACTTTTTTTAACACACAAATCATGACAACACCCACCCACCCACCACAATCGCAAAAAATCAAACAACAATCCAATTTAAAAAATATTCCTGCAAAATCTATATAAATTCACCAATTTATAAAAAAATCCAATAAAAAAAAAACTTTTTTTTAATTAAAACACCAATAAAGGGACCACATCCGGCTTTAATTATTGTAAGTATTTTCTGGTTTTGTCTATATTTTAATTTTTATTTTTAATCAACCAAACCCTAATATGATTTTTATTAATTTTTATTTTATTTATGGTTTAAGGTTTTTTATTTTTAATTTGAATTTATATGCTTTGAAAATTTATAATTATCCGTGCTAGTTAAAAAAAAAAAAAAATAAAAAATTTTTAGTTTTTGTAAATTTTTTCGTTTTATATTGTGTTATAAACCAAATTCCTCCCTCCCCAGCCTTTTTTTGTTTAATAAGAAACATTTGTTTAACCCGGTTTTCTAATGCATTATCATCTTAACTAATATTTTATGTCGCCATCAATATTCTTCACCGTGATCATCAACATCATCAACGTCATTTTTATTTCTCTCTTCAAATATTGTGCAATTCTCAACGTATTTGAATTTATATTAAAAACCATAATTTGTTACCCACTAATAACAACAATATCTAATATTAATAATAATAATTTTTTTTTTTCATATTTAAATTTATTTGTGTGTAACAAATTTGTTAATTGTAATTGTAAACCTCTACCACCATTTAACCTTTTATTGACGTCTTTTGTCTACACGTTACATTACGTACGTTACTTTTAACTCGTGTATAAATGATGCTACTAAAAATTTGTGTCATTAATAATTCCAAAAATATCTAGAGTAGTACTGCAGGAACACTTGCGGTAAAGTATCATTATTAATTGTATTTAAGTAATAGATAAAAACAAAAAAAATAACACAGGCCAACAAAATTTAGTAACAAGAACCTGGCCACATTTTTCCGAATGTTTTTGACGCGCTAAATTCAAATTCGAGCTCAGAATTGCTTCAACCGTTTTTCTCAGCTTTTTGGGATATTTTAACCCAAAAGTGCAAAAATCCTTTTTTTCATATTTGAGGTCGTATAACATACAGTCGGGCCTCGATTATCCGTGATGGTCGGGACCAGAAGCATTACGGATAATCGATTTTCACGGTTAATCGAATAACAGTTTTGATTACAGTTTTTTTTTTTTTTAATATTTTTATTATTTAACAAGTGAACATTGGTGTACATACATATTTACATTAAAAAAAAATTAATTCAAGAAGTTTATGTACATTTTTAAATTAAATAAGTATGTATACATTAAATTTTCTACTGAAAACATGAGACAAAAAAGGACATTAAGCAAAAAAAGAATACAATTTCTTAAAAAAAGTCGTGTAATGTTGTTTGTCTAATATTTTGTCAACTTATATATTTGGGCAAATTTCTGCCATCACGGATAATAGAGGTAATCTTTTTTTTTTTTTTTGAGTTATTAAATGTTAATGGCGGTATAATCAATACACAAATTGCCAAGTTATAGTAAGCGTTTAACCCGAAACGCATGATATATATAAGATGATTAAAATCAGACGAACAGGAACATCAGCAACACATACACAACCATTGCCTTCGCAATGGAGGCTCAGCGAGATGAGGCCCCAATTCGCCATAAAAAGAACGAATTCCATCAGACCAACACGTGCACAAAACAACCATTGCCTTTGCAATGGAGGAGTAAACGATGTCTCCAAAGGAATCCGAACGGTTTGCATATGGCTAGACTCAACAGTCTAACGGCATGCTGAGACACGCTTTATAGTATTGCAAAAAAGAATAGAATTAACCGTTATTCTCCATTAATAATTAATGCGAGTGACGAGATAACTTATCTCTTCGGCAACTAACGGCGCACTGAATAGAGGTAATCACGGTTAATCGAAGCAAACAATTTGAAAACATTGCAAACAAAAAACAATAGACTGATCTTTGGCCATCACTGTTAGTCGGGGTTACCGGTTAACCGGATCACGGATAATCGAGGCCCGACTGTATTCAGGTAATATTTTTTCAAATAGCTCGTAACGTTATTTGAAAGTACTGTTCTTGACCTTCAAAATCCATTTTTAAACTTAAAAAAAATTATTGGTTTCCGAGAAATCGTCTGTTGAAGTTACTGACAAGGAAACTACACAGTAACTACTATCTGTAGATTTTAATGAAAGTTGTATATGTTGTTGAGGACAAAAAAAAAACATTAGACGCTTATTTTATTTAGATGCGCGCAATCGCACGTTTAGTGGTTAAAAAGGAGGGTTCAAAATTACAAAATTTTTGTATGAAAACATGTTTAAAATTTAATAAATTCAGATTTTTTTTCTCCGTAGTTTTAAAGTAATCGAGATGACCCAAATTTTGATACCCATATTGCCTATGCTATGGGCCCAGGGCTGCCACTTATTTGAAATATTGAAAATATCCCAGTGTATAAATCATTACCAGATATGTAGTTATATAAGTACATATTTGGTAATGGCAAGTACTTCCAATTGTCATTACAAGGGCAATCAAAAATAAACTAGAGCTTTCCTATTGAAAAAATGTATATAAGCCATATCAAATTATACATGCGGAAATTGGTGGATATAATTATATATAATTCTATATATATATATTCGAAAAATGGGTATATATAATTATATAAAATAAGATCTAATTATATAAGGCAGATATAATTATATATCGCACTTGATCAACAAGAGGGTATTAACTCAAAATTTTAAAATTTTCAGTAGAGTCAAAAAACTGTTTATGGCCACATTTTAACAGAATTTAAAAATTCAAACATATCATAATAGGCAAATTCCATTTGAAAATATATATACATTGTTTTTGTTTTAAATTTTACCACTCATTGCAAAAAAAAATCAATTTTTTTAGTTAATACCATTTTTTTGAAATTTTATCGATTTTTTTGGTATTATTTTGAATATTTTATCAACAAAACAGTATCAACTCAAAATACAACCAAATATAAATAAAACAGTTTGGTTATTTTTCACATAAATAAAGTCTCAAATCAAAACAATACCTTTTTTATGAAAATATACGATTCATTTCTATTTGAACTTTTGTATTAACTCGAAATAATACCTTTTTGTTGAAATAAAGGTAATCACTACATTATCATGAAAATGGTCTCAAAAGTGGTTTTCGAGATGAAAGAGTAATCGGAATACGTTGAAATTTTTACAATAGATAGATATTGATGTTGTTAGTTGATTTCTTGAAAAAAGTGATATTTTAAAAATTTTGAGTTAATACCCTCTTGTTGATCAAGTGCGATATGGAACCATATATAATTATAAATTTTTTTATTTAGCATCATATCGTTTTTTTTTTTGGAATAACCAACAGCAGATATAATTATATAGAACTATGTATCAATATAATTATATAGAAATTTTTTTACTCGGGTTGTTATTTATTTGAACGGATAGAACTATTTAGACTTAATAAAAGTTCTGATCTTTCCCAGCAAAAAATATTGCTTACCCAGAAGCGCTTACAGAAGGCATTATTTAATTACGAAGCTTCCAAAGCAAATTCAGAAGGCATGATTTTTGTTTGCGATGTCCCACTTGGTATGTCTCTTTTAAGCAGGTGAAAAGCATTTCTTTCATGTGCTCTTAGAAGCAATAAATTCATGCCTTCTTAGACAATAAGAAGCGCTTTTTTGTATGTTGAAAACATTAATGCTTCATAGTATGCATTCTTTATTGCTTCCTTATAAGCATTATTCGCTCCTTCAAAGAAGGAATTTTGGGAAGCACAACTTTATGCCTTCCATAATTGGTTTATTGTATGCAAGGCCGTGAAGCGCTATTTTGGAAGCATACAAATGTAGTTACTGCTTACCAAATCCAGGTTATTTTTTGCTGGGTTACCTTATTTTGTAAATATAAGCTACTTTTTGACTCTTCTCTTTAAAAATAGAGCCTTTTTGCTACTTTTTAACTTTTTGAATTTTTTTTTTAATTGAAAGTTGAACATTTAATGTTACATGTTGTTTGTTGGTTTATCAACATGTTGTTTGTTGGTTTATGAAGCTTAAGAAAAACAATTTCTCTAGTCCGCCTATGTTTGACTGACAAATTTCCAATTAACAAATTTTATACAAATTTATTTTGTAGTAACAATTTTAATAAAAAGTATGAAACTTAAGATTAATTTTTTAAATTTAACTTATTTTTTTATTTAAACGTCTTATTTTAATGTTTTTCGAGCTTTTTTTAGCGCTGTAAATATTGTTTTAACAGCTGTTTTTTGGTTGCATTAGTCATTACAAATCTCATTACTTTTATATGCACACAGAGAAATAAAGTGCCAACCGAATTGAAAAGTGTATATTAATGGTAGCAACTTATAAATTCAGTTAGTACAACGAAATTTACCTTAGATTTCTGAAAATGTTGGGTGTTGCAACTAAAATTCAGTTGAATTAGCCGAACTTTGCTGTGAAAACTAATGTTTAGTTGTACCAACAGACTGAAATTCGTAATAACCGAATTTGAGTCGTAGTACCCGAATTTCAGTTGGCAAATAGCTAAATTTTTCTGTGTGTTGGGATGTCGCATAAAATAATGACATATTACTAAACACCTTACAAAAAACATAAAAACATGTGGTTATCTATATGCTTAGCAGTATGGACAAAAATAAGTCTAACAATTAATTTAAAAAAAACTAAATTTAATAAATTTTGTTATTTTATTGAATGATATGTCATTACCGTTTCTACTCTGGGATGGGCTATAAAAGTTCTTCGAGAAATGTCATATTAAAAAAAATTTAAAAAGCTTAGACAACCCCTCGATAAAATTAAATAAGCATTATTATATGTTAAGTTGAACTCAAACCAACAACAGCTTCCCATACAAATGTGCTATTTGAACATATTTCTAACAACACAAATGTTGTTCGAACATGCACGAACATGTTTTATATACCAGTAGATGAGTCTTTGAAATACCTTTCATTTTATACACAAATTGAATACAGTTTAATAACTTATATATGTAATATATTAAAAAAAACTTCAAATCGGGTACTTTTTAACCCATAAACATGATATTGCGCATCTAAAATATACGTGCTCAATATTTGTTCGTCCTCTACGCAAACCCAATTCAACGCGTCAAAAACCTTGTGAAAAGTATGATCTGGTTCTTGTTACTGACGGTTACTCAAAATTTGTCGGCCTGTGTAATCTTATTCATAAATTATATACAATTTTTTTTTTCGTTTATATTGTTTTATAGGATTTTTATGAGACATTTTTATTTTACATTTTAATTTATTTGTGGTTTTGATTTTCTTAATGTAGATCATTCTTGTTTTGTAAATTTCTTTATATGTATTTTTTTTCAACAAAGAAGATAAGATTTAAAAATTGATTTTGAAGTTTTTCTTTAAAATTATAGAATCTTAAAATTCACAAAACTTTTAAGAGATTTTTAAAACATTTCGATATTTAAATAAATAATTAAATTTAACTTTTTAAAAGACCTGTTCGTTAAATTCCTAATGTAATTCAGATTTTCGAAATTAAAATTTAGATTTAAATTGAAAACTGTAACTGATTAAAATAATGTAACCGTTGTTATTCAAAAACCTCAACCGTTACCGAATTAAACTACGCAATTATGTCTGATATCCTTGGATATATAGAGAAAACGCTAAAAAAAACTTAATCATTTAAAATATCAATTCAAATCGAGAAAGAGTAACCGATTGAAAAATCGTAACCGTTTTTTTTTTTGTTCAAATCCCATAACCGTAGCCGAAATAAAGAACAATCTGATACCGGTGCGAAAACTGTTTATTTGGATAGGTAAAATAACCACTAAAATTCGTAATCATTATTTTTCAAAAATCGAATTCATCAATGAAATAAACACCAAAATTATTTCGATCGAAAATTCGTAACGCTTCGACTGTCATCCTGGATTATAATTGAAATTATTAAGCAAAGAAATATAACGTCACAGAGATTTTTTTTTGAAGAAAAATAGTGAAATTTATCAGTAAATCAATGAAACTTTTCTTCACAAAATAAACTAAAATTTTCTTAAAATTAATGAAAAGTTTCATACTTTTTATGAAACCAGTTTCTTTATTAAGTGTATGAAACTTTTTATAAATAAAATTATGTTTTTCATACAATTTTATGAAAACTTGCATTAAAGTAATGAAAAGTTTCAATTGACGGATTCTAGTGAAATATCATGATTTTATGCGAGCGCTTCCTAATTCTAAAGAGATATGTAACTTTTCAGCTGGTGAAATGCTCTTCTTTCATGGCACCTAAGAAGCAATAAAATAAGGAATTCGTAGGACATAAAATGCTTTTTTTGTTTTTCTTTCTCCAGATGTGTTAAAATAATAAGGGTATTCATGTCAGAAATTTTAGGTCTTGGAAAAATGCAAAAGTGTAAACTATTTCAAAAACAACCACAAAGACAAAGAAAATAATTTTCCCACAAATATTGTAAAATTGTCTGGGTCAAAGCGATTGCGAAATTGTCAGGGTAAAAATTACTTAAACCACATATGTTATAGCATTGCCAACATTGACAAATTTTGGCAAATAGTACTTAAAATGCAACTCTAATTAAAAAATACATATAAATAATAACCAACAAATTAGTTCTAAAACTAAAAATA
Source organism: Delia radicum (assembly GCA_021234595.1). Classification (NCBI taxonomy): domain Eukaryota; kingdom Metazoa; phylum Arthropoda; class Insecta; order Diptera; family Anthomyiidae; genus Delia; species Delia radicum. The sequence continues at coordinate 104,047,731 of CM037855.1, read as the reverse complement.
AAAAAAAAATTAAAATAAACGGAAAAACACATCCAAAAAGTGGATCAATGCTGAAGTACTTTAAAAATTCTTCATTTATTGTCTGATAATCGAAATTTTAAGATATGACAAAATATGGTTTTTCTTGGAAAACTAAAATTATTCTAAGTAACCTTCAGCTCAAATCTAACATTGTTTGGAGAAATAAATGTAGATCATATCTGGGTTATTGCGAAATGGATGTGTTATCTTAAAACTTGATTTGGAAATGCAGAAAAATGGAGATCAAAAACAGCTGATTGCATTATCGCAATCATAATTGATAAAAAAAAAAGAGACGCTCAGGTCAGCAATAGTGTAATTTTGCAATTTTTTATTTTTGCAAGAGGAACAATTTTGACATGAATACTCTTAATGAGTAATTAATAAAATTTATAGCGCTTACTCACTTCTCTAATGAAGTAGTCAAAAATTTTCATTGACTTGTTGTATTGTTCGTAAAAGCAAGAAAATTAATCTTTTACCACTGTACTCTTTAAGTCATATTCCGGGGAGTGGACCAAATTGACGCAAATTGAAATAGACGAAAAATTTGGATTTATATGGATACTACCCTATTGAAAAAATTTATAAGCGACCTTATCAAATTATATGCAGTAACTTGTGGATATAATTATATATATTTCTATTAAATATGATGTAATTATATATATATATATAGTTATATAGATATAGTTATATATATTCAACAAATGGTTATATCTAGTTTTATATAACTATATAAAATTGCATATATTTTTAAAAGGCAGATATAATATATATTGGAAAATATAGATATATATAATTTTATATGACACTATATAACCCAATTTTTAGGTAATAAATGTCAGATATAATTATATATAATTGTATACGGTGTCATATATAATCATATATAACTATATATGTATAAACTTTTTAATCGGGTTGGTTGAAATGATTTTGTTAAAAATTGGAGCCATAAAAATAAGTCCCGTTATAAATCTGAGGTTTTTCTTCATTTTGAGAAAAACTGACTTTATAACAACAATTCCTTTACATTTTTGAGTTTGTTAAAAAAAAAATGTTTAAACTAGAAAAATAATAAAATTAATCCAGTACGACTGAAGAGTTCGGTCCAATAACGGTTGGTATCTGAGGTTTTTCTACAAACATTAAGTTTTTCTTAATTCTAAGAAAAACTGACTATAACAACAATTACTTTAAATTTTTGAGTTTGTTTAAAAAAAAATGTTAAAATTAGAAAAATAATAAAATCAATCGAGTCCGACTGAAGAGTTCGGTCCAATAACGGTTAGTATTTGAGTGGTTTGGATAAATGTGCATATCGGGATGCATTCCCTATATACAACCTAAATAACAGCCAGTTATCCATGGTTTTGTATGTTTTAATACCATTTAAGCTCAATGCAGATAGGAATTTCTATTTAATATGGACTGATTTCATCAAATTTCAATAGCGGTTGTCCTTGGGCCAAGTATGTTTGCCGGAAATGCTTTTATTACACAAATCCATATTTTTAAGCAATTCGAAATCTTGAATCTAACGTTAGATTTGTATTTCTGAAATAAGTGTCAAATTTTTATCCTTTTTTGACGAATTGATTTTTATTTAAAGATATCGAAAATTTTAATAATCTATGTTTGAAAATATTCTCGGTTATTATCCAAATACATATTATTTTTGTTTTTTAATTTTTCATCTCTATTTATCATGATCTGTATTCATAACTCAAAATTGTTTTCAGAATTTGCAAGTAAATGTTAAGAAAAACTTTAAAATTCAATGCAATGTCCATGGTATGTCTGAAGTAGAATGTTTAAAAAGTCATTGTCATGAAATAGAAAATGCAAAATTAACAGAAAATACCGGAAGTCGGTGTATATTTTACAAGGTATTTTCAAAATTCAAAAACAAACAAAAAATGTAATAAAGTTGTTGTATATTCTTATAATTTTTTAATAAATTTTATTTCTATTCTTTGAATTTTTAACTTTTTTGTAAATAATAACATCTGTATAAATAAATGTAGAATAAAAGTAAAATACTAACTTTAATAATTTTAAATAAAATATGCTTAGTTGAATGTTTTTTGGTTGCAATTTATTTAGTTTTGGGCTTAATTTCCATTTTTTTTGTAATATTCATTGAAAAAAATTACTTATTTTCATTAATAAATAAAATTGTACTAATTGTTCTGATTTCTTTTATTAATTTTATTTAGGGCGAATTGGAGCAACAACTTTTGCAAGCCAATCCAATTTTAGAAGCCTTCGGTAATGCTAAAACAGTGAAAAACGATAACTCATCACGTTTTGTAAGTAAAAGTATTTAAAAAAAAAAAAAAAAACATTAAAAAAGAATCCAAATATATTTGGAAAAAGACAATATTGTATCCATTTAATTGCTAATTTAATGTTGATTTCCAAACTTCTCCCCATTAGGGCAAATTTATACGCATCAATTTTGATGCATCTGGTTATATTTCGGGTGCCAATATCGAAACATATTTACTTGAGAAATCTCGTGCCATTCGTCAAGCTAAAGACGAAAGAACATTCCATATATTCTATCAATTACTCGCTGGCGCTACGCCTGAACAACGTGAAAAATTCATCTTAGATGACATTAAAACATATCCATTCCTTTCTAATGGCAGTCTGCCAGTACCCGGTGTTGATGATTTTGCCGAATATCAAGCCACTGTTAAATCCATGAACATTATGGGCATGACCAACGATGATTTCAATTCGATATTCCGTATTGTAAGTTCGGTGCTGTTATTTGGTTGCATGAAATTCCGTCAGGAACGTAATAACGATCAAGCTACTTTGCCCGATAATACAGTCGCTCAGAAAATTGCCCATTTGTTGGGTTTAAGTGTTACGGATATGACAAGAGCTTTCCTAACGCCACGCATTAAGGTGGGTCGTGATTTCGTAACAAAAGCTCAGACTAAGGAACAGGTTGAATTTGCTGTGGAAGCTATTGCCAAGGCGTGTTATGAGCGCATGTTCAAGTGGTTAGTGAATCGTATTAATCGTTCTTTGGATCGTACCAAACGCCAGGGTGCCTCATTTATTGGTATTCTCGATATGGCTGGTTTCGAAATTTTCGAGTTGAACTCATTCGAACAGCTGTGCATTAATTATACAAATGAAAAGTTGCAACAACTTTTCAATCACACTATGTTCATTCTGGAACAGGAAGAATATCAAAGAGAAGGTATCGAATGGAAATTCATTGATTTCGGCTTAGATCTCCAGCCCACAATTGATTTGATCGATAAGCCTGGTGGCATTATGGCTCTCTTGGATGAGGAATGCTGGTTCCCCAAGGCCACCGACAAGACGTTCGTCGAGAAATTGGTGTCTGCCCATTCTATGCATCCGAAATTCATGAAAACAGATTTCCGTGGTGTAGCCGATTTTGCTATTGTACACTACGCCGGCAAGGTGGATTATTCTGCTGCCAAGTGGTTGATGAAGAATATGGATCCACTCAATGAAAATATTGTTTCTCTGCTACAAAACTCGCAAGATCCATTTGTGGTCAACATTTGGAAGGATGCCGAAATTGTTGGCATGGCTCATCAAGCTCTTACCGATACCCAGTTCGGAGCTCGTACCCGCAAAGGTATGTTCCGTACCGTATCACATTTGTACAAGGAGCAATTGGCTAAACTTATGGACACTTTGCGCAACACCAATCCAAACTTTGTGCGTTGTATCATACCTAATCATGAGAAACGTGCTGGCAAAATTGATGCGCCGCTGGTCTTGGACCAGTTGCGTTGCAATGGTGTGCTCGAAGGTATTCGTATTTGTCGCCAGGGTTTCCCCAATCGTATTCCATTCCAAGAGTTCCGTCAGCGCTACGAACTGCTAACACCCAACGTCATACCGAAGGGCTTCATGGATGGCAAGAAGGCGTGCGAGAAAATGATTCAAGCTCTGGAACTCGACTCGAATCTATTCCGTGTCGGTCAGTCGAAGATCTTCTTCCGCGCTGGTGTTTTAGCTCATCTCGAAGAAGAGCGTGATTACAAGATCACCGATCTTATTGTGAACTTCCAAGCATTCTGTCGTGGTTTCTTGGCCAGACGCAACTATCAAAAACGTTTGCAACAATTGAATGCCATTCGCATTATACAACGCAACTGTGCTGCCTATTTGAAGTTACGCAATTGGCAGTGGTGGCGTTTGTACACGAAAGTCAAGCCTCTGCTTGAGGTCACGAAACAAGAGGAGAAACTCGTTCAAAAGGAAGATGAGCTGAAGCAGGTGCGCGAAAAACTTGATACCCTTGCAAAGAGTACCCAAGAATATGAGCGCAAATACCAACAGGCGTTGGAGGAGAAGACCTCATTGGCCGAACAGTTGCAAGCTGAAATTGAACTTTGTGCTGAGGCGGAAGAGTCGCGTTCCAGACTGATGGCTCGCAAACAAGAATTGGAGGATATGATGCAAGAGCTGGAGACCCGAATCGAAGAAGAGGAAGAACGCGTCTTGTCATTGGGTGTCGAAAAGAAGAAGCTTGAACTTAATATACAAGATCTCGAGGAACAATTGGAAGAGGAGGAGGCGGCTAGACAAAAACTACAATTAGAAAAAGTGCAACTTGATGGTAAAATTAAGAAATACGAAGAAGAACTTGCTCTTACCGATGATCAAAATCAAAAATTGATCAAAGAAAAGAAATTATTGGAAGAAAGAGCGAACGACCTTTCACAAACTTTGGCTGAAGAAGAAGAAAAAGCTAAACATTTGGCAAAATTGAAAGCTAAACACGAAGCCACCATAGCCGAACTGGAAGAAAGAATGCACAAGGATCAACAACAACGTCAAGAAACAGACCGTACCAAGCGTAAAATTGAAACTGAAATGGCTGACCTTAAAGAACAACTCAATGAACGTCGTACACAAGTTGAAGAGCTCCAAGTACAACTGTCCAAACGTGAAGAAGAACTTACTCAAACGCTAATGCGTATCGATGAAGAATCAGCTTCGAAAGCGTCGGCACAAAAAGCTCAAAGAGAAATTGAATCACAATTAGCCGAGTTACAAGAAGATTTAGAAGCAGAAAAGGCAGCTAGAGCTAAAGCTGAAAAAATACGACGTGATTTGGGTGAAGAATTGGAAGCTTTAAAGAATGAATTGTTGGATTCTTTAGATACAACAGCTGGTAAGTTTTTATATAAAATATATTAACTTCCTTGAATTATTTTAAATCTTCTGTTTTATTACTTACTATAGCCCAACAAGAATTAAGATCAAAACGTGAACAGGAATTAGCTTCTCTTAAGAAATCTCTAGAAGAAGAGACCGTTAATCATGAATCAATCGTGGCTGAAATGAGACATAAACATGTATCAGAATTTAATGGTATCAATGAACAGCTGGAGAATCTGCGAAAAGCTAAAGCGGTGCTAGAAAAAGCCAAGGGTACTTTGGAAGCTGAAAATGCCGATTTGGCTACCGAATTACGTAGTGTTAATAGTTCCCGCCAAGAAAACGATCGTCGTCGTAAACAAGCCGAATCTCAAATAGCTGAATTACAGGTAATTATAAACAAGTGTTGTATTACACTAAAATAGAACATTCTACCACATGACGAACAACTGACTATGAAATTGTGCTGTCCGGCGTCTGTGGCTTTAACCACAAAATTGCTTTCATTGAATGAAACTATACAACATACACGTAAATATTGTGTAGAACAACTTTGCTTAATTAGAAACTTAAAAGGTTTTTGTGGTTTTCAATCCCATATGTGCTCTACAATATTCTATTTTCCACTCTATGAGATGTGGTAAACAATCAACTGATCAATACATTGTTAATGAAAATTTCCATATATTTGAATTGTCGTGATTAGTATAATGTTGGCTCTCTGTAATATTTGTATTGAAATCGAAATTGAAATTCATCAACATTCATTTTTTCAGGTGAAATTGGCTGAAGTAGAACGTGCACGTTCAGAATTACAAGAGAAATGCACAAAACTTCAACAGGAATCTGAATATATAACCAATCAATTGGAAGAAGCTGAAATGAAAGCATCCGCCGCCGTTAAATCTGCCAGTAATATGGAGTCCCAACTTGCCGAAACCCAACAGTTGCTAGAGGAAGAAACCCGCCAGAAATTATCATTAAGTTCGAAATTGCGTCAATTGGAATCAGAGAAAGAAGCGCTGCAGGAACAGCTAGAAGAAGATGAAGAAACGAAAAAGACCTATGAACGTAAATTAGCCGAGCTAACAGTAACCATGCAGGACATTAAAAAGAAGGCCGAAGAAGATGCCGATTTGGTTAAGGAATTGGAAGAGGGTAAAAAACGTTTAAACAAAAGTATTGAGGATTTGGAAAGACAGGTCAAAGAGTTGATGGCTCAAAATGATCGTTTGGATAAGAGTAAAAAGAAAATCCAATCCGAATTGGAAGATTGTACTATTGAATTGGAAGCACAACGCACAAAGGTAAGAAATATTGATTAAATTTTATTACTAGATTTGATTTGTTTTAATTAATTAATTTTTGTTCTTTTGACAGGTGCTCGATTTGGAGAAGAAACAAAAGAACTTTGATAAAATTTTGGCTGAAGAAAAATCAATTTCGGAACAATTTGCCGCCGAACGTGATACTGCCGAACGTGAAGCCCGCGAAAAGGAGACCAAGGTGCTCTCATTGAGTCGTGAATTAGATGAAGCCTACGACAAGATTGAAGATATGGAAACTAAGCGTAAAGCTTTGCAAAATGAACTCGACGATCTGGCCAATACTCAGGGTACCGCCGATAAGAATGTACATGAATTAGAAAAGGCAAAACGATCTTTAGAATCACAATTGGCTGAATTAAAAGCACAAAATGAAGAATTGGAAGATGATCTCCAACTAACCGAAGATGCCAAATTGCGTTTGGAAGTCAATATGCAAGCCCTGCGTTCACAATTCGAACGTGATCTTCAAGCGAAGGAAGAACAGGCTGAAGAGAAACGTCGCGGTTTAGTTAAGCAATTGCGTGATCTTGAAGCTGAATTAGATGAGGAACGTAAACAGCGTACAGCTGCTGTGGCGGCCAAAAAGAAACTGGAGGGTGATCTTAAAGAATTAGAAACTACCATGGAAATGCACAACAAAGTAAAAGAAGATGCCCTTAAACATGCCAAGAAATTACAAGTTCAAGTCAAGGATGCTCTAAGAGAAGCGGAAGAAGCCAAGGCGGCTAAGGAAGAACTGCAAGCAGCCAGCAAAGAAGCCGAACGTAAAGTTAAGGCCTTGGAAGCTGAAGTTATGCAACTTACTGAAGATTTGGCCAGTTCGGAGAGAGCACGCCGTGCTGCCGAAACAGAACGTGATGAGTTAGCAGAAGAAATGGCTTCTAATGCCAGCAAGGGAACACTTATGATTGATGAGAAACGTCGTTTAGAAGCCCGCATTGCCTCCTTGGAAGAAGAACTCGAAGAGGAACAATCTAATTCAGAGGTATTACTCGATCGTAGTCGCAAGGCTCAATTGTTGAATGAACAATTGTCAACGGAATTGGCTACCGAAAAGTCGAATGCGCAAAAGAATGAAAACACAAGAGCATTGTTGGAACGTCAAAATAAGGAACTGAAAGCAAAATTGGCCGAAATCGAAACAGCGCAAAGAACCAAAATTAAGGCCACAATTACCACACTTGAAGCCAAGATTGCCAATTTGGAGGAACAACTCGACAACGAGGGTAAGGAACGACTACTGCAACAAAAAGCCAATCGTAAAATGGAAAAGAAAATCAAGGAATTGGGCTTAAATATTGAAGATGAAAGAAGACATGCCGACCAATACAAAGAACAAATAGATAAAGTAAGTTTTTAACTCATTAAAGACACGTCATAGATCCGCTGGACATTTTTTAACCAAACTTTACAGATATATATAAAGAACAATGCTATATTAAGAAATTTTTGTAATTTTTTTGGTTTCAAATATCAATTGAAGTTCAGAATTTCCATTAGAAATTCAGAATTTCTATTTGAAATTAAGAATTTTAATTTGAAGTTCAGAAAATGTCATTCGAAATTCAGAAAATTTTAATTGAAATTCAGAAAATATCAATTGAAAATTGGAAACTTATCAATTTTAATTCAGAAAATATATTTTCTGAATTTCAATTGATATTTTCTGAATTTGAATTGTTTTCTGATTTACAATTTATGTGTTTCTGAATATCTTTTTGAATAGCCTTTTTCTAAACTTCAAATGATATTTTTTGAATTTCAAACGGAAAATCTTAATTTCAATTAATGTTTTCTGAATTTGAAACGAAATTTTCTGAATATCATTTGATATTTCCTCAATTACAGCTGCAAAAGGTGTAGTCGATTGAATATAAATTATAGACGGTTGAATTTATTTTAAAAATATATATTTTTTTTTTTAATTTTAAAATTTTTTGGAAATTTTACGATTTTTTTGATTTTTTTAAATTTTAAAAAGTTTAGTAGTATTTTAATAAAAACCATCCATTACTAATGATTTGATTGAAAACGGAATAAACTTTGGAATATTTAAGACTTTCTGTATTTGTAAAACTCATCGTCCGATCGGTCAGATTTTCAAAACTATATACAATCGATAAACTTTTGTAATTGTAATTTAGAAAATATCAATTGAAATTCAGAATTTCCACTTGATATTCACAAAACATCAATTGAAATTAATAATTTCCTTTAAAAATTTCAGAAAATATCAAATCCGATTATCTATTTGAAATTCAAAAAATATCAATTGAAATTCAAAAAATATCAATTGAAATTCAGAATTTAAATTTGAAATTCAAAATATGTCATTTGAAATTCAGAACACATCAATTGATATTCAGAAAACATCACTTGAAATTCAGAAAATATAAATTGAAATTCAGAAACATATTAATTGTAGTTATATAAACACCAAATGATATGTAGAAAATTCCAAGTGAAATTCTGAATATCACTTGATATTCAGAATTTTTCAATTGAAATTCAGAAAACATTTTATTTCAATTAATATTTTCTAAATTTTAAATGATATTTTCTGAATTTAAATTGATATTTTCTGAACTTAAATTGGTTTTTTCTGAATATCAATTGATGTTTTCTGAATTACAATTGATGTGTTTCTGAATTTCAATTAATATTTCCTGCATTATGTATGCAAATATTTTTTATATAGGTATACGACGTATGTACAACACATTCTCATGAGTTACGTGCGTAATCTATGATTACCTGAATTTTAAATTATATTTAATGAATTTCTACTGATATTTTGAAAATATTATTTTCTGAATTTAAGATGATATATTCTAAATTTCAAATGATGTTTTCAGAATTTTAAATAGAAAATCTGAAATAGCATTTTAAATGGAAATTCTAAAATTGAATTGATATCTCCTGTATTTTAATTGATGTAAAATTTATAGCAGAGAAATCCATTTTAATATTTTTTCAGAACAACCAAAAATATAAAAGATTGATGAAGCTTTTTGACATTTTTAAATGATTTAAGAAAAAGGTCCCTTAAAAAAAGGTCAAAAATTTATTTTTTCAAAAAATTATTTGTCAAGTCTGGATAACAATTTTTAAAATTTTTTTTTATTCACAATTATAGTCAAGATGTTAAATTATTTTAAGATTTTTAAACCACTGAAAATGAAAAAAACACTTAATATTCTTTATCCAGTAAAAAAAATATATAGCCGTTTAAAAGTACAGGGTCGAAAAAGGAACACTGTCAATAATGAGTCAAAAAAACTATTCCATAAAATAAAATATTTGTCAATGAAAATGAAAATTATTCAAGTTCGAGGCCATACTCTATATTTCTTTATTAGGATATTGTCCTAACAAATAGTCTATAGAGTTTTTTGTTTTCAAATTTATTATTTGACCCTTTCAGGAATGTGTTGATAGATCTATTTCGGGAATTTTCTAGGTTCCCATCATCAGAACACGTTTTGAAAGCGGTAACAATCCCATGTCAAACATCAAACATTCATATAAACTAGTTTACTCACTACATGAGAACTAATATATGAGCTTAAAGTTAAAGATTATAACCATTGATCAAAAAATAAATTGAAAATTTGTTTGTTATGTGCAAGGTCCACCTCTGGTGGATATTCAATACACGTTTTTTGTTTTTTTTTCCTCCTTTTTATTTTTTGTTTTGTTTATAAACAAAACAGGGAGGTAAACTAGACTGTACTTTGTCTTTTATACAAGTTTGATATAATTTTTATTAAAAAATAAAAATTATGTTTTTTTCGACCTTTAATTGTGCAATGAAAATGAAAATTATTCAAGTTCGAGGCCATACTCTATATTTCTTTATTAGGATATTGTCCTAACAAATAATCTATAGTTTTTTGTTTGTCTATAAAAAAAATTCAAAATTTTCTTTTACTTTTTAGCTTAACAGTCGCATGAAATTACTTAAACGTAATTTAGACGAAGCAGAAGAAGAATTACAAAAAGAAAAGACCCAAAAACGTAAATACCAACGTGAATGCGAGGACATGATCGAAAGTCAAGAAGCCATGAATCGTGAAATTAATTCACTTAAAACTAAATTAAGGTAAGTTCTACTATGTTTTATAAGAACTTCAATAGATATTTTTTAATTAATTTTATATAAATACATAAAAAAAAAACTTAGATCCATACAAGTGGCCGAAACTGAAAAAGCTAAAGCTTATTCACCTAAAAAGGATCCTACTCTTATAATGAATTGTGAGGGTATACAATAGTGGTAGAAGTAGTTTAAAAAAAAAACTAAACTTAAAATCGTTCATATATAAATGTTTAACAAATACAACTCATTTCGTTTTAAAAAAGAAAAATGCAACAATTGATTGTCCATTTTGTTTTTGTACCAAATACCAATTGATCATATTCACATTTAATTCTATGTAAGTTTTGTTTAATTATTGTTTTAACAGGATTTTAGTTTTTGAATATATATGTTTGTTTATACCTCCCCCAATAGTTTTTTTGTTTGCAGTTTATCTTTCCTATATTCGAATATCCCTTATAGTTTTGTACACTTTGCACGTTTTATCCTAAATTTCGGTTAAATTACTTGAAACATGCTTTACTACAAATTTAAAAATTCCCCTTCTTTTACAATATACAAATTGCACGTTGACTCTGTTTTTATTTTGTTATTTTTTATAATTTAAGAAATATTTAAATTAGTTTTATTCACCAAACAGAAATCTCTAAATCTAAGAAGTTAGCTTAAAATAAAACAGATTGTTTTATTATTTAGATGTCTTATTATTAACCTGTTTCAAAGAAGAGACGTTTTCTTTAGAAAAAGTGTTTTAAATAAAATAAACATTTTTTGGTACAAATACCAGTGCATTTACCCACAGTCTATACTAGAGATAAATATGTAGAATTAAATTGCAGCAAATGTTAAAATTATGTTATCTCTAGTGTGGACCACTCAATTGCGTACATATTTATTTCCGTCAATATATTTTGCAATAAGTATTTAGCAATAGTCGTTAACACATATTGCTAAGATATTACGTCAAACTCAGTTGCCATTTTTGTTTTAAATAAAGCAAAAACAAACAAATAATTAAATTAAGAAGAATTTTTTTAAAATTTAATAAAAATAAAACAAAAAATAGTGAATTTTATCGTTGCTCTATAAGTTTATGTGTGAGATTTTATTTGTTCGGTTTGAGATCATGACAAATTTTTCTCTAAATTAACAGAAAAATTATAATTTTTATATGATAATTTACTTTGACTATTAGAAAAAACACAGAAAAAGTTATAAGACACTAGCATGAATGGAATGCATTTTCTGACCCACTACGGTCTTCATCAACATTCTTCGTGCCATTTAGTGTTAATCGTAAATATCTTCTATTTAACTCACACGTTAAAGGAATTGGGTAACTTTAAATCCCACATTACTCTGTGTGTTGAGTTAGAATGAAATTTACCACGAACGATTTCTATTTATAGTGTGTTTGTTTTTCTCTAGTCATTATTATAATTGCCAGTTTAACTTTCAGTTAAAACTTTTAAATGGCAATTCTTTTCTCTAATGTCATCATATACTATCCTTCTACATAAGCAAAGCATATCAACAAACATTAAAGGTTTTTTGTTAATACGTATGTCGAGTATATGTATTAACAACTTTGAATCTTTAAAAGAAAATTTTAAAGTAATCGTACAACAGCATTGCTCCTTGAAATATTTTAAAATATGAGTTAACATATATACGTGTTCGCATGCCCTTAACCCTGGAAGGTCATTCTTCGTTGAATCGACTACGCAAGACGTATGATCTTTACACAACAAAAATAAGAATGACTTTCTAGGGTTTAAATAAGCACGGCAATAAGCGTTATTCTGCCGTTATACTTATTGCTTAGATATTTAACTTAGTTTAAGGTTTTGGGTTAGGAATTTTTCTCGGAAGAAATGTATTTGAAGAGTGGAGGCAATAAGGCTATACAGACCTTATTTCAGGAATCGCGTTTTTTACATAATGAAATAGAACTAGTACATTTACACATTCTGTGTAAAACTTTTGCTATTTTTCTGTGATTTTGCCTAAAAAAATTAAGTGTATACAACTTTTTCTTTTCCTTGAAACTTTTTTGATTTATAAATAAATTTGTTCTGATGATACGGTCCAATTTTCGTCAAAATCTGATTAATAAATACCGTACCAAATCTTAATTTTTCCAACATGCTTTCAAAAATAAATTGGCCTGTATACCCTTTTTCCATATTTTGCTAATGTTCAAGTTTAAATTTTTGCAAATTCTGCTTAGTTTTTTAATATTAAAAAAAAAAAATTTAAAAAAAAATTATTATATGTCGAAAATTAGAAATACAGTAATCTTTCGAAATTCTGAAATAATCATAGCCGATTAGGATTATCGAAGTTTTAACAAAATAATTATTTTATTCCGGGGTTCCGAAACTTTTCGATAAGAGTGTATTTCAGGAGTTATTAATTGTATTTCAGAAATTATCAATTGTACTTCATGTTTATTCAGAAATTATCAGTTGAATGTCAAATTTATCAATTGTATTTTTGAAACTATAAATTTTATTATGATGTGAGCAAGATTATTCAAGTTCAAGATCATTTTGTTAAACAAAAATCCGTGCAATGTTTATTAATTAAAAATATATTTATTAATTAAGAAGATTTTCGGTGACGCGAAATGAAACATGTAAAGAAGACCTGTCAGTAGATAAAGTCTAAATAAATAAATAAATTAAATTAGCGGATGAAGAAAATTTTTTCATTAATAAATAAACATTGCACGGTTTTTTGTTTAACAAAAAAACAAATGATCTTGAACTTGAATAATCTTGCTCACATCATAATAAAATTTATAGTTTCAAAAATACAATTGATAAATTTGACATTCAATTGATAATTTCTGAATAAACATGAAGTACAATTGATAATTTCTGAAATACAATTAATAACTCCTGAAATACACTCTTATCGAAAAGTTTCGGAACCCCGGAATAAAATAATTATTTTGTTAAAACTTCGATAATCCTAATCGGCTATGATTATTTCAGAATTTCGAAAGATTACTGTATTTCTAATTTTCGACATATAATAATTTTTTTTTAAATTTTTTTTTTTTAATATTATGATAAAAGATCGAAATTTATTTTTTTATTTTTCAAAATTTAAAAGTAAAACACTATCAATTTTATTTTAGATTTAACAATTGAATTTTAGAAAATACCAATTGTATATCAAAAGATATCAATTGTTTTTTAGAAATTATCAATTGTATTTCAGATTTAATAATTGTATTTCGTAATATAACTGATAATTTTTCAAAAATTTAAATTGAATTAATAATTTCTGAAATGCTACTATTAAATCTGAAATTCAATTGATAAATTTGAAAATCAATTGATACTTTCTGAAATACAATTGATAAATCTGAAATACAATTGATAACTTCTGAAATACAATTAAAAATGGAGTAGTTACAACTTACGTTTTTAACTTTATTAAACTTTTTTTATACGAACAGCAAACAATTCAGAATTTTTTTAATTCAGAACCGTTTTATGTGAACTCAGATTTTATGTGAATTCAGAACCGTTTGTGTATAAACTCCAATTTTTTTTATATCGAAACGGCAAATTTTGAAAAAAAAACTTTAATTCCGAGTGGTTTTACAAAAGCACTCAAATTAAAATTTTTTTACACGAAATATAACGAAAAAAATATTTGGATAAGGTTCAAAGAACAGAAGAAAAGTTTTGAATGTTTCACTTTAGAATTTTTTATGTGGATTTGGAACTCGGAACAGCGACAATTTTAAGGAAAAAATCGAATATTAAGAACCTTGTTTATAAAAATGTCTGGCAATTTCTTTCAAAAATCGATTATATTCTAAGAACTTTTTGTTACAAAAATCATTGAATTATTAATAATTTTTCCATTGGGAGAACTGAGAGATTTTGAGCAAAAAAAATCATTTTTTTAAAGTTTAATTAGTTTTTTGTTTTTATATACATCGAGATTACTTTTAAAAATTCATAATATCACAGAGCGAAAAATTTTGAAAAAAGTCAAGCCTCTGAGACTAGAGTGTACTTTTCTAAAGGTTTCATGCGCTGAATTCGCATTATGAAATTGACTTATAAGATTTTTCGAGTTTAGTATTTATTTTTTCGCCCAAGTTAGAGCATAAGAATGAAATGAAAAATACAACAACACATTTTATATTCTTATGTTTACGTCTGGCTAATTCAGTCAAGTCTAACTTCACTGTAAAGACGGATACGTTACGTAAACGGATTGTAATTAACCATAATGTGTAAAAATTGTACCTATATCGAATACACATTATACAAATGGTGGTGACGAATTTGCGGAAAGTAAATTCTGTTGATAATAGATTTTCTTTTTGGGTTTCCGTTTGTTTAGTGAGTCAGATAGTGACAAAACAACATATAACGTACACTACACTCATAAAAAAAGCCCATAAAAATAGTTGAAAATTCAGCTACAACAACAGAAAATAGTACCTGAAATTGAGCCAGCAGAATTTTTAGTGAAGTTGAGAATCACAGTCCGCTAAATTTAGGTGACCTAAATTAACTAGCTTTGTTATGAGTGTACGTTTGCGCTCGAGTAATTTTGGCTTAAAATCATTAAAGACCGTTGGATATTTTTTAGTCAAACTTTGCTGATATATAGAACAATGAGAAATTTGTGTTTGCCTTGAAGCGCCCTCTGGTTGATTTATTAGCAACCAAAGTTAAAACTCTGAAAGAATATAAATCCTAGACGGTTGTATAATTTTGTGAATAAGTTTATTCAGAAATATATGAAAAATTCAGTTTTTTTTTAAGTTTTTTGTAAATATATCGTGGATTTTTACCATTTTTAAAATTGCCATATCGCTCATTTACTGTAAGACTGACATAACTCAAAAAACGCGATTTTGCCGAAAACGTGTTTAAATTTTTTAATCCATATCTGCCATATAATATCTCTATTTATTTGGTCACGTTTTTTTTATTAATAAGGAGTTTTAATGGATTTTTCTCTTAGTAAGAGTTGCGAATTCGTTAATTATCGATAGACCCGTGAGAAGCACAATTTCTCTATGAAGTATATACTCTTTGCACCCACTTTAAAGAAAAAATAAAATATATTATCCTCTGTCTCGAAAAGTAAATAGGAAATTTTTACACAATATAAAGCATGATATGACTAATAAATCTGTATCATTAACGCAAAAACACTTTTTGACTTATGACAGTAAGTAAAGTAGTTGTAGTAAATGAGCGATATGGCAACCCAGACAATCTAATTCTTTTAAGTTTAGTACTAGTTTAATAAAAATCATCCCATATTTATGTTTTGAGTTAAAGCGTAATACATTTTGCAATATTTTAAACTTTGTGTATTTTATAAACGCATCGTCCGATTGGTCAGATTTTCAAAATGTATATTCATTTAAATAACTAGCAGAGAAATACATTTTTATTTTTTTTTCATCAAAATAACAAACATAATTTTTTTAAATACCCAGTA
This sequence comes from Delia radicum, assembly GCA_021234595.1. Classification (NCBI taxonomy): domain Eukaryota; kingdom Metazoa; phylum Arthropoda; class Insecta; order Diptera; family Anthomyiidae; genus Delia; species Delia radicum. Next base: position 104,031,627 of record CM037855.1, on the reverse strand, counting down.
ACAAAAAATACTAGTACATAACCAGTTTGAACTAGTTTATTTGAACCAGGCAACTAGTACGAATTCTACTGCCTCTCCATACAAACAACTGTAGAATTTAACATGGATATGTCATAGGGATGTAAACTAGTTCCAAACTCCCGCTTTGGAATTAGTTAAGAACTAGTTTGAAAACTACAATTTAGGGACAAAAAATAGGGAGCAAATTTGGTACTAATGTGACACTCGCAAAACAAGTTCTGCACTGACTCTTTGGCACCAGTATTGTACCAGTTGGTTTAGAAATTTATTATATAAATAAAAACCAAATGTTTTCCTTCGATGAAAGAAAGGTTGGACCAATAATGTCATCTTATTAAGAAAAATGGGTTCATATACTAAAATATTTTGTGTTTCATATTTCTATTCAGAATAAAAACTGTATGTGTTTATTTGCCAACTTAGAATATATTATTAAAAACAAATGTTAACGAATTTAGAACTTCAAAACTCGTATTTAAATGGAATTTTGTGAATGTGTGAAGATAAATTCCATAGTTAAATTCCATTTTATTGAAATTCACCCAGGAATGATAACATTAACAATTTTTTTTCTCTCTCATTCTCAGTCAATTTTACCATCAGCTGTTAAATTAAATGTTAAAAAAAAATAACAAAACATAAAAAAAAACAATATTTGTGTTTTGTAGTGTAAATGAAATAAAAATTGTAAATTTGTAATAAAGCAATTTAAATAGTCAAATAATGAATGATAATTTTTTATTTATTAAAAAATTAAATAACAAATGTAACTGAAAATCATTTTCTCGTTAGGGGCGATACTATGGGCCATTATCATTATCCTATTTTAAAATTTTGGTACTTTTATTTGAAACGGTTGCCATTTTGGATGAGGAAACGAGATCCGACCATGTGGATTAGATAACCACTTGATCCTAGTTCATAACTGCATGTAAAGTTTTTCAGGGCTGTGCTCAGGGGCAAAGGCCAATTTTAAAATTCCATATTGAAATTTTTTACATTCAAAGTTTTTCAGTGCTGTGCTCAGGGGCCGAGCTATGGGCCATTTTTAATATCACATATTAAAATTTTTCAAATTTTGTTAATGTCATATGACGTGGCCTTATTTTAAAAGGAAACGAGATCGGACCTCGTGGTCCTACTTTATTACTACATTCAAAGTTTTTCAGGGCTGTGCTCAGGGGCCGAGCTATTTGCCATTTTTAATATCACATATTGAAATTTTTCAAATTTTGTTAATTTCATATGACACTGTGGCCATATTTTAAGAGGAAACGTGATCCGACCTGGTGGATTAGGTAGCCACTTGATCCTACTTTATTACTGCATTCAAAGCTTTTCAGGGCTGCGCTCAGGGGCCGAGCTATGGGCCATTTTTAATATCACATATTGAAATTTTTCAAATTTTGTTAATTTCATGACACTGTGGCCATATTTTAAGAGGAAACGTGATCCGACCTGGTTTATTAGGTAACACCTTGATCCACAGCTTTGAAAAACTTTGACTGCAGTAATAAAGTAGGATTAAGTGGTTACCTAATCCACCAGGTCGGATCACGTTTCCTCTTAAAATAAGGCCACAGTGTCTGTCATATGAAATTAACAAAATTTTAAAAACTTCAATACGTGATATTAAAAATGGCCCATAGCTCGGCCCCTGAGCACAGCTCTGAAAAACTTTGAATGTAGTAATAAAGTAGGATCAAGTGGTTATCTAATCCATCTGGTCGGATCTCGTTTCCTCATCCAAAATGGCAACCGTTTCATATAAAAGTACCAAAATTTTAAAATAGGATAATGATAATGGCCCATAGTATCGCCCCTAACGAGAATATGATTTCCAGTTACATTTCTTATTTAATTTTTTGATAAATAAAAAATTATTCATTATTTCACTAATTAAATTGCTTTATTACAAATTTACAATTTTTATTTAATTTACACTACAAAACACAAATATTGTTTTTTTATGTTTTGTTATTTTTTTAACATTAAATTTAACAGCTGATGGTAAAATTGACTGAGAATAAGTGTGTTCGATTACTTTCCCAGTAAAGTCCAGTAAAAATTACTCAGTAACAAAATTACAGAGAGTAAGACAAATTTACAAAAAAGTAAACGAACGGAAAATTTGTAACAATTGGTAAAATATATAAAACAGCTGTTTTTAAATACCAAATATTAAAAAAAATCAAGTGATAGTTATGGAAAAGATAAAAGTTAATTGAAATTGTCGACCAGAAATAATTTAGAATGTTTTTGAATTTCTTCCATAGTTAATTCTTTAATATTTTGCACTTTGAATCCATAGACAATTAAAATTTAATTTAATATTTTTTTTGTTTACTAAAAATACAAGCATATTTTTTCAATCATATGTTTTTTTCTTCTTACAAATTCTTACTGGCAAAAATTTATCCAGTAAGAACTTGTAAGTTTTTTCTCAACAACCTGTCACTTTACTCTCTCTTCTTACTATTTTTTACTGAGTATTTGTGTAAACGAACACCTTCCAGTAAAAACTTTTACAAATTTTCAAAAATTTTTGTGATATCGAAAACACTTAATGAGAGAGAAAAAAATTTCTAATGTTATCATTCCTGGGTGAATTTCAATAAAATGGAATTTAACTATGGAATTTATCTTCCCATACATATTTTGTGAAACAGTCTCAACATATTTCATATGGTACTAGTCGCAACTGGTTCAAAATTATTGTTTTGGAAAGCAAACTGGTAAACGAAACTGGTTCTAAAAATAAACACACAAACTAGTTCTGGAGTGACTCTTTGGCACCAGTATCAATTCAAAATAAAAAATTTAAATTTGTACTCAGATGTACAAAACATAAATTCCAAAAACAATTAATTTTGTATACTCTTTTCAAACAATCCCATAATAGATTATTTTATTATAGTACACAACTGGTTCAAAATTACTGTTTGAGAACTCGTTTGTTTTTGCTAGTCTGAAAACTAGTACTTTTCGGAACTAGTTCAAACATTTGCTAATGGGTAATTACTTGGATAAAAATTTTCAACATTTTTTATTCTCGATTGTAGTCAAGATGTTTAAAAGTGCTGGGTCGAAAATGGAACACTGTCAATTATAATAATTTCTACTTAACTAAGCTGCCACCGGAAACCGAAAAATAGGTTTTATAAAATTGTATATCTCCTTCTACTCTAAATTACTGAATCGCCTAAAACAGGAAAACACTTGTGATTTATGTGATGACTTCCTTGTTTTATTTTTGCTAACAAATGCATGTTGTAATCCTACAAATTTGAATTTAAAATAAATTTAACTAATTGAATTCCTTAACTTTTTTTTACAGACGCACCGGCGGCATGGGTCTAAGTTCGAGTCGTCTTACCGGCACACCATCTTCGAAACGTAACGATGACAGTTCTTCAGTACAGGATGAATCATTAGATGGCGAAGACTCTGGCAATTAAGTTTACAAAATATAACAACTTAAAAACTATTTTTTAATTTTTAAGAAAAAAAAATTATGTTTTTTTTTATTAATTTCTGTTAATTTTTTATTAAATTTACTTATTTTTTTTTATATAAAACAAATACAAAACACAGTTAATATAAAACCGCATCAGTTTAAATAAAACAAAACAAACAAATAATGTTTTTTGTATAAAAAAATTAAGAAACGCGAAAAACGAAAAAAAAATATTAAATGATCAATTGTTTCTAACTACTACAACTACAATTTCTTCCTTTACTTCCTACATAAAAAACTTCCTACCAATCTTTTTTCCTCCCTCTACCATATACATACAAAATATTAATTATTATTAACTACTTAAAATTAATAATATAAAAATTATAAAATTTTTATAAAAGAAAAAATTATATTAAAAAAAATAAAATAAAAAAGTATTGGAAAAAATGCATTTATACATAAAAAAACGAAAATAGTACGTTTTTATTATAATTTTATTTAAAGAGTTTATTTGTTTTTTTTTATGTTAACACAAAACTAATTGATAAATATTTTAGCATGATGTAAATAAGAAAGAATTACAGGATATTCCATATTTTGTTAAATTCTTAGAATTGTGTTAAATAATTAAAATTACTTAAATAATGCTTTTCTTATATTTCTAAATTTTGAAAATTTAAATTGTTAGTCTTAATTGTACTTGTTCTGTATTTCATATTCATATAAAAATTTATATTTCTAAAAGAAATTGTCTTGAAAAAGGTAAGAATTGCATTTTTAAAAAATTTTAATTGCGATTTTGGCACGTTGTGGTAGATCATATATCGTATACGTAATATTTGTGCGTGTACGTATTTTATTTCTTATGCGTAATATATTGTGTATACGTATTTTATCATTTTTATAACATATTACGTACATATACGTAAAAGGCATTTTAGGTTAATAACATAATTATAGCTTAAAGAAACAATGTCTGTGTCATTTTAGCAAAAACGCTTAAGTCGAAATTTGTAGTTTTGAGATATTACGGATTTTATCTAATTTTTTCTGTTAGATTTTTGTAAAAATAAAATTATGTAACGTATAATAATCAAATTTAATTAAAATATGATAGCCAATCAAGAAAGATTTCTTAAGAAATGTTGAAGTTTTGCACTTAAGTGATTATTTAAAATTTAGTTTTAAAATTTATTATAGCTTAAGTAGCTTAAGCTATAATAATGCAACAAGAGTACCACATTTTTTGACTTAAGTGAGCATAAGCTAATTTTTAAAACATTTTTGAAAATTTCTTACCACAACAGTTTAAATTAAGTATATATGTACATATATGTATATTAGGTATATCGCTTTTGGAAAAATCGAAATTAGCCGAAAAATTGTCAATACTTCAATTTATATTGTTCAAACTTCAAAGCTTTGATATTAATACTTAATGTCTTCTTTCTGCAAAATTTCATAAAAATCCGTCTTTTCGTTTATAAGTTAAGACGATGTTCTTTAGAGGAATCCTGATAAAATCCTGCTAGTCCTTGGACTAAAGTAAGGACTTATTATTAAAGATAAAGCTTCAATCTTACTTATATTTTATTATAAAGAGTCAACTTAAATTGTTTTTTTAGATTTTTAAAAACTATTATTTTTCAAAAATAATTAATTTTCGAAATTTTGATTTTGAAGCTTTCTCGCAAAATATTTAGCAAATTTAGTTTTCTATTGGAATATATTAATTTCTAAGTATAAAACGCTCATTTGACGCATTTGTGGTAAATTTTATGAAGACTGCCCTGAGGCAGTCTTACCCGTTAGAGGGTTAATAGCCGATAAATTGGCAGTCTCCTCTATCTTGACTACCACATTTCTAACAATTTATCAAGGGGAAAACATCTCGTTAGACTTTAAAAAGGCTTTCGACAAGATTGGAGTCCACACAATAGTTAAACAATTAATGCATTGGAAAGTAGGCCCTCGTTTTATAAAATGCGTGATCAACTTCATGAAAAACAGAAAGTTGTCTGTGAGAATTCGTAATCAGCTATCTTCAACATACCCTGTTCATAATGGTTATACCAAAGTTCGCCATTATCGGTAATTTTGTTTGTAATCGCATACAACAAACTCTGCTCAATTATAGAAATTAATAAGGAAATTGATTTCACAGATACGCCAAAATAATATTTTTCAATACAAAAATGTAAAAAAGATTAAAAAATTAATTAAAAATACTCTAAGTTCCCTCCCCAAAACCTATTCCTGTATCCGCGCCTGACTTAAATTAAAGATATACATGGGACACACATATAAATAATTTATTAAAATCTTTAAATTGACCACTTAACACTGTCAAATGCCTAGCAAATCAAAAATTCAATTGTAACACAAACAATTTAGTGTCAATTATAAACGCAATGATAATATAACAAATAAGGTATTCCCTGCCTTTCTTTGGGTTCTCTTCTAAAGCTTAGTTTAACAAAGTTAACACAATAGTGAATTCGGCTGTTGGTAGAATCTCTCTTACAAACCCAACTAAATATTACGTTGACCAAACTATCTCGTACATTTTGTAACAACCCCAATAAAGCAATAAGCCTTAAAAACTGTAACAGTCTGGAACTGAACACAAAGCACCTAAAATCCAGTTCCATAGAATACCCACCATGGCTACTAAACCAGAACAATATAAACCTTACACTTCACGCTTTTAAAAAAGATGAACACAACCACATACAATTCCAAACTGTGTACAAAGAAATTCGGGAAAATCTACCTTTCCATAAATTCATTTTTACAGACGGATTAAAATCAGAAAATTTAGTAAGCTATAGTGTTGCAACTGATCAGAACACCATCAGAACATCAATTTTACCACCTTATAGCTCAATCCCCTCTGCCGAACTGATTTACCAAGCAGTTAAATTTGTTGAAAACGAGAGTCAAAAATATGCAATATGTTCCGACTCTTTATCCGCATTGAAAATGATATTAAACATATCCAACAACAATCCGTATGCTTCTTACATAAGAAACTCTTTTAATTCATAGACCAACTCATTTAACCTTCATTTGGATTCTTTTGGATATGGAAACCAATTTGCCGACAGAGCAGCAACAAATGCACTAGTAACTACGGGTAATTATAACACAAAAGACCTTAAAAAATACATCAAGAACTATTACACAGAAAAAGACAAAACTTATAATATGACATCAAACTGGTATAAGGTCATCAACCAGGATAGGATCAATATAAAACAGTTTATTAATGGTGACATTAACAAGCTAACCAGAAGAGATATAACCAAATACAATTCGTCTAGGTCATACCAGATACACACATGGACGGACCCCTTCTTAAGATCTCTAACATACCAAGATGCAATTGCAGCAATACATATTCCAACTCTCCCGAACATTTCCTATCAGACTGCCCACAAAACCGCAGCATAAGACAACAAATGTTTAAGGATAAAAATCACTTGAATCTTATCTCTAATACCACCTTTGATAACATTAATACTGTAATTGATTTTCTTAAGAAATCGAACATCTATAATTTTAATTAGAACTACATTTATTTAATTTAAGACGAGCTGAAAGCCTTAGAAACTATTGCTCTTTAAACATGTGTTTTGGTGAATAAAATGTATGGGAAAACATGTACAAAACATGTTTTCTTTCAAAACACGCCCAAAACATCTTCAGTGGAAACGTAGGCTCTAACCGGTAAGGCTGCCTCAGGGCAGTCTTCATAAAATTTACCACAAATGTGTCAAATGAGCGTTTTATACTTAGAAATTAATATATTCCTATAGAAAACTAAATTTGAAATTTGTAAGCGAGAAAGCCTCAAAATCAAAATTTCGTAAAATTTCAAAAATTAATTATTTAAAAAAAATAATAGTTTTCAAAAATCTAAAAAACCAATTTAAGTTGACTAAAAACTCTTTATAATAAAATATAAGTAAGATTGAAGCTTTATCTTTAATAATAAGTCCTTACTTTAGTCCAAGGACTCACAGGATTTTATCAGGATTCCTCTAAAGAACATCGTATTAACTTATAAACGAAAAGACGGATTTTTATGAAATTTTGCAGAAAGAAGACATTAAGTATTAATAGCAAAGCTTTGAAGTTTGAACAATATAAATTGAAGTATTGACACTTTTTCGCCTAATTTCAATTTTCCCAAAAAGCGAAAATTGCGATATTTTCTTAAATAGGAGCAGAAAAAAATTGTTTTTTGAGCGTGGTTATATCTTGGTAAGAGAAATATTTTTTGTCCAAAACTTCTTTTTATATGCTTTAGTTTTCAAAATGAATCCTAAAATATTTTAGCTCATATCGCCTAAATTAGGCAACGATAAACAATTTTGTTGAAGAACTTATTATTTGTTTTTCGAGTGGGGTACATGGTATGGATTTCGTTGCAAAACATCGTTTGCCAGTTAGAGAGTTAAGCGCTATCAATTGTAAAAACAAATTTTGATAATTTGTCTTACTTTAACTTAAGCTATTTTTTTTAAATGATTTCTACTTTAAAACACATAAGCTATTACAATTTTGTTTATAAATTTGTATGGTATAAGGAATTTCGAAATCTGGATTGGACGCGTATATGCGTCCTATTGAGGACATCAATAATTAAAAATATAATCGATTTTCTCTTAAGTCGACTTAGCGATTTTGTTAAAATGACACAGATATAATAGGACACATAAATATTGAGGTGTCCTAAAAAATAGAGTTGACATTACACCCCCAGTTTTATTGCAAATAATTCCAAATGGAAGAAATGAATTTTTTAGAAAACTTTAACCCGTGCAGAATTTCAACCGACAATGGCCCATTTGTTAAAAAGTGTATTTTTATTAAAAAAAATTCCCACAATTCGTAATTTTGAAAAATTTAGTTTTTTATTTCACTTATTAATTTAATGTACACAAAATTATAAAGATATGGAATTCTGACTTCATCGGATATCATTAAACCGCTTTAGCCTGGAATCAAAAATGACCCCACAAATTTTTTAAAAATGCAAAAACGTTTTTTTTTTTTTAAATTCATTTTATAGACTTTTTAAATGCCTAACTTGGAGATGTCGATTGCTATTTTTATAATATAATAATATGTAATAAAGAGAACTAAACTAATTAACAAGCCCAATTCTTTATCGAAAAAAATTTACTTTTAAGGGTTGACAAGGTGGGGTCAAAAATGGCTCCAGTTTTCCTTTTTTCTATCTAACAATTTACCAAAAAATTTAAAGGTGTATATGTACATATGTTTGTTTTTCCTGGAGCCATTTTGGACTCTACCTTCATAACTCTTAAAAGATGATTGGTACGACAAATAATTACACATGTTAGTTAGTTTAGTACCCTTTATTACATATCCAAATTTAATCAATTCAGAAAGAAGTAATTTTGTAAATTTCCTAGTGGATGTTTTTTTTTTTTTTTGTTAAAAAGTGAAAAAAACTATATATGGATGAAATTGTAAAAACAATAAACTAATTAATTAATGAAAATCTGAAAGAAACTATTCTGTAAATTTCCTAGTGGGTCTTTTTGGTCAAAAGTGGAAACATTAACCTTGTGTGGATTAAATTACATAAAATAATTATTTTTATCAATGGATTTTTTTCTTAAATTAAAACCTTTGTAATCTTGTAGCCATAATTAAAATTACGTGACAGAGCTTTTTTTCACCCCCAGGCCACTAAGGGTTAAAGATTTTTTAGTCTAATCAAATTAAGTTGACATTTTTTCTCAAACTAAGAAAACATTCAAATTTAAATTATAAAAAGTGTTTGTTTTGGATAGAGTTGTCAAAACCGTTTTTCAAATTATTGGAAAAACCGTTTTTATTCTTTTTATTAATTTTTCCAGTTTTTAAAAATCGGCTTTTGAAAAAATGCGGCTTTCGAGTTATTCAAGAAACCGATTTTTTGTCTCGAATAATTCGGCGTCTTTGAATGTTTTTTAAATAAACATTTTTGATATAATATGCTAGGGTTTCTTTCAGTTTTAGGTAAAAAAGAAGACAAATTAGCTTTGCTATTTTCATGCTTGTTTTTACCCATTTGTGCTTTTTTTGGATTTCCTACTTTTTTTTTTAATGTTTACCCATCATCACGTCATAGGTTAAAATCGCTTTTCGGGTCATTTTGTAACAAAATACTCCCGCATGAAGTGCAATTTCTAAAAATGCATATTTTCACGTTTTTGTCGAAAATACTGAGCAAAAAATTTTTAAAATTTCTTTTTACGTAATGTGATTGTTGTTCTGAGGATTTTGATGCCCTATCGCTAAATAACGATGTAAGCTACTCATTTCAAAAGACCCGAAAACCTTAAAATGTAAAAGCTTTTGTGTCCTCTAACATCGATGCGATCGTTAGAGCTTAATTACTCTACAATTTTGGCCAAATATTGATTTTTACTTCAGTTTCCCAAAAAAAAATTTTCCCAACTTCAAAATGGTTTATCTAGGGAACTTTTTTGAAAATCGCAAAAAATTAATATAATGTTGCTTAATATTTTTATGAATTTTAAGATTAGGATAGGTAAAGTTTGATATTTGCAAAAAAAATCAAAAGTTTTATAATGTACATAGAATTTTGCAATTTTTTTGTCTACTCTGATAATAACTTTGAAGGCTATAAAAGATTTTGCTTCCAAAAAAGGTTTTTACCCAGGGCAGCCGCTAATTTCGGTGAATACGATTGAATCGCTCGATTATTTTCTATTATTTTTATGCACAATTTATTTTGTGTCTCGGTAGAAGACCCTCCACGTTATACTTTTACCACAAACATACTTTTATTACTTTAAATGTTTATTACTTAAATGTTCGATCTAAAAAGTTGAAGTTTATATACCTCAATGATTGCACAGTGACTATCACAATGTTAAAAAAAATGCTAAACAGTTAAAATTCAAGAGATTTTTAACCATTATAAGTATATTGGTAACCATTATAAGTATATTGGTAACATAGTGCCTCTGTGGGCCTATGGCCATGCGGGTTACTTATTTTAAAGCGGAAGGGGCTATCTTTCAATTGCTTTATACATTTTTAAAAATTTTTTATTACTTTAAAAGTTATGATGTTTGTAACGAAAACAGCTCCACTGTACACAGTGCCGCGGCTAAGCTATGACCGTGCAAATCGTGTATATTGGAGTCTCTTTCAAATGCTTTTTAAAATTTTTAAATATCTTCATTACTTTAAAACTTATGATTTTTGCAACGAAAAAAGTCAAAAGGCGCCACTGTGCGTCTTATTTTTTTATTTGATTACTTTGATAGTTTTTAAAATTTGCGATGACAAAACTTTTCCTAAGACTCCTTTTATTAAGAAAATAAATAAAAAGAATCTTAGAAAGGATATCTGTTTTGTTTTTTATTTAAGTTTTAAGTATTTTTTTTAAATTTGTACAAAAAATATCAGCAATACAAAGTGATTAAAAAAAAACCGAAAAAACTGTTTTTTAAAAAAATTCGGGTTTTTTAAATATTTAAAAACGGGTTTTCGATTATGTCGAATATTTGACAACTCTAGTTTTGGAGAAAAGAAACAAACATTTTAAATTTAAGTCTTAACGGAAATGAAAATTATTCAAGTTCGAGGCCATACTCTATATTTCTTTATTACGATATTGATCTAACAAATAATCTATAGTTTTTTTTTTTTAATTTATTAATTGACCACTTTCAGGAATGTGTTAATAGATCTATTTCGGGAAATTTCTGGTTGTCATCATCAGAACACGCTTTGAAAGAAGTGACAACCCCATGCAAAACATCAAGCATTCATATAAACTAGTTTTCTCACTAAATGAGAATTATTATATGAGCTCGAAGTTAAAGATTCTCACCATTGATCAAAAATAAATTGAAAACTAGTCTACCTTTGGTAGATATTCAATACACGTTTTTGGTTTTTTTTTCTACTTTTTCTTTGCACACTTGTTTTGTTTAAAAACAAAAACACAATGTAAAGGGCGAGTAAACAAGACCGTACTGTCTTTTATACAAGTTTGATATAATTTTTATTAAAAATAAAAATTATGGCCACGAACTTGAATAATTTTCATTTTCATTACACAATTAAAGGTCGAAAAAACATAATTTTTATTTTTAATAAAAATTATATCAAACTTTTAAGTCTTAACTTTAAAAGTATTTTCTATTTGAAACAAGTTCTATAGCGTATTTGCTACTCAGCCTTGTTTGGCAACTGATGAACCATGAAGGGATCGATCGGCTTTTGTTAATATATATTTGATAAAATGGCGAATATTTATTAAATAAATACGCAAATATAGAATTGATCAATATTAGCAAATTAATTTTTTTATAGACAATTAAAACACAATTATAACAATCAATTATAATTGTCTGTAAAAGGCATTGGAATTAAAACAAACATTAAAACAAAATTGCATTGGCATTGTTTTTAAGCAATTCTAATGCCAAAAAATTTATTTACCATTAACATAAAACAATGCAAATTAAATCGTCAATATATTTGCCCATTCAATTAACTAGTCCCAAGTATGCTCCACGTACGAACACAAATTATAATTTTTTCAATTTATTTTTGTTTGTCTTAATTAAAAGTATTATAATTTAATTTCAATTGACATAAACAATGCCAATTAAATCTTCAATACATTAGTTCATTCAATTAACTACTCCCAAGTATGATCCACGCACAAACACGAATTATCAATTTTTTCAATTTATGTTTGTCTTTAATTAGAAGTATTATTTATATTATAAAAATATCAGTCGACATATCGAAATTAGACATTTTAAAAAATCGTTAAAATGATTCCATCATTTTTGATTTCAGGCTAAAGTGGTTTAATGATTTCCCATGAAGTCAGAGTTCCATAACTAAATAATTTTGGGTATATTAAATAAATTTTGGGTATATTAAAATTCGAATTTTTGAAATTTTTAATAATTTTCCCATTTGGAGCCATTTGCAAAAAAAAAAAAAAACTGAGGGGAGGTTGTAGTGAATGAAAATCAAACGTTTTTAAGGGACATGCTAATGCATATTCTCAGAATTTTGATTTTTTATGAAAAAGATTATGGGACCAAAAAAAGTCATTCGTGATTGTAATTTGTCGTTTAAATATTTAAGTTTATACCTAGAATACAAATAATAGCAAATTTTTTTAATTGTGGCTATTTTTATTTATCCATTTAAACTTGTAGTTTTCGATAAATTTTACTCGATCAAAAATGACGTAATTCGACCCCTAATTTATAATGAATTTAATTTTCAAAATCATTTTTACCTATTAAAATCGGTATAAGATGTCTTAAATTGAAGTTTGAATTTTTTTTTTCAAAATTATTTTTTAAAAATCGGCACAATACAGTAAAAAAAAAGAAAAGCGATGTTGTAAAATTAATTCGAGTTCGTAATTTTTTAAATTTTTTCTCAAATTATTGAAAAAAATTTCGATTTTTTCAGTCTCATTGGGTTACTTATTTTATAAACCCAATCATTTAATTACTTTAACAAATTAACATTTTATTTTTTAATTTTTTAAATTAATATTTAGTTTTACTTATTTTTGAGATCTTTTTTTTTTTAATTGAATGCTTATTTAACATTCATATTTTTATTTAAAAAAATATAAGCCATCAAATAAACTCGCAAAAATATTTCACATAAAAAAATTTCAATTATTAACCATAGGTAAAATAAATTTACTAAATAATATTCAAATAATTGACAAATAAAACAAAATTTAATTAGGAACTTTAACAAATTGAGTTAAACCTTTAAAAACAAAACTATCATATTCAATCAATAGGTTTTCTTTGCAAACGAATTTAATCATACTTAACATTGTTAAAAAAAAGATACATCATTCATTAACATTTTTATTGGTATATAAAAACTATAAAAATATAGTTACAACCATTTAAAAATGAAACAAAATCATTAAATATCTTAAATACTAGTATACCATTATTAAAACAACATAAACAATTTGTTATATTAAATAAAATGAAAAAAAAAACAAACATTTATAAAAATATTAAAACAAAAAAACATTTGAAATCATTAATTTTCCTCTTTAATTTAAAAATAGTTTCTGTGCGCAAATATTTTATTTTGAGTTATTTCCATCAGAATCTAATTCTGCGTTTAGATGAAAAGTTAATCTACACACAAAGAAGTTTTACAGTTACTATATGACAGTTGTTTGTGTAGTAATTATTAGATGTTGTTTTTAACTGCAGTAACAGTTATTTTTTTTTCTATGAAATAATACAAAACAACTATTATGACAGTTATTTAAAAAACAACTGAAGAAAAATACTGTATTTTTGTAACAGTTATTTTAGTAAGGTTATGTTTCCTATGGCCCTATGTTCCAACTAGGAATCCCAGGAATTTATATATATATGTTTCCTATTGTGGCCTGTTTCCTAAAGTAGACCTTTCGTTTTTTTTTTGTGTTATTGCATGAATATGTCAAAACTGTAGAGTTTAATTTAAAAAAAATTTCGACTTGAACCTTATTCTTGGTTTTATTGTATCATTTCGAAAAACGCAATATAAAAGTATAATTTTTTGGTAAACATAAAAGTGATTACAACCAAATTTTAAAGAATTTTTCAAGTTGGATTTTTCCAAATAGTAAGAGTTTTATTCACAATTTTTTTGATGCCATAAGCAAATAGGTATAATAAATAAAAGAAAAATGTGATAAAATTTAATTTTCATAATGTTTTCACTTACCGTTGATATATTTTTTTATTTTGGCCAAGTTATCGTCTTTTTTAGGTGGTTCACTTCACTTCACTTTAATTGTTCTTTAAAGTGGGTCGAAATACAACAATTTTTAGTGGCTCCCTTAAAAATTAACTTTGACATTTTTTATGAGGATTCCCAAAATATTTCATTTTTGCAACAACAGTTAGTGAGCTTGACCATTTTGGAAAAAGTGTATTTTATTTTTTTAGATGCGTCTTCAAAAGATCTTTAATTTGACACCCTTTTTGTATACAGATTCTTTGAACGAAAAAAATTAACACGAAATAAAACTAAAAAGTATGCCTTTTTTAAAAATGGTCCAGCTCAATAATATTTCACTTACCGAAATATTTCGGGAATATTCTTGGAAAATGCCAGTTTATTTTCCAGGGGCCTCCAATTTTTTCTTACGACCCATCTTACTGTTATTGTCTATTTTGGACAATTTTTCAAAATGTTTCACAGGTTTTATTTGTTTGCCGCAATTAAATAAGTTTGCATTTTTTTATATAGTCCAAATATTAGTTGCATGGCCACATTAGAAAATATTTCACTGTTTTATTAACCAACTAGCATAACAATAATTTTGCAGTAAACAGTTAGTTTTTTTAATATTGATATATTCACTGTCTGTGATCTATGGAGTATGTTTTATCTATGGTGTCTGAAGCCAAACTGTAAGTAGAGCTTTTTAAAACGTTTTCACATTGAAAAAATTATGTCAAATTCACACAGTGACATGTGTAAAAAAAATTAATTTGATATTGTGTGACACACCCTGTTCTAAATATAGAAGAGTTGCAATTCTTTATTAAAAACTTCTCACTAGTACTGATATTATAATTAATCGTAGGTATCGAATATTTGTTTTTTTTAATTCGATACTGAAAATAGTTACTGATTTTTTCAGAGTTGCGTTTTGGACCGAAAATGTAATGGAAAATGTGACTGCGTTAATTAATATTAAAATATTTAAAGAATTCAATTGAAAAAGACGTTTAAAGTATCGAGTAGTAATAAGTATTGGTGAATACTCTCACATAAAACATCAAGTTCAGCTTTTTAGAAGAGAGATAGAAACTATTTGATTACATAACAAATGTAGAGTTTTAATTCATATATATTCATATTCACATATATTCATATATATATAAATTAATTAAATTCTTTTTCCCCAAATATTCGTTTTAACTTTTATCATTCACTAACATAGTTGTATTTTAGAGTAATATTTTAGACGAAATAACGCATTTATACGAAAAAAAAACTCCCCTGAAGTATTGAGTAGTTTTTTTTGAGTGCTGATTACTCAGTACCGGTATAAAAATTATGGCTATTATTGTAAAATCTTTGACTACTCAATACTTTACGACTAAGTACCCGATACAACGACATGATAATATTTTGCAGACAGGTTACGAATGACATAACCCAAAAAGTAATCTCAAGATATATTTATATAGGTAGTCTTAGTAGCCCAGCTGTTTATCTTCCTCTTACCTGGTTTTGACATTTCTTACATGGTTTTGACATTCATTTGTACTATATCTTGAGTACAAAGCAATGTCAAAACCCTGTTGTTTTTGTATTGTTTGTAGTTGTTGTAGTAGTTGTTGTTCTAGTAAGACTACTTATATAAATATATCTTGAGTAATCTTTTGTTTACATTGCGGAAAGAGAAACAGCCGATCGGCGCAAAATCGGCTGCACGCCACCACCGCCGATTTTTTCCAATTTTCAGCAGCCGCCGTTTTAATCGGCTCGCATCGGCTAAAAATGTAAGCCGGCTAAGGCGGCAACCGCAGAATTTTTATTTGCGCCGCCGAATTTTTATTTGTGCCGCCAATTTTTTGATTAGAGCGTCATAGACCAATTTTGTTACCATTTTAATCAGTGGTGTTTGGTTGTTAACAAAAATTCACAGAAAGAAAAAATTAAAAATGCATGCATTAAATGTATTATTTCAATTTAAAAAAAATTTTAATTATGTTCTATTTTTTTTTCTTAAAATAAATTTAATGAGTTTTTATATATATGAACTTTTATTTGTTTTATTAACAATTAGCCAAGCCAATTTAATTAAATCTTTATAATTAATAACTTGTGCATATGCTTGGGAATGTTTTTTCATGTTGATTACTAACAAGAATTTTAAGCCGACAATGCAGCCGCCGCCAGTTTTTTAACCTAAACGCCGCCACTGTAGTAGCTAAAGCGGTTGCGTCGCCATCGCCGAAAATTTAGGGTCGGCTTGTTTTTCTGATTGCGGATTGAGATAGAAATAACAACCAGAGAACGAAGCCGATCCGCTCACAACTCTTTTTTAAGGTACTTAAGCCGCCCCCGAGTTGTGAGGGTAATTTCGGTTAAGAATGCCAGCCGACTAATTTAGTTAAATTTTATTTAAAAAGAAGTTTTTTCTTTAAAAATCCAGAGTTTTTAAACCACTTTCAATCTGTTTTGTGTTAATAGATAAAGTGAATACTAAATATTTGAAAATGCCACAAAGAAATATAAACACTATTTTTTTATGATACAAATAAAACAAATTAATTGAATTACAAAAAAATGTGTTCTTTTCTTAGAAAAGTCATTGACTTTAGTCGACTTTTAGTCGCCGCCGTGATTATTTTAGTTCAGCCTCCGCCGCCAAAAATAGTTCGGTTTTAAGGCTCCATTAGTCTTTGCGTTCAGTGACATTTATGTAAGGTGCTGTTACGGATGACTGTTTTGTGTGGTTAGTCTGTTCCGTAACAACATAGCATAGTCATTGTTTGACTAGTTGCAATTTTATTATCATAATGTGTCGCAAAACATTTTTTTATTGGTTGTTTAGTTATTTTGTTTTTAACAGGTTTGCCCGGCACGCTATGTTACATTACAGACAAACTAACCACACTCATTTTTACACATCAGAAACAAATCAGCTAATTCGTCACGAAACGTACAAACTAATTGAGACTTTAGTCAACTTTTAGCCCCCGCCGATTGTTTTCTTGTTTAGCCGCCGCCAGCCGTTACTTAATATCGGCTTCGTTCTCTGATAACAACCCCTATATAAATTGTATGAAATATTTTTTGTATATATCTATCCCTTTCGGCATATCACTACAATTTTGACATTTATTTTACTCATTCTCTTACCACGATTTTGGATTCGTCATATTTTTATTTTAATTTATTATATGCAAACCAAAAATATATAAACTTTTCTTGTTCTCCTCATTCAAGCTATTATTTTCTCTTCTTCTTTCATGTTCTTCTGTTTTAATAGAAATTAATTTTTTTAGAGATATGACAATTATACGGTTGCTATTCCTCATATTCATAGTGTTTTTACTATTCGTCGGCCGAAAATCAAAAAATTGTAATATTCGGTTAAATGATAATTTATTAAAAATCAGTCTTTTAACTAAAATTGTTAGAAAATTAAATATTTTTGTTTCTTTTTTAGCACTAAATAATTAAGAGTTGCCATTGGTTGTATTTTTGGGTAAAATATGCCAGTGCTACCAGACTAAGTTTTCGTGTCGGTTTTGGTTAGTCTGTGATTATAGCACCGACTTAACAGACCCGATAAAAGAGACAGTCGCCGTTTTTTTTAAATAACTTTTTTTCTGAATGCCGTGTGAGAACGGATAAGAACGTTGACTTACCCATTAGTTATTGTAGACAATGTATATTTGTTTCACTCTAACACGATATTTTAAAGAGTTGCCATTGACAGTATTTTTAGAAAATTTGTCAGTGCTGCCAGACAATAAATTTTCGTGGCCGGTCTAGTTACCTAGTTCACAAACATCCAGTACTTTTGCAACACTATTTCACATTTGTAAAAAAACATATGTTCAAAACAGATTGGAAGGGGGGATGAAAAACTTTAAAAACCAAAAAAAAAGGAAAATTTCGTGAAAACATACAACAGTCTCAACATGAACAAGAAGTGCAACACAAACAAGATACAAAACGACGCAACTCAGCCAAAAAACCTGTTTGATTGCAACACAACTTAAGTGAAAATCAAGGAAAACCACTAATAAAATTGGTAACAAAAAGGAAAACTCAATTTTGCACAACCAACAAGAAAGACCGCACCACCTTTAGCAAAGTGAATCATAGAAAAAATTTATTAATAAATTTTGAAAAAAATAATCAATTATCGTCTTTTATATTTAAATTATTGAATTGAATGATATTGAAAAATTAAAGAAAATGAGAAATCGTGGTGGCGGTGATTGCAGCAGTAACTATAGTACAGATACTAGCAGTGATGAAGATTCACAATTGAAAAAATTACATGGACGTATGTGTGGAGTGGGTCATCAAAAATATAATGATATTGTACCACGGTAAGTAGAATTTGAATTATGATATTAGCTTGAACTTTGTAATCTTATGTGGAGTCACGGAAACAAAAATAGAAGACCATTAACACGTAATTGTGTTAATTATTTTTTATTTAAACTGATAAGATGTGATTGTGTTTGTGAATGAAACGATAGACACCTGATTGCAACAACACATTTTCTAAATGTTGTCCAAATAAATATGATCATGATTGCTTTGATAACAGTTTTGGTTATTAAAAACCAAAAGCGGAATAGCCCTTTTCATCAGATTGAACCTTTACGGTTTGGTTAAACCAATTTTGTTAGCCATTTCCAAGTTTGTTAACAAACTCTTGTCCGGAAATACTTTTTAGAATTTTTGTCTTTATTGAAATTGAAATAAGCCACATTCTAATAGCAATATACCAATTAAAAATTGCTTTAAACTAACTACTCACTGGTGTAACCAACAGCTCTCAATGAAACTTGTTTATGTATGGGCAAAAAAATATTATACGCTTGTAAGTTTGCAATCTCAATTAAGGATTAAAAAAATGTGTAATACGGCATACGGACTACGTTGCAAAACACGTGTTTTGTCAAAACGAATTTAAAAAATAAACCGTTGCAATAGAATAAAGAGCTTAAATACGTGTTTTGGGAAAACACGTGTTTTGCTATCTAGTCTGAATGTGGCGTGAAAGATAAGCCACATTCACACTAGACAGCAAAACACTTGTTTTGCCAAAACCCGTATTTAATAAAATATATCACACACCTTAGTACAAAAGTGACTCAACTCAAAATTTTTCTTTTTTCAGAAATCGAAAAAAAACATTTGCAACTTTATACCAATTTGAAACATAATGAAAGACATAACTGTTTTTTAGCAACAGTTAACAACAACAAAATAGACTGATATTTTTTTTTTTATAGATAAACAAGTATATTGTACATTAGAGCGACTCACCAAAAAAGTGCTCGATGTACCCTCCTAAAAATGAACTTTGGGCTTTTTTAAGATGACATTTAAAATATTTCGGCTCCAGCTTTGACCTCTCGTGAGCTGGACCATTTTAAAAATGGGTCTATTTTAGCATCTGTTTCCTTACCAACATATACAATATGGGTATCATAAGAAAGGTTTTTTTTAAGGCGCGTCCAACTATATATACAATTTGTCCAAGGACGATCATCCATGTCCTTTTTTTTAAGGATATTCTGTAAAAAAAACGGTTTTTGAATTTTTTGTTTTTAGATATCATCAAAAATACCAATGTTCATTTTGAGGGGGGTACACCTTGCACGAATTTCGCTTCCATACAACTTGAGTCGCTCTATTATACATAGTTTAAGCATATAAAACCAAAAAATTAAAATTTTGAGTTGAGTCACTTTTGAACTGGGTGTGCGATATAATAATTTTGTCAAAAATAATAAAAAAAATTGGTGCGAAATGTGCCTACAATTTATATGAAACATAGCGAAAATATATTACCTATGCGTTAATTTTTTAAAAAATTCACCAAAGAAAGTTAATATTTGCGAAAGTTATTTTAACAAAAAAGTTCATTATAGTGAATGTCTACAAAATATTTTCAAATAGTATTTTTAAAATGGTCACATATTTATATGAATTTTTAAATAAAATTTCAAAATATTTTATAGACATTCACTGTACCGACAGTTTTTTTTTTGAACTAACTTTCGCAAATATTAACTTTTTTTGACTGAATTTTGGTACACGTCATTTTTTATGTAGTTAATATATTATACCAGAAGATGAACTCATAGGTCATATTTTTTCGATATGCTTTCATATAAACGCACTTCTTTTTTTTATTTTTTACACGAACTTATTGTGCAGATCAAATGCTTTGAGCCTTTGCGAAATGGGATGATAAATAGTGAAATATGAAATGGTTTAATTCTTTAATTCTATTTTATAAAATGAATACAATTTTCTTATGGAATGAATTCTTAGCTTAATTCTCAAAAGCTTTAATTAATATGAATTCTTTTTTGAATGAATTCTTTCTTGATTGATTCAAACTTTTCTTAATTCATTTAATAAAAGGGTGAATGAAGAAAGATTTGCTTTCATTCATATAATCATATGATTAACGATATTTATCATAATTTATCTGAAGTATTTACATAAAACAAAAGCATATTACTTAAAATTAGTCTACAAAAAAAAAATACTTTATGCTAACTTCTTCGTATTAAATGAATGATACCAAAACGTTTTCATTCAATTAGTAAAATGTTGAACGAACATATAATTTAATTCATTAAAGTTAGGAATTCATTTAATACCAAAATAAAGTGTTTGTATAAAGCTAATGAATGAATTCTCTGTATTAACAGAATGATATATAAGCATTTTTTAATTCTGAATTATATTTTTGGGAATTCAGCTTAAATTGAATTAATTATTTCGAAGCTCTGCCGCGGTCTTGTTAATGCAGCATATTTATTTATTAAATTTGATATAAAAAAAAAAAATAAAAAATTTAAGAGAAAATATCTTATTTTTAAAATTGTATGTATACAAAATGCAAAACTTTTATGCAATTTTGCGAAAAATCTGACTGACGATGTGTAATGTTCAATATATCTGCAAAGTTTGGTTGAATATTAGCTAAAAACTTTTTAATTGTAGGAAATTTAAATTTTTGGAATACCCGAGTGAAAAATATGATATGGTGGCATATCTAGTTAGATATGGTTCAATAACTAACTTATCATATATAATTTATTAAATGGTGAATACAATTGTATCTACGTGGATCAAATTGGATTTAATCTCTTCAAATAATATTTAATTGAATCCGAATTTTGACCATATATTATTGTACTTAATAATAATAAAATCGTCTTGCTTGGTGATGTGATCCAAGCTATCTCATTGTGGGCATAGGCTATCAATAAGAGTCTTGCATCGGGAACGTAAAGCTGCAATATTGTTCAGTTCTTTTAAATCTTTTAATTTTCTTTGTTAAAATGTGATTACTTTCATACATTCAATGTCTTATGTATGACAGTAATCATAACTTGGGCTAACAATATTTATTCTTTAGTGGTAATTAATCTGTATTTTAAATATTGAAATCTACGTTAAAATAAGATTAAATTGGTCTTCATTGTGACATATTGCATTGCGTTTTTTACAACCTGCTGTACAAATTCTCATTTAAATACCTAGGGCAATAAAGTTACTCTTCAGTGTCATGATTGAAGTTCTATAAAATATTAAACCATTAAAGAAGTTTTGTATTGCAGTCTTTAATATATTAGAATTTGTGGGGTTTTCACCCACTTTGACCCAGATATATTTGTGACTCTACCGGAATTTACAGATGTATGTAAAACCAGCAAAAATCTAATGACAATTTTGTACAGAATGTGAAAATAATATATAAAAACATATTCAATATGTCGGGAAATCATTTAAATAACTCTAAAATTAAATTTTGTTTTAAACACTTTCGTTAAAAATAACATATCTAAAGTTTTAAAGCAATTTGTAATTTTGTACGATATACTTATTTTATATACAAATTCAAAACAATTATAACTTAAAACTTTTCTACAAAAAGCCGGAAATTCAACCATACTACGCTTTTTAAATTAGGGCTTGTCCAACATTATTAAAGCATAAACCTTTAAAAAAAAGCATTTTTACAAGGCCTATATTTCGGAATGGTGGTTTAACTTAGGTTTTTTGACTTTAGATTATGAAATTTTGCAAATCTGATTAAAGGATTTTATAATATTTACAAAATTAAAGAAGGCTCTAACTTTTCTAAAACTTCGGGTTCTGATGAGATCTTTAGCCAGATCGAAATACTAGTATCAACCTAGCTAATATGTTTGATTTGCTTTATTTTTGTAAATATACGGAGGTTGAAAGCTCGTTATAAATTGAAAATAACATACAAATAATCTCGATGTATATAAAAACAAAAAACTAATATAACAGTAAAGTTTTAACTTAAACTGCAAGGATATTCTACAACCTTCACTCAATCACAATAAATTGATATGGTTCTTTAAGCTCAAAGTTCATACTTTAAAACCAAATTAAAAAAATATTAGTTATATGAATTAATAAGAAATTTTAAAGAAAAAGACTTAATTTTTAGTAAAAGTTAAAATCGAGAATATATCAAAAAGTGGTACTAACTAATATTAAAATTTGGTGTCCACATTTGTAACATACCTTCTAAAATCTATTAGAATTGATAAGTGTTTAGTGATGATTAACTGATTTTTTTTTCTCTACAAAATGTCCAAGTTTCATTGAAATCGGCAAGTAACAACACAATGTACTTTCCTTATTAGCCAAACATTTATTCACAATTTTAAATATTTTTTTTTGAGAAATCTACATTTAACTTATATTATTTTCTGATTCATAAGATTTATATGAAACATAAACTTTGGTAAATTATTAAGAATCTCGTACTAATTGTTTATCTAAAATATTTTTCTTATCACATTCTAACTTGCACGTTTTCTTACCTATTTAATTATAGACCATTGGCTTCACCTGGATACTGGCTATGCTGTTTATTACCTTTAGCATTCATTGCTGGTTATTGGTCCTCCATCAAACATCAAACACAATGTCCAAATATGCCTGTAAATTATAAATTTATTACAATCACCTCGGTGGCATTATGTATACAAACAATTAGTTATTATATATATCTTAATCTTTATGCCAAACTTTATAAGTGGTTAATTGTTTTTGTACCATTTATTTGTGGTACTTGTATATTTAAAATATTTTTAAATACAACTTGGTGGATGTCTTTGTCATGGACTCTTTATATAACGATTGTCTATCAGAGATGTTATATACGTGTAATGAGTAAGTTGCCCATGAGTTTTACTTATGGTGAGGCTTCCATACTTATCCAAGGTGTTCTTTTGTTTACCGTTAATTGCTGTTTGCTATTATATGACATTTTTTGTAAGAATGCTAAACCGGCGTATAGAGATTTAACCACATTAAATATTATTATGATGGTAAGTTAGTGAGTGTTAGTGAATTGAAAGTTTATTTTATATTTATAAAATAAATTAATTTTGTAATTTTTTTTTTAATAGTCTGCCTTGCTGTGGCTTTTAGTAGTTTGCGTGTTATTAGCTGCTTTTAACTGTTTACGCACTCCTATGGCATTTTATCCATTGATGGTTGTTTTTGCAGTTTGTGCTACATTATTACCTATTACAAAACCTTTACCAATTATTCTTCTATTTGATTTTATCTGCAGGGATACAATAAGGGTAAGATTTTAATTATTTTTAAATCAAAATTAATAATGTTAATAAAAGCAAAAGTGTTGAATATATATTGAATGCATTGTACTTGTTTATTTTTCTTTTCAGCTATACATAATACTCTTCTATGTTGCTCTCGTCGGAGCCACTGTTGGTGTCGTCAGTTGGCAATTGCGCGATAGCAAACAAGCTTCAACCAGGGTTAGAAAACTTTTTCATTTATTAGTGGTATTTGTCTATGTTCCTGGTATTCTATATGAATGCACATTTCTTTATGTTGCATCGGGTGTTGCATTGGCTTTAATAATAATATTCGATCTCTTTAGAATATTGCATATGCCACCAATAGGTGGTATTTTGGAAACAGCTTTTTATTCGTTTGCCGATGAAAAAGATGCTGGTATAATAGCCTTTACGCCATTATGTTTGTTAATAGGCTGTTCAGCACCCATGTGGATATTACCGTGTCCATGCTATCAAAATGAAAATCCAATAAATCAAAAATTGTTGCCATTATTTGCTGGTATTTTAACAATAGGTTTTGGTGATACAGCAGCCAGTGTAATTGGTTCGAAATTTGGCCATACTAAATGGAGAAGTAAGTTTATAAAAATAGAGATTTCAAAAATTTATTTTAAGTGTTTTTTTTTTTTTTTTGCAGATAGTTCTCGTACATTGGAGGGTTCACTTGCCTATATTATATCAATTTTGTTACCAATAATTGTATTAAATACCTGCGGTTTACTTCCATTAACAATAGTACAATGCCTAATTGTAGTTTTAGCTACTTTAATAACATGTCTTATAGAGGCTCATACTGATCAAATAGATAATTTAGTTTTACCTTTTGTTTTTTATATCATAATTAGTTTAATTTGATTTTAAATTGTTGTATAGCTCATAATATCATTCCAATATTACTAATATTAAATATTTCTATTGAGATTTGTTATATTGTAAATATTTAGTCTTATTTATTAAACAAAATCTTAAACATATGAGTAATTTTAAAAATTTAAGACACATATTGAAACTGACTTTTTATGTCTATTATTTCATTAGGTTTTTTGAATTGAGAGAAACGATGGACAGGGTTAGGTCGACTATACTTCTCCTTGAAAAGTCTTCACCTAAAGAATTCTTGTCCATTTAAAAATCGAAAAATTAAAACAAAAAAAAAAGTTGAAACTTACATTAGTGTTTTTATTCATTAATTTTGTTTGCTCATAGTTTTCAGCTTTCAGATCCAAACTAATACAAAATGGAGTCACTTGACTTGGGCATTCACAAAAAAAGTAATTTCCATATCGCTTCTTGGTGATAAGTTGTATGGTGATTTACAAATGGAACCAACCGTTTTGCGCAAACTGAGTTTCTTAGTAATCATCACCTCCTAGTCTAAAAGGCATTTTAATTTTATGAAATTTTTTTACAATTTGGCGAAATTTAATTATTTTTGTTACACGTTTTATATATAAAAAAAAATGGCTTGACAACAAAGATATCTAACTAATTTGACAAAGTTCAAAAAAAAAATTTTTTTTCATTCCCATCGAATACATTGGCAGTTTTTGCCAAACGCATTTCATATTTTTTTTAAATTTGTAAGTGATTAGCAATTTAGTGTATTTAGCCGTAAACCCTTTTTATATTGCGATCAATGCAATTAGTTTTTTTTTTTCATAAAATTAAAACAAAATTTTACTTATGACAAGATTTGTGAGTGATTACAAATTTAACATATTTTCACATTATTCACATTTTTTACAGTTAATATAGCTTCCTTTGATAATTGCACATTCAATAGATACAATTTGAATTCGAATAAAATACAATTTTAGAAAACATGGCATTTCAAAATCTCATCGAGTAAATAAAACTTAATGTTTTGTCTATAGTTGTTGTTTAATTCAACAATAAAGTAATCAAAGGTTTTTTTTTATTTATTTTAAAGTATTTCATTAAAGATATACACTTAATTAAACTTAAAATTATAAAAATTAAACATTGAATACATCTAAAAAAAATAACTATAAACATCAACATTTTGTAATCCAAGAAAACGAAAAAAAAAAACAACAAACATTTAAATTGACAGCTATTTGAACAAAAAAAGTTAAATTTTAAACAAAAAACCTACAAAAATTAAGTTAAATACACAAAAAAAAAAGAAAATAAAAAATAACTGGCAGTGGACATGTCAATTTTGTTCTTTAAATAAATAAATTTGATAAATAAATTTTGTTCTAGCAACAGTTCTAAACTACCAGTAAATGAACACTTTTATATTGAATTCGAAATGACCTACATCTGCATTTTCATTAACCATCGAAATCCAGTTTAAATTAGATTTTTTAATCTAGTTCGTGTATCATATTATACACTACAATATGATCAAAATGTACACCATTTTCAATTGTATTTCAGAAGCTAATCAATTGTATTTCAGAAATTATCAATGGTATTTCAGAAGTTATCGACTGTACTTCAGAAATAATCAATTGAATTTCAGAAATAATCAATTGTATTTTAGAAGTTATCAATTGTATTTCAGATTTATCAATTGTATTTCTGAAAATATCAATTGTATTTAAGAAATAATCAATTGTATTTCAGAATTAACAATTGTATTTCGAAATGATCAATTGTATTTCAGAATTAACAATTGTATTTCGAAATTAACAATTGTATTTCGAAATTATCAATTGTATTTCAGAAATTGTCAATTGTATTTCAATAATCAATTGTATTTCAGAAATACAATTGATAATTTCTGAAATACAATTAATAAATCTGAAATACAATTGATAATTTCTGAAATACAATTGAAAATGGTGTAGTTTAAACTGGATTTCGATCATTATGTAAATGCATTCTAAGCGGATTACAGACATACATATTATTTTAGTTTATATTATAGACAAACAAACTTAAAATTAAACAGTTTTTAAACTAATCTACAAATTAAATGTAATATAACTAATCATACTATTAAAGGGGTTCCTGTTGAAAATATTCATGTTCTAAACAGGCCAATGCTGAAGGTCGTAAACGTAAATCATACGACAGCATTTGCTAAAACAAATAAAAAAGCCAAATAAACAATTACAAAAAAAAAACTTATTAATTTATAACTTACTGCCAGCAGATCATTAGCATTTTCACAAAGATTGGAACAAAAATCCCTAGGTTGTTTGGGATGCCTTAAGGGAAAATGTTCTCGTGCTAATGATATTGTTTTCGGCCATTGTTGTGCTGTAGGACGACCGGTTAATCTGCAAAACAGAGTATATTAAATAACGAAATTAAAAATGAAATTAAAAACATTTTCACTTACTCAAATATACGATCTAGTTGATTAGCTTCTGAAGTACCTGGAAATAATGCTTTACGTGAAAACATCTCAGCTATAATGCAAGCTGAACTCCATATATCTACAGAACTATTATAGGTTTGAGCCAATAACACCTCCGGGGCACGATACCATAGCGTGACAACAACTGAAGTTAGTTTCATTTCAAAATCATAAGTTTTTGCCAAACCGAAATCGGCAATTTTTAAATGACCCTGTGAGGAGATTAAAAGATTTTGTGGTTTCAAATCACGATGTATAATCCGATGAGAATGAAGAAAATCAACACCGGTTAGTAATTCACGAGATAGTCGCTGAATTGAAAGAAATATATATATAGTTAATTACAAAATTATATCACTTTGTCGATAAATAAGATGTCTTACTTGAATTGTGGTGGGAGGCATTCCTGATTTGGGTAAACGTTCTATTAAATCTGATAGATCTTGCTCCAAATGTTCAAATACTAATAACACCATTAGTTGTCCCTCGCGTTCCAAAAATTGGCATACTTCAAATAATCTAGAAATAAAAATGTGGACCAAGAAATTTCCTTTAGTTTAAGTATAATATAATATAAAAAGCAATCGAACAGTATACAAAGCTTCACTTAATTACACAGTTCAACAAAATCAGAACAATTTAATGCATCGGGGTTGCGACCTATAATTTTTAAAAGACTTTATGACGCAGATCACGAATATGCCCATAGAATTTTAAATGTAGCTTTAGTTAAATAAATATTTGCAATCAACTTTTTGTGGAAAGCTTTTATTTTTTTGATACACTTTTTGCAAAACTGCACAAAATTGAAAACAAACCCGCTACTTTTTTTACAAAATTCAAAATGTACGAACTATGCTTTTTTAATTTTATATATTACACGTTTCGAAAGGTTCAATAGTTTTCCCTATGCATGTATTTAAAGTTAAAAAATCTACAACGAAAAGAAGAACCAAAATTGCGCACTTTCTCTTTTTGTTTTAGAAACAACTTTTTTAAACTACATAAATTGTATATATTGTATACCTTAAAAATATCTAGTCTGTGATAAATGTTAATTAATAAAATTCAGACAAAAACATTCAAGAATGTTTAACACATGTTTCCTTATCAATACCAACCAAGTTCTAGCTAATTGAGTGCGTTTTCCTAAAAATATCAATTTTAAACGATTCCTGTTTATATTTTCTCCATAGTAAATTGATACAAAATAAATTTAACCTTCATGCGCTCGGGAATGTAAACTTACGTATCTGACCGGATGTCTACATTTGTAGCAAGTGTGTATTTGTATAGAAAATCACTTGTACGAGCACCGTTATACACTTTTAATATAGGTGTTTCAAAAAGTTGATCCTTAGATTTATTACTCGTGCGAAAACAACCAGAAAACAGACTCGGTCGCGCCAATCGAATGATTCTGTGGATGTGACCGAATTTTTAGATTGTGATAATAATCGTTTGATTGAAACAACAGAAATACCGTCACACCAATATAATTTCTATTGGCTCAACAGAAATTCAGCGATAACTCCCAAAAGATTCTGTAGCTAAAACCACTAAATACGGTTGCTACGACCCATAATGTAGGTGGCTAGAGAACTTATATCTAAATCTTTCTAAACATCTCGTCGACACTTCATTTAGTTGTATTGCAATTAAGAATATCCCAATGTGAAATTTAGAAGAATTGTCAGCATGCCGATCACTTAATGTAAAACGGGCATGCCACTTTTTCGTGACTTGGAGGGTGAAATTAACCAATTTTGACATATAACCGACCTAACCTTTAATATATCACTAAACTTTTCACAAAAAAAAAACAGTGGGCGTTGTGGTGTAATGGTTAGCGCGTTGGACTGTTACACAGATGGTCCCGGGTTCGATTCCCGGTGACGACAACATCAATTTAGAAAAATAATATGTATGAGTTTTCTATCAATTATATGTATTGCTGCGCCCACCTTCGGTGTTCCCATAGCACTTAACCCCACCGAAGTAAAATAATGAATTAGGGCTATGAAACAAAAAGCTTCAATAAATTCGCCAACTCTACATCAGGTGGCGAGCAACAACTGTTGTAAGACTTATCTACTCGCGCAATTACAGTGTTGCCATGTTTGAAGCCCTTCATCTTTCACCACATTTCATCTCTCCACTATCCCCTTTCCAAAGAAAGCAACACATTAATGAATAGGAAGAATTTCCTGAGTGTTACTTCTCTTTAAAAAAAAAATACATAGTTCGGTGACATATGCCTAGTCGAGTCAGTGATATGTCACAGTGGATATATTTCCTCCTCCTATGACAAAGCCGTGTAAAAGTGTCAGGTCCGTTTCATTTAAAGGACTCGGAGGGAAGTTTGTCAAAATTTCCGATATGGATATTGTGGCTTGTTTTTCCTCTCAGCCACCAACAGCATTTTGAAAAGCCGTACTGTAAAGTTGTGTAAATAATGTTTTACTTTTAAATTTTTAAAAAATTAAAACCAAAAGTTTATTTTTCGATCTTTTATCATAAATTATGATGTGAGCAAGATTATTCAATTTCAAGATCATTTGTTTCTTGTTAAACAAAAAAATAATTTAAAGCAAACTTTATCTACTGACAGGTCCATTTACATGTTTCATTCCGCGTCACTGAAAATCTTCAGAGAACCAATGTAGAAGGGGTAGAAGATTTACCCAAATTTTGAAGGAAAAAGATCAACGCTTTAATAATCTTGCTCACATCGTAGTGTAAATACTTTTATTGTTTTTGCACGTAATACACTAACTTATATTCATGAAAACCAAAGACTGTCGATTCTTCTGCCCGTTTGAGGTCTGCTTTTATTTTTTATCTTGTACCAAGAAGAGCGAGACCTTTGGTTGAAGTCAAAAGTCTCGGTATTCTGCCTAAAAAATTAAGGTAAGTGAAAAAATTTTGAAGACAGCTGCTATTTCGGTGTTCTCCCAATGATATACCAGTTTTTCCACAAAACTCTTACCCATATTGATTGCTCGACTTGCATTTGACCTTTTTCAGTGGGCATTTCCATTCATATTATATGGTGATTTCGAAAAGTAGGATATTTATATTTTTAATGCCAATAGTAGTCAAAACTGCGTTGAATATATTTTTAAGGAGCTACTGAAAATCTTGGAGCCTATTGTTGTGGAGAATTTTTTTTTTATGTGTTGGGCCAAAAATGCTACAAATATAGACAGCCGAATACATAAAGGTTAAAAAAAAGTTATAAAACTTGTAATTCAGATTGAATTTTCTGAAAATTTTGGTGTACATTTGATGGGTTTTTTGATTAAATTAATTAATTGGAATACCACCATGTTTTAAAAGTTCTGCAAATTCGATTAAGGGGTTTTAAAATATTCACAAAATAAAAAAATAAGTAAAGTTTTCACTTTAATTGCAATCGTAATACATTGATATGGTTCTTAAACTTCCATACTCTGAAATAGGTTATTCAAGTATACGAAAAAATAAAAAAAAATTGAAGAAAAAGCTTGATTTTTGGTAAAATTTAGATTCACGAATATTTTGAAAAGTAGAGCTAATATCAAAATTTGGGGTTCACATTTATTATCTACGACCTAAAGTCTATCAGACTTTATAAGTCGCATCTAAGATGCATTTTTATTGTTATTAGTTTTAGAATAATTTTGAAGGGTTTGAATATAAAAAAAAATAGTTTGTGTGAACATTACGTTTTCTCAATTTTTTCAAAACCTATAAATAAATAAAATATGTTTTATTGATAAGTTATAAAACTTATTTTATTTACAAAAATCGGAAGAAAAAAATTGGAAAGGCCATAAGTTATGTTTAATCCAAAAATAAAGTGTGATTTCTTTTTGGCAACACTGTTTTTGGCAGCTCAGCTGTTTTCGTGTAAGATGTTACTGTTAAACATGTTCAGTTTGGTCTATAATTTAACCATGAATCGACTTACAAACGAACAACGCTTGCAGATTATTGAATTTTATTATCAAAATTCATGCTCGGTTAAGAAAGTGCATCGTGCACTTCTTCCAATTTATGGTCAGCAGCTGTATCCGTGAGAGCCAAGAGAATATACTAATATATTTTGTTTTAAAAATTTTATTTTTAACCCATTCCAAGCCCACGTTTGCTATCTAATATCAGATTTGTTATAAACAGAACATGGAAACGCGGGTTTTATATTTACACCATTCGCCCCATTTTTTCCTATATTTTGCTCAATTGGACTGAAAAATCATGAAGTTTTTTTAAGAACATAAATCTACACTTTTCTGAATTATTTTTTTATGGATCTCAATATTTGTATTGTGAATTTTAATAAAATATAAAAAAACACTATATAAGCTAATTCAATATATAGCATTGTTTGTTATTTTGACTACATATGGGCATTTCCGTAGTCAAATACGTAACAGTCGTACTTTTCAATTAACTGAAAAGCAAGGAAAAAGATAATTTGTTTTTACTTCTTTATATTTTTGTTAAAACGAAAGAAGCTATATACTTAGTAAAAAATAAGAAAATAATTGAAAATATAATCAATTAACCCATTTTTCACTGCCATTGTTTTAAAGCAACACCTACTTTTAAGGTCCGATAATTTTGGATAGGATGGAGATCTAATAATGAAGTAAAAAGCATGTGATAACTTGAGGTCTCAACTTCATAAACAATTAAAATAAAAAAATAAAACAATTATTCTAGGGTTGCCATATAATTAATTAAAAATACAATTTTTTTAAGCCGGAATGTCGGCTTGTTGTGCGCTCTAAAAATTGGTCCCATGTCAGATTTCTACCCCAGGAACTCCGTCGCACTGACGAAATTCCTCAACCTCTTCCATCCAGTGCCCCTAAGATCCCCCAATGTGGATATTGGGTCACTGGATAGTATTTCGACACGGATCCTGGCTAATGCCGGTCATTCACAGAGATAGTGTTCCAAGGTCTCCTCGTCCTCCCCACAGGCCCTACACACTCCCGGGTCCGCCCTACCAATACGGTGGAGATGGGCCCTCAGTGTCGAGTGTCCCGTGAGGATTTCCATCAAAGACTCCTCCCTACTAAGATTCAGAATTTATCTCGTCCTGTCCGGGTTGCCCCAGAGAATTCCCGTGGTCCTGCCAACCCCCGCATTCTCGCAGATGATCCTATGCATGGTGTCAGCCCAGTCCAACAGCTCCGCCTTGAGAGCTCGAAAAGGTAGTTAGACATTAGTTAAAGCTAGCATTTTGTTTTTCAGATGTGGTTTATATAATTTAAAAATTTTTTTTTTTTTTGACTGAATGTAAATAAAAATTTGGCGGCGTCTAAGTAAAGAACACACTTCAAAGATTTGAAATTATAACCATATTCTTTCCTTTCCTTGCCAATTTGAAATCCTTCTTCTCTTTTCCCCTTATTTTTAATTTAAGTTTAACCGAGCCTGATTGGAAAGTTAAACTAAAGTATAAATTTGTCAACAAAAAACAGCTGTTAGATAACAAATTGTTTAGGTGATGCCACATTTTAACATAATTACAAAGAAAATATAAAACGCTACCACCTTTTTAGGGCAATTCCAAGCGGAAATTAAAAATGTCAAAATTAATGTGGCATCATTGTGAAATTTTACATTTCTTATACTAGAACTGAAAAACAGTAGGCCCCGTTTAATTCATTTTAATTTAATTTTGTCAAGAAACCAAGTTTAATTAACATCCCAAAAACTAGGCCCAAGTCAATAAAACTTTTTTCGATTTTCTTTTACAACCCATAGTGTGAAACGTGACGTTACGTAGTGTATTAGGTAAATGTTAGCAATTGTTAAAAAAATGTTTTTGTTTATAAAATTAAAAACTATTACAAAATTTTATGTGTGGACTTTATTTTTCAGAATTACAATGGATAGCATCCCAGGAACATTTTTGTGACCCCTTTCAAAACTGCTAGTTCCAGAACTACTTCTAGGGGAGTTATATCAGGTTCTTTAATAGCATTCTTAGAACTACAACTACCCGGGCTTTTTAGCCGTATTTTAGGAAGTAGGAGGAGCTTATCCAAGATTTTGGTATCAATCTCTTCTTTGGAAGATTCTCTACCAGATTAATACCACAATAATATTTGTGGGTGGGGTTTAAGGGGTTAATTTTTAATATCAAAATAGGCCTTTTTTGCCGTATTTTGTTAAAGTAACTGTGTGTGGGATGGCCATATCTAAGGAAGTAGGAGGAGCTTATCCACGATTATGGTATCAATCTCTTCCTTGGAAGATTCTAGCAGATTAATGCATCAATCATAATTGTGGGTGGGATTTAAGGGGTTAATTTTTAATTTCAAAATAGGCCTATTTGGCGAAAGTAACAATAGGTTTTTTGAACATATCTAAGGAAGTAGGAGGAGCTTATCCAAGATTTGCTATCTTTGGAAGATTCTCTACCAGATTAATACCACAATCATATTTGTGGGTGGGGTTTAAGGGGTTAATTTTTAATATCAAAATAGGCACAGTGTTGGCAAAGCTTCGGCGATGGTCTTTATGCGTTGACAGAACGTGGGATTAACCATATTGACAGTATTGTCCTGTTATCCGATTGATAACAGTGGCCAACCGTTCGTTTGAGCGAACTTCCCACCGTTGGCATAACGTTGAAAATCCAAAAAATTTTGTGCTTTTAAAATAGCTTAAATTAATTTTGAGAAATATTTATAATAAAAGAGATTTAAAAATCTGCAATACAGTTCGGTCTTAGTCTTATACATCATATTTAAATGTGTGAAATAAAATTAAATTAAAAAACTGCTTCTAACTGGTTATAATATTGGTAAAAGAATTTTGCAGGTGGTACTGACAAAAAACATGCTTTGCAAACAAATTAGTGTTTTCCTAGTACCATATTATTTGTACCTTTAGTAATTTTTAATACGGTGGCTTTTATTTACAAAAATAGCAGTGTTTTGCTATTTTTGTAAATAAAACCCACCCACTATTTTTTGGTACGGTTGGCAAGTTCTACCTGGGTAGTTTTAGAACACATGCAAGAGAATGTTATAGAGCATTTTAACCACACCTTTGGCGTGTTTTGAGAACTAGTGCTTGATAACTAGTGGAACATCTTAAACTAGTTCCAGAGCTACTGCAAAACACTTTGAATCTTGCATTTATTTTGAGTCTTGTATTAAAAAATATCTTAGAAACAATGATATCAATATTGGTTCAAAAATCATATGTTTTTCATTATAAAAAGCATACTCTAATCCCAAGGTAGAATATGTGAAATTTTATTTGTGACTTTAGTGTGACTGTCCATCTTCGTAAAACATATGTATATAATTTTAAATAAAAATATTTTACTACTTAAAGGTGAAATATTTGTCAGGTTTGACGTTTGAAATTTTATAAAAAAAATGAACACTACTTGATAAGTCGCGTTTTTTTTTTTTAAATTTGTCACAATAAACTACATTTAATTTAAAAAAATTAAACACTTGCTACCAGCAACGCAGAAGTAATGAGAACAAATATTGTTTTGCGGTGACAAACGTGATTGCTTACTGATCCTTATTTACTCCGTTTGCATTTTTTTGGAGTTAACTGTTGTTGTAACAAATATTTTGTGATATGAGTGTACTGACATCATAGCTCTTAAATAAATACCCGAGTAAAAAAATGTATATATGACCTATGTTTTTTCATCTTACAATATATTATAATATGTGATTATACATGGTGTCGTTCATGGTCACATCTTATTATATGTCTCTTATGTGGAAACATATAAAACGATATATTATTATATATGTATTGACCTTTATAAAACTAGATTTTAAATACATATGCTATACATATGGTAGATCTATTGTCATATATAACATAATATGTAATCATATATGGTTACATATAAGCTATATAATTTAAGATATAATAATATATACTGTTTTATAACAAATATTTTTGTGTGTGATATAAGATAGGGTTATATATGGTGCCATATGTATAACGCAATTCAAAATATAATTATATATGACTTTAAATGGTGTAACATCTAATTATGTCAGATTCCATAAATGACACAAAATTAAAAATTTAGTTTGAGATATGACTATATATGGTCCAACATCATTAATATTTTTTATTCATATAAGACAATTATATATTTAAATTTTTTATTTTTTTTTTAATTTTATTATTTTATCGTTAGATTTGAGTAAATCTAATTTAATCTCAAAATATCTCATTGGATCCACGAAAAATTGCTTATATTTTTGGATTCAAAAATACCAAAAACATGCACGGAACTTTGTAGCCCGTTTTATCATCATGGCAACTACGATACACTCAAAAAAGTTTTTTACTGTTGCTACATAACAGCTGTTTGTGTAGTAATCAGTAGTAGTTGTTTTTAACTGCAAATTTTTTTTTAGATGAAAAATTACAAAACAACTATTTTGACAGTTATTTAAAAAAAAAAAATAATAATTTGAAAATTTCATTGAATCCAAAGCATTAACACGTCCTAACTGGAGTGCGGTATGGAATTTTAATTTTTCATCAGGGTTACCATTTTAGCATAATGTTACACCGCCATGTTGGTTTTTTTGTTTTTGTATCTTTTGATACACACACACTTTGTCAAAAAGTCCAAACAACTGCATAAAATAACTGTTACCAAAATTCGTTAATTTTGAAGGTTGTTTTAAAAATGAACACTCAAAAACATAAAAAATTTGTTTACAATTGGTTTATTGTTAACGGCCATAATAATATCTATCAAAACTCTGTAAAAAAATACTGTATTTATAAAATCATTTTATTGCTAAAAACATAAATTTATAATTTTCTGTAACCAACTCTTAAGTATAAAAATACAACTTTGTCAACATAAAAACCAAGTGTTGCTAGCGCCACTATAGAAATGTGTACACTCGAGAAATTAAAAAAGAAGCACTCAATGAGCACAAAATAAAAGAGAAAAAGAGGGTAAGATTAAAAAGGTTCTCAGAGATTAAATACAACAAGATCTCTCATAATTTCCCCGCCACTACAAATGCGAACATACGAATTTTATTTATTCACCAAATTTTAACGAAAACAAAGATAATCTGTATGCATGTCGGTACGGAAAGAGGTGGTGTGTGTGTATCGTGTGCAAATTCCCCTTGAATATAAATTTAAAAAAAAAACACACACACACACGAGATTTATAAAATGTAAACATGCCAAACAAACAGCTGATTGTGAACTCATATGATCGCAAATCGTCTGGCTTTTGTTATTATTAAATAACAAAAAATACATTGTTGTGTTCATTCAGTCAGTCAAACGGTATCAGCAGTAAGAAGTGGGGCATAGTGGTGGGACTTGATGTAGAAATGTGTGTGTGAAAATAATCGACAACAAAAATGAGGTTGCAGTCACATTTAGGTAGACTTGTATTTAGTTGATACATTGGGGTTCATTATTGAGTATGGTTGGGTATTTTCCTGTGTTTTACTGACTGACCGTGTGTGTGTGTGTGTATATATTTTGCTTTACGATAATTGACGTTTGTGCTTAAATTCCTCTATACTAATGCCAAACTTGTCGTTTGTTGTTGTTGTTGTTGTCAACAACATTGTATAAATAGTTTACTGATAACGTTGTTGGGAGTCTTCTTAACATTCATGCGGTGGAGGTGAACAAGCAGTCGTGCTGTAGTAGTATCGTAGATTTTGCTTCATTCACTGAGACCGGCCGGCCGGCATTTTTTTTTTTTGTTATTTGCTGTTTGCTTTGATTTAACAGTATGTGTAGGTTTTTAACAGCAATTCAAAACACAATCTCCCCAAAAACTTTGTTTTGGGGAAATCTTAAAGTATTGAGGGTTTTTTATACTCATTGTTATTTGCAAAAAATTAAGGGGCAATATTTTGTTCTCTGTTATTTCTTAAATTTTTTGGGTTTTAAATTACTATATGAGAAGAATAAATAGCAGACAGACGACCCCATTAAAAACAAAACCCCCTATATTAGCAAGTTATTTTTTTTCGGTTAATTGACGGAAGAGGTACGACTAGGCAAGTATACGTCGTCGAACAAAAAAGTCGCTGCAGCGTGACTTATCAGCATTTACGGCGCCGTTGTGCCGTCTACTTTTGGATTTGTAATCACACAAGGGTTATAAAAAAAGAAACCTAGAAAAATATTCATACTAAAACAAAGTACAGTGGAGTTCGGTTATAATGCACACCGTTTATAACGAACTTATTTTTTTATAACGCACAATTTTTCTGGTCCTAACGCATTTACTAACATATTTCATACACGCCGAAAAAAACTGGGGGAATATTATCGAAGTGCTTAGTAATTATAAAACTAAATAAGTTCAAAGTTCGAATATTAACAATTTTTTTCAAAATTTATACATACAAGTCCAGTTAAAAATTTCTAAAACAAATTCATATATTTTACAAGAAATTAGTAAAACTAATTCGAAACTAACATATGTAGTTGTATACTTACTAAGCACTTCGATAATATAATCACAGTTATTGTCTGCGTGTACAAAATAATACGGTTATAACGAACATCGTTTATAACGAACTTTTTATGTAACGAATTAATTTTTTTTGGGCCCCTCATGAACATCGAGATTCTAAAATTAAAATTCTGCTGCAAATCTAAAAAAATTTTAGGTTTTTAATTACAAATTTACTAAAAAGAATTAAAAACTGAATTATCAATAAAAATTTTAAAATTAGGAGAATTTAAGAAAAAATCCTGAAATTTTAATAATTTTTTGGAAATTGTTTACTGCGCTTATAGCGAACTTCGCTTATAACCAAATAAATCGTCCGGTCCACTCGAGTTTGTTATAACCGTACTCCACTGCATTTCAACAGATACTACGTACCAACTCATACCATCATCAGAAACAAAATAGAAAGAGTAGCCAAAAAAGAATTAAATGTTCTACTTTGTATCAGAAGTTAATACACTAAAGGTATTCACATGGTGTACTAAGTGTTGCATATGGGCACTTCCACAGAAAGGTAAACCGTGACCGAAAAATTTAAAGTGGACAAATAATTCCGTCTGACTTGTATTATTAAAGATAATTACTTAAATTTTAGTAAATTTAAAAAATTTAAAACTTTGTCACGTCACCTTGCAAATATTTTACTTTTGAGTAGTAAAATATTGATATTTAAAATTATAGATTTTTAAAACTAGAGAAAAATTAAAAACAGACCCACTTAAGCCACAAATAAAATTTCATACATTCTACTAAAAACACAGGTCACCAAAATCTGAAAACGTCAATACCCTGTGACTAGAGTATACTTCTCTTAAGGTTTGATATGTGCTGATTCCGAATCTGAATTTCTCCACCATATCAGATTCTTGAGATATCCTAAGCTAAAGTTTTAAAACACTCGGC
The DNA here is from genome assembly GCA_021234595.1 of Delia radicum. Classification (NCBI taxonomy): domain Eukaryota; kingdom Metazoa; phylum Arthropoda; class Insecta; order Diptera; family Anthomyiidae; genus Delia; species Delia radicum. The sequence continues at coordinate 103,992,976 of CM037855.1, read as the reverse complement.
TTTTCGCTATATTCGGGACGTTATAGCATTGAGCTTTATTCACAAAAGTTTTTAAGTCATTTGAAAGTCCTATCTGTTCGTATTCAGCACACATTAAACATTTGAAAAATTTACTCTAGTATCAAAGTTAGAAAAATTGTTGGACAGAGTAATTGAATTAATTTAATTTACATGCTGTAATTCTCAAAAATAAAGTCACCACATAAAATTTACAATATTTTTTTAATGTAATAATTAATAAAAAAATTTAATTAGGCATTTACCTAATAGGAAATTTTAATTACATCACGCTACGTAACGGCACGTTGTATGGGTTGTAAAAGAAAATCAAAAAAATGATTTATTAATTCAGCAAATTGTAAAACAAACTTAAAATATTCCAAATTATTTTAAAAATAGAGTTTTATCACAAAGTCTGGCGCAATTCGCAGAGTTTTGCGTTTTTGTAAAGAAAAAATCTAACCTCTATTTCTATCACATCACGTTAGCCTCTTTAATTGCTTCTATTTTATAACCGAGCAGTTCGATTGTTTTCTAATTTTTGCTAAATATAGAGTTTCTAAAGTACAACACAAAAATATATAAAATAAAACTATATTTATCTTTATATTTATCCTTGTTTTTCAACTAATTGAACCGTACGACTGGTAACGTAGTATGTGACTATAGAAATGCCCATATATATATTGTATCAGCCCAAATAGAAAGAGATGGTAAAATTTTATTTTCACTTTGACTAGGCTTTTATCATTATCCCCAAACCAACATGGAAGATAACCGATTCGATGCGGTTATCGTAGCGGTATTTTAAGGATAACGATATTTAAGTTATTCAGGTAATGCAAATGCACGCCGATATTTTTAACCCCATTATGCCACAATTCCAATGACCGACTAGTTTATGATCAAACTTTCGTAAAATATATCTGTTTACAGCGATTATTTGTTTCTGATCTTGTCGGATTATTTCTACAACGGTATTTTGATGATAAATGCTTGATTACTCGAGAGATACGTTTCGTAAACGGACTGTAACTCCATATAATGTGTAAAAATAGTACATACATCAAATATGTTGTCTCTTTTTTTACATACTAAACAAATGGTGACGGATATACTCCGCTTAATGAGTTAGATAGAGACAAAACAACAACGGAGTTACGGTGTCGATGAAATGGATTTGTGGTTTGATTTTACAAAACTGGATAAATCACTACCCAAGAGTTCCAGCCTACTAAAAAATTATTTGACCATTAAAAAAAATTCAGAACTTTTCAAATTATAACATCAAAAATAGGTAGTAAATGGGCGTGAAATGAAAAAATAATTTTCTCGCCGAAGTCTTCGGTCGGACACTATAAATTTTGGAACACATTTTCTTAATTCTCAAACTTTCACAATTTTGCAAGGAAGCCGTTCAACTTTTATTACTTCTACAAAAACTCCTTTAAATTAAAGGACTTTCAACTTCAGAAAATTTTATTAAAAAAAAAGTTCAACTTTAGGTGCTTACTTATTCTTAAATTCTTTAAATCATTGTTTTTTTAATAAAATTACTATGACAATTAAAAAAAATTTAATTGATTGAAATTTAATTGATGGGTAAAAGCGAATTTTGGTAAAATTCTGAGGGTTCTTATTTTAAGAGAATAGATTTTAGTTCTTTTCATTTTTGAGTTAAGAAGATGGTTTTTTGGATTAACCACCTTCATACAAAAATTTGATCTATTAGATATTTATTTTTATTTCATTTTTGATTAATTTAATCTTGAAGTTATTCGTCTAGAGTCTTTATAGCATCGGCTTTTTTCAAGAACTTTATCAGGGGGTTTCCTATAAAATGTCTTAAGAAAATTGGTAAAGTTGCTTGGAAAAAGCAGGTTTGTTTCATTTGATTGATTTTATTGTAAATCTATATTTAATTAAAGTATGTATAACAAATTTAAATATCCCCAAAAAAACCTCAAAATATTTTTAAGATCCCCCAAAAATCCCCTGTCCTCAATTGAAAATTTCTGTCACCAAGCCAAAAAAAAAAAATCCCCAAATTTGGGTACAAAACCTTAAGTCTGGCAAGCTTTCGGCGAAGATTTTCTGTTGGGGTTTCCCTTTGTGCTAACAATATAGTACAATTAGGCTCACAAGCGGTGTAGGGTATGGTTAACACTCGATTAAAAAAGAAAATTTGAACCTACAATTTAAAAAACATGATTTTTGAATAACGAACAATTGGAATATATTTTGACTATTAGTCAAATAAAACGAATAATTTAAAAATACTTATTTTAATAAAACATTTTCGAAAATTGACCGATTTTTGGAAAATTTGTATAAACAATTGTAAGAGATAAAATAAAATATTTCCATATCTGAATAATTTTGAGTATATTAAAGAAATATATGAAATATAAAATTTATTTTTTAAAACTTTTGAATTTTGGAAAAATTGTAATAAAAATAAACGTATTCGGCACGGGTTAACGTTTCCAAAAAACAAATCGATTTTTCCATTTATAACCATTTGCAATAAAACTGGTGGGTGTGATGAACGAAAATTCACAAATCGTTTTTTAAGGGACATCCTAATGTACATACATTTGGATACATTTTTATACCGTAGATAAAGGGAGCCAAGTGTTATTTTACACCATAAATACCCATTTTGCAAACTGCATTTATTTATATGCATACACTATCAACAAATCACTAACAAAAAGTATGAGAATTGCATTAAATTTTGAAATATTTTTAACGGCTGTTGATGATGGAGTCATTGCTCTATTGGATGGATGACGGAATGCAATGTTTTACCGGAACAACATACAATCGCCCACAGACAACAATATTTAAGATTTAATACATTTCTCTGTTGTTTATATTTCACGAGTTATAATTTTAGCCTCAGCAGCTATGTTTACAGTTAATGCTGGCGTTTAGTCGTCTGGACGCATGCGTACTTTGTTCTTAACGTATTTTCTTCACATAGTAGTTGTTGTTTTTAAGTAAAATTTACTACATGATTATGGTGGGTTTAAACATGTAACGTTTATGTAACTGTGCTGCCAGATTGGAATAAAAAGCGTAAAAGGCGTTATTTGTTGCTAAAAAAAAAATGCGTAAAAAGCACCAGACAACATTTGTTTTATTTGTTTACAAAGTAATAGAAATGAGTCCAAGTTGACCATAAAACAGTTTTACAATACTATTTACTATTAAAATAAAGTGACAACATTTCTTCATCGATAATTTTGGTGTTTAGTCCAGTATTTTGCGAAAATATCTGTCAAACTCCATATAAAAATATAAGTTTTTTTAATCAATTTAACAGAAAATAGCACGAAAATGTAGCGAAAAGTGAAATTTGATTGCAATTTCCTTAAGACTGTAAAAAATTGGAATTTTTATTGAAGTTTTAGGGCTTTCTGAACAAAGTAATAGGTTGCGTACTCTCTTTATTAGACATTGCGCAGTATCTAGATATGACATTTGATGCAAAGCTTTCATGAAAACTTAAAATAGAATACACGGAAAAAAAATTATGGCGGCTTTTTATTCCAGCAGGTTTAAGTATGGTTCTAAATGAAGGTTAAGCCAGAATATGCTTATACATCCAGGCGAAAAGTTTCATCCTATTTTGTCATTGGACGAAAATATAAGAAACATTGTCATATTTATAAAATTTTCATAAATACATATGAGGAAATATCGAAATTGAAACATTCTTCATCTCATAGAAAAATGTTATCGAAATTATAACGACCTATAACTCCTACAACTCCAAAACCGAAAGAGATAGAGCAAAATGTAAAAATTGTCTAGCCTACTGAAGTACTAACACACTACGGTATCAAAATTGAGCCATATCCAGGTAGAATTCCGAATCGCATCACCTTAACAATATTTTTATGAAATAGTTTCATAAATAATTATAAAACAGTTGCATTGAAAGGAAAAAAACATATTTCTGAAGGTTTTCACAACAACCTAAACAAAGTGCCTAGATATTAGTGTCCGACCGAACAGTTCGGCCAAAAAACTATATTTTGTCGGTTTTTTGATATCTAGATGCAATCAGCCCAATAAACATTTTACCATCCGCCAAATTTGTCCATAATGCTTTAAAATACCGAATACAGACCAAATAAATTTTCTGGCCGAACTGTTCGGTCGGACACTACTAGATATGCATACACCCAGAACATGGACTAGGCCGTAGCAACCGTATTTGTAGCCAATAGAATGGTTAGGTTGTAGCTACTGAATTTTTTTGGTAGTTATCACCGAATTTCTATTGATGCATTCGAAATTCGATTGTCGTGACTGAATGTCTGTTGTTTTAATCGAATGATTGTTATCACAACCGAAAACTCGGTTGCAGCAACCGAACCATTCAATTTTCAACAAATACGGTTGTCACGACCGAGTCTGTTTTGTGGGTGTATGGTTAAGGGTAGCAGAACAAACGACGATACAAAAAGATGGTGCTGGAAGGCTGTGGAGGACATCTATCACTTTAGTTAGGAGTATTTAATATGTTGGGCTCTTATATCTTTCAGCACCTTCTTTACATTCGCGGAAGGAATCAAGACATCAAATTGGAATGCATGATGTAATGCATTATCGCGAAGAGAAAAAAAGAAAATGGGAATCATAAGAACTTTTTGCGATACTGTAATCTGCAATTGAAAACCTAATGATTAAACATAAAGAAAACGTAAACACACTACGAATATCTGGTTTGAATAGATTTTCGTTGTGTGTGTACGTTTGCCAAAGTATGTACCACTAACGCACGCTAGGATTTTGCCAGGATTTTTACTATCAAAAATAACCCTACCACGATTTTTCCCTTCAAATATTTTAATATGAATACAGCAAGAAATGGACAAAAACATAGCATTTCTATTCGCTTTATCAAAAAATTGCTGAAAGTCTATGTGGAAACAAATTAAGAAAACATTTTTTTGAAAAATTTATAGAAATCGGATATTGTTTTTGCAGGTTTTGGGGTTTATAAATTTTGACGATTTTTAACGACTTTTAAGAACGAGATGACAATTTGTTTTCAAAAATTTTGACGCTTTTGAGCCCAATAAGCCTGGTAACAATGATCACATACTTAAATGTTTCCATTTTTGAAGATTGTTATTAATTATATGAAGCAATTCCATAAAAGTTGACTTAAATGAATCTTGTTTCATAGGTTCTATGAAAAGTTTCAATTGACGAGTTCCAGCGACAATATATGATGAAATTTATTTCTGAAGTGGAAGTTTGTCACCACATCGACGATATTTGGACAATTACAAAGGCTTAATTATCCATACCTAGATGTAACGTATCTTCTATAGGAAAAGATTAGATATAATATTGAATCAGCTGATACGTGACGTAACAAGTAAATCTAACTTAACATAAAGTGTGTTCGATTACTTTCCCAGTAAAGTCCAGTAAAAATTACTTAGTAATAAAATTACAGAGAGTAAGACAAATTTACAAAAAAGTAAACGAACGGAAAATTTGCAAGAATTGGTAAAATATATAAAACAGCTGATTTTAAATACCAAATATTAAAAAAAACTCAACTGGTAGTTATTGAAAAGATAAAATTTAATTCAAATTGTCGGCCAGAAATAATTTAGAATGTTTTTTAATTTCTTCCATAGTTAATTCTTTAATATTTTGTACTTTGAATCCATAGACAATTAAAATTTAATTTAATATTTTTTTTTATACTAAAAATACAAGCATATTCTTTCAATCATATGTTTTTTTCTTCTTACAAATTCTTACTGGCAAAAATTTATCCAGTAAAAACTTGTAAGCTTTTTGGTATCAACCTGTCACTTTACTCTCTCTTCTTACTATTTTTTACTGAGTATTTGTGTAAACGAACACCTTCCAGTAAAAACTTTTACAAATTTGTACAAATTTTTGCGTAAACGAATAAACTTATAGTATTTGCAACTTACTTTACAATATTTGGATGATCTGATGCATTTAATTGCTTTAATAATGCTATTTCACGTAATGTTGACATGGGAACTCCATTATCTGTCAATGGAATTCGTACTTTTTTGATGGCAACAATTCTTCCCGTATGATTATCTCGTGCTCTATATACTGTGCCGTAAGCACCTGTAGGGGGAATCAAAACAGATGCAACGATACATCCATAATACCAGCACGTCGGAATGGTTGATGATTAATGTGAGGTAGTTGTGTTGGTGTTGAAGAGCATGAAAATAAAATGAAATAAAAACAAAAAAATTTAAATAGAATACAACAATAAAATGCTTGCAAAAGAGGAACAAAAACAAACATAATAACTAACAAAGGGGTCAATGTCACAAACAATTGTGCATACATATTTTAACTAGGGACGTAAAACAGTTATAAATTTTATTCAAAATAATGTTTGTTTGTAGAATATTTCATTATTAAATATTTTTTTTTATTGGCCCAGTTTAATTTATATATTTTAAATCAAACAAAAACATGAAATTGATTTTTTCAAAAATAATAAAAATTATTTTGTGATTTCTTAATAACAATCAAAAATTAATGAATTTAAATAAAAATCAAAATCTCGGCAGCAACTAAAGGCAGCATTTATATTATCTTGCTATTGTCAATTAGAGATTAAACTACTTTTATGATTTATTTTAAAATAAAAATCAAAAATATAACTGGAATTTTATGAGCAAACGAAAAAAATTTAAAAATATTAAATATTTGCAATAATTTATAATATTGGTATATTAGTGCATTTCTTTATACAGGGTGTCCGCCGGGAATGTATACTACTTTGTTTTGCCGCCATTTTGGTAAACATTAGTCTTGACAGTTCATATTTGGCAGTCGTGAAGTAGACACGTGGCAAATTTATTATGGAAAAATATTCGATAAACCTACGTGTTTTATTCGTTAAAACATTTTATCAAAATCAAACATTCATTTAATATGACGATGGGAAAATTACGTGTTATTTCAAGAAATGGTGATGTTGATTGGCCTCCACGGTCGCCTGATTTGACTGCTCCGGACTTCTTTTTGTGGTAATATCTGAAAATCAAGGTTTATGCAAACAAACTAGAAACGCTTGAACAACTCAAACAAAATATTCGTGATGAAATTAATGAAATACCGCGTGAAATGTGTGAGAATGTAATGAAAAATGTGCTCAAAAGCGCTCGCATTTGTGAGGCTAACAGAGGCGGACATTTATCTGATATTGTATACCATACATAATTGCCGACATTAAATAAAACATTTATCAATATAAGATCCATTCTCTTTTATTTAATCAAAAATTATAAACAAACAAAGTAGAACACCCTGTATTAGTGCATTATTTAAAACTATGATTTGTTATACATTTTTTGGGGATTTAAAAAAACGGTTATTTTTGGTAACGCACTTACTTTAGTTATAAATGTTTAAATGCGCCAATCGCAAAAAATACTCTTTTACCGTTATCTCGAAAATTTGAGAGTACAGTCAAAGCCCGGTATAACGAATACAGGGTATAACTAAAACGGGAAAGTACAAATTGTTTGCTTGACTACCTTTAGGGTTTTCTTTTCCCGCACTTTTATGGTTCCCGGGAAAAAGGGAATTTTTTTAAGTTTCTCGCTTAATAGAAATAATAAATTTGTTTTGAATTAATAAAAAGTGTTTTAAAAAAATAACTTAAAATAACTTGCTAACAAATTAAGTATAAGAAACACTAAAATACAAAAAAATCAAGTTTAATTAACATTTTTTAGAGGAACTTGGATTATTAACATTTAGGTTTTAAATATTAATTCCGTAAAATGGATTTTTTTAATAAAGAAAAAGTATTATTCTCCAGATACAAAATCAAAAAACAAAAACATAACAATTCAATTCATAAAATAATATTAAAGATCGAAAACTAAAAAAAAAAGTCAACCCTTAAAATATCTAAAATATTTTAAAACCTAAATTTAATTTTTTCGGCTTATGAAACTATTTTTTTATACACTAATTACATTAGAAAGTATATTTCTACCAGGCATGTGATAAATATCTAAAACGAAAACGACGGGAGTTTCAATGCTGAATATTTTACGATTTATATTATAAAAATAATTTTGTATTGACTAAGTTTAAAGTTTTGATTAATACAAATTAATACAAAGCGATGTATTAAAAAATCGAGTTCAATTTTATTTTGAAAAAAACTAAATATTCTAGATTGAAAACTGATCGTTTTCGTTTTCGATTTTCATCATAACTCTTTGTTATCGGAAAACACTCGTTAACTTTCTACCGAAGCTGAAAGAATAGTAAGAAGTGTATAACGCACTTACTATTCGCATTTATCGTATAACCCAAAACTAGTAGTTTTTGAAAACTATTTTTCAAATTCAATAAATATTTTTAAACAAAAACTATAATTTTTGTAGAACTACTAGTTTTTGGTTGCAGTATAAATGACAAACAAACAACGAATTCCAATTTTACCATTGTTTTTTGATTTCCCGGGTTCCCGCAAAACAAGTCCCGGGGAATCAGGAAATTAAACTTCCCGTTCCGGGAATTCCCGGGAAAACACTCAATATAACGAACAGTTGGTAGAAATATGTAAAAATCGTAAGAAGAAAAAAATTGTTTGGTGGAGAAGCTTTTAATTAATGCGTGTACTCACTATTGTAGTTTAATTTTTCATTTTCAATAAACTCGGCATTTTGGAAAATCTTAAATATGCAGTCGATTTAGTACAAAAGTTGTCGCGATATATATTTTTCATACGCTTTAATAATGACCTAAGTATAAAAAAACTGAAATCCGTTTGTTACCCTGCCTCCAGGACATTCAGAATGCACTGTTACCATATGGTAACTATGGGCGGGCTAGGCGACTGGTTTTTGTACACATAGGAAAATGTATTTTTTTTTAGCAAGAAAACGTATTATTATATTCTCAAATTAATATTTATTGATAAATTAATGTAAACAAATTTTGAATTTTTTTTAGAAAACGTACTAAACGATTTGTGCACTAATATGCCAAAACAGAAAATGTTTTAGAAAAAAATTTGAAAAATCGGGTGTCAAATTTAAATTTGTGAATTTTCATTGAAAATTCGATAGATAACACACAAAATTGCAACTGTTTTTTAATTTTTTATTAATTGATGAAAAATTTCTTTTTTTTTACCACTTTGTTTCAATATTTTTAATAAATACATATGTATGTATACCTATACAATTTTAAAACATTTTCTTTTAAAAATCACTCTTTATTGCATTTTCAAAAATTGACTAAGCTTGAGGTTATGTAGCTTTTATAATCAATGAGCTACTGTTCTAAAAATTATTTCAGTGGAAATTTAGAAGTCTAATTTACAAAAACCCGTTTTTATTTATAACGGTATTTTCATTACATTAAGCACAACCACCCGAAACGGCATTGATAAAAAGGGAGATATAGACTGCAAAATAAGTCGCCGACGACTTCAAAAATTTTACTCAGAATTGGAATAAGTCAAGCAAGAAGATCTCTAAAGTACCATTAATACCCTAATTGGGTTATATCAGATAAAGTTAAAATTTTCATAGAAAACACAAAGATTATCTTAATTGTTAATACAATGTAAGTTCACATAATATTCCTTTCAATAAAATGTATTTTTATTTAAATATGACATTTATTTCAAAAGTTATTGCGATTTATTTTTGCCCTAGTTATTTCGTGCGCAAGCCTTATTGTATGACATAAAATTTTGTTAAAAATATAATAGTACTTTTTTCATTTAGGAGAAACATCAAAGCTCACAATCGTGAGCTTGGGTCTAAAAGATTTACTATTTAATATTTATTAATACTAATACGTCCAACTTGTGCTGGATGTACATGGCTATTGTGCGTCCAATACTGACATATGGCTCTATCGTGTGGTGGACTGCGACCACTAAGAGGGTGGTTACGGATCGTCTGTATAGGGTGCAGCGCTCTGCTTGCATTGGGGTCACGGGCGCGATAAGAACTTGCCCCTCGGAGGCTCTCAATGTAATGCTTCACATTATCCCTATTGATTTGCATATAATGGCGGTTTCTTCTAGCAGCGCAGCGCGGCTTGCTGCAACGGGTTCCTGGAAGTCCAGGACCTATGGACATGCTAGGCTTCTTGATGGACTTCACCCACGTGTGGGATTTGAGTCCGACTATGTTACTCCTAGATTGGATTTCTGCCGACCTTTTCGGGTTAGCTTTCCCTCCAGGCGGGAGTGGGATATGGGGGATCCAACTTTTGGTTTTGACATCAGGGTATATACCGACGGCTCAAAGATGAGTTGTGGTGTAGGCTCCGGGGTCTTCTCGGGTGAGTGTAACTTGCGGTGTTCTTTCAGGCTACCTGATCACGCTACTGTTTTTCAGGCGGAAATTCTGGCTATCAGGGAAGCCTGCAGACTCCTGTCTGAAAGGGGGGCTCGAGGGACAGTGGGCATTTTCGCCGATAGCCAAGCGGCTCTAATGTCCCTGAGCTCGTACGTCACATCCTCTGCTCTCGTTGGTCAGTGCAGGGAGGAACTGTCCAGGCTAAGCTGTCTATCCCAAGTTACTCTAGTTTGGGTCCCCGGCCACAGAGACCTCTACGGTAATGAAAGGGCAGATGAATTGGCAAGGGCAGGATCTGCCTTAAACGTCTCCACATCGGTGTCAGTCGCTGCACCGCTGGGGACTGTTAAGGGGGAAATTTTCCGGCACTATTTTCGCAGGGCGGGGAACAGGTGGCATAATTTGGATACCTGTAGGACCGCGAGACTTACGTGGCCCAACTACGACCTAGGGCGTACAAACTCTCTCCTGAGCAGGAGCAGGAGGGACGTCTCGAGGCTGACGGCTGTTCTGACCGGTCACTGGCTGATTGGTAGGCATGGCATTAGACTTGGGATTGTACGCGGTTCGCATTGTCGCAGCTGCGGCATACCGGGCGAGGAGGAGACTGTGGAGCATCTTCTCTGCGATTGTCCGGCGCTGCAGAATATTCGACTCCGGATCTTGGGTGACCATATACTGGACGACCTCTCGGTAATATCACGTGTGGGATTCGGTAATCTCATACGTTATCTTAACCGAACGGGGTGGGTCTAGTACTCCGGATACTAGTTCCTTACGGGTAGTGTGGTCTCTTCAAAACGGAGTCGCTTTTTGACTCTACTTGATGCTCACGAGTAGCGTGAGCTGCCACTTAAACCAACCAACCAACGTCCAACTTAAGTGGTTAATGGATAATTAGAGAATTTTTGCATTACATCAATGATATGGCACCGGAATTCGTCTATTGAAACTTTTAATTTTTTCAGAAAATTGTATGATAAAATATAGTTTATTTATACAAATTTTCTGAAGAAGTTTCATTAAAAAAACTGGTTTCAAAAATATATGACTCTTTTCATTAAATTTAAGAAAATTTTCGTTCATTTTTTTAAAAAAAGTTTCATTGATTTACTGAAAAATTTCGTTTTTTTCGCCACAAAATTTTCTTTTTGTGGAAAACCGTTGGTTGAACCAATTTATTGCGACTATGAATGTCAAATTAAAGGAAAAAGACGAAAGATGTAAAGCAAATCGAATGAAAAACTTTTCCTTTGGACTTTTACTTAAATTTGAGTCTCAAAATATAATCCATACATTGGCTTAACGAAATTTTCGGTCAGATACTAATAATTTCTCCTGAAACGAAAGTTTGTATGGTTTTTCTATTCAAAATTAATAAACTATTCGTCAAATAAACATATTTGGATAGAATTTTTTCAATTTGATAATAGCATAGATCCCAAACTCTTCTTCTTCTTTTAACAACAAACACATTTATTATTTATTTATCTTCAAATATTTTTTGTATAGGTATGCGTCGTATCCAACAGATTCTCATGAGTTACGTGCACTGACACGTAATCTATGTAATCTATGGATAATAGTGTTTCCAAAGAACATGCACCAAATAAAACTCAACAACTTGTTTTTGATAAAGAAATCTTTGAAAATATGTTTATTTTTTATTTGAATCCATAGACCACTACATTCCCTGTAAAAAACGCTGCTTATATGCAAGCAGGTTTGTAAGGGAGTAAGCGAAAAAGAATCACTTACAAACCTGCTTACATACGCCATGATTTTTATATGGCGAATTCCCACTTGGAAGCATTACTTTTGAGCAAAATAAGCGCGGATTTTAGCGCTTATAAAATGCTGTGATTTCATGGCTTCCAGAAAATCATATTTCATGTCTACATTATTGCGATTAAAAGTAATGATATGAATATACATAATTTATTTTACATTAAATTCTACAGATATTAATTTTTTCTTGTTAAAATTTTTGACATTAGTATAATGATTTTTTTTACCGCTCCACGTGCTAGTTCTTCAGAAACATTTAAATGACTAATTATTTTTTACTACATACTCGAAAACACCAAACACAATCGGAAATCACTCTGGAAAATTGGTACAGTTCGTTAATAATTCACGATATGAAACTTCCTGCATTACAACCTGCATCCTTATAAGGGATTAGTTAAGCTGTTTACAACCTGCATCCTTGTAAGAGAAAACAGTAAGCTCAAAATTTGTTTTGTTTATTTTTATACGAAAATTGTTTGCTTCTTTTGCTGCTTCTCCATATTATGTAATAGTAAGCACTTACATCAGCGCATTTGTTTTATCCTGCTTCTAAAAACATGAAAATTTTTTACTGTTTTGACTTGATAAGCAAATCAATAGAAAAATTATAATTTATTTGTGACAATTTAGCTTCAATAATAGAGAAAACACTGAAAAAGTTATTAGACACCAACCAGCCTGAATGGAATTAATTTTATGTTTTTTCTTTACAAAAATAAATTTTAAATTACACTTTAAAGTATGCAAATTTTTTCTGTGTACGTTTTAAGACATTTTCTAATAGACAACGCCAATAAAAGATATACAATTTTAGTGTTTAATTTAGGAAAGTTCTCCAGCATTAAATTTGTTTGATTCAGAAAAAGGTTTGGGTTTAAACGATTTTTTAAGATTTCGAAGATAAGAAAGCTAGATAAAGAAAATTCATAATTATAAAAATTTTGGTATCGAAAGCCCATAGTTTTCCTTTAATAAATGAAAGACTTTTTTTTATAAATGAAAACAGAAGTGATGTGGCATTTTTTGTATGAAACCTACTCATCAATTGTGATAAGTTTTTTTCTGATCAAACCCTTGGATTCGATAATGTCCTCTTCCCCCATTCTGGACCCGCACCCGATTGGGAATTTAAGCAAGATCTTTTACATCACACTGTACATAAAAAAAAAATCCAAAAGAAATTAACGGATGATTGCAAAAAGATATTCCAGTATCACTCAGTAGTCAATTTCATTGAATCATCAATATTTGTATAGATTTTTAAATTCTCGTCTACAGGTGAATAGGAAACCAGTCTGTGACGCCAATCATTCATTAATATGTAGGTACAATGTAAATTAAAAGCAATTTTAAAATTTGTTATACATTGACAGATAAAAGAATATAATTGAAAGTTATACGCAAAAATATTTGAAGCACATACATATATTTCAAACTACAGAATATATTAATGCTAACTCATTGAAATAAATCATCTGCACAAATAGCAAAAAGCTACTACAAATTAGTTAAAATCGCACTGCTGAACATATACTGAAATTTGTTTGTCAAATATTAGTAATATAAAAATCAGCAATAATAAAAGTTTGGTTAATTGCAAATGACAATTTACCCTGCTGAAATTAGCAACAAAAACTGTTTTATTTGCTAGTTATTAAAAAAAAAACTTTTGTGTTGAATTCACATTAACCCTTTCACTACCGACTTTTTGTTTGTGGATATATTTCTATTTGGACTTCAGATTCTTGTTTGGGGTCCTTAAATTAAAAAGAAAAAGATTGACATAGTATATGCTCCCTCCTCCTCCAAAATATGGGTTCAAAAATTGAATTTTTGAATCTTCTCAGTCCATTTTCACCAAAAACTTTCGATTATTCAAGAATTGTTTATTTATTTTTTTTTCGGTTATTAGATGAAACTACCTGCCAAATTTTGAGTTTCAAGCTGTGCTACTTTAGGATGTACACCAAACTCCCATTTTTTCAGTGATAAATGATGATTAAAAAAATCGGACTTTACAAGGGTTTGACTACCCTTAAAAAATCGTAAAATTAAAAAAAATTGTAAATAAAATATTGTAAATATAAAAGATTTTTGTTGTATTTAATTTTTTAATTAATTTAATTTTTATAATTTAAGGCGAGGATTCTCCGATCTTAATGAAATTTGGATATGTGATAAAGAAAGGCAAATAAGGGACACGCATTTTATTTGGTGGCCCAATCTCATGTTCATGGGTTAAAAAGTGGGATCACAAATTACCTCAGAATTTTCGGAGATACATTTACTGGTATACGAAACAAGTATTTTTGTTATTCAAAAAAATGTGTTTTAAGTTATATTAAATCTGGCGTTTTGTTAAAGGATTATATTTGCATTAAGCTAAAAAAATACGTTGTATTTCCTTATTTTTTGTTTATCACAAAACAGAAAAAATTTTTAGCTAATTGCCAACTGAAATTCGGTTATTACGACTCAAATTCGGTTATTACGAATTTCAGTCATTTGGTACAACTGAACATTAGTTTTCACAACAAAGTTCGGTTAATTCAACTGAATTTTAGTTGCAACAACCAAAATATTCAGAAATCAAATGTAATTATCGTTCTTCTAACTGAATTTTTATGTTGTTACCATTAAAATACACTTTTCAATTCGGTTGGAACTTTATTTCTCTCAAATTTTATTAAGATCGTATAGAACCATCGGGAGACTAATCTTGTTAGTCTACTAACATTCAGCAAATAATTTTGCAATATTCAATTTTAGACAAAAAAAAGAAAATAATATTTTTTTTTTTTTTATAAAGAGAAGTAACACTCAGGAAATTCTTCCTATTAATTAATGTGTTGCTTTCTTTGGAAAGGGGATAGTGGAGAGATGAAAGGTGGTGAAAGATGAAGGGCTTCAAACATGGCAACACTGCAATTGCGCGAGATGATAAGTCTTAAAACAGTTGTTGCTCGCCACCTGATGTATAGTTGGCGAATTTATTGAAGCTTTTTGTTTCATAGCCCTGATTCATTATTTCGGTGGGGTTAAGTGCTATGCTATGATAGAAAACTCATACATATTATTTTTCTAAATTGATGTTGTTGTCACCGGGAATCGAACCCGGGACCATCTGTGTAACAGTCCAACGCGCTAACCATTACACCACAACGACCACACCGTTAACCATAATTCAAGCGCTTAACTATTAAATTCCCTGGCGATCCTGATTTCAAGCAAGCAGTTACTTTTTCTAAGGAATAACTGTCACGTAAGAAGTGCAGAGAGTACTTTTTCAAAGCAAAATGTATGCTTCGTTCACACGCTATTCATTTCTGTCCATTCATATCTGATATTTCATTGTACGTATTAGCGATGTGAAATATACGTATAGTCAATAATGCATTTATAGAAAAAAAATGTGCTAAAAGTACTACAAATTAGTTGAAAATGAAGTTGCAGTAAAAAATGCTAAAATTAGCAGATTTTTCCATTAAATGTTAGTAAGATAAGAATAGCAAAAATAAATGTTTTGAATCTAAAATATTTAGTTATATTTGCTGAATATTAAAAGACAAAAAAATCTTAAAATATGAAAATTTTAAAAGTTTTTTTTATGATTTTTTCAATCTACAATTTTTTATCAAAAATTTTTGTTTGGTGTTTTTAGTCAAGAAATATTTAGTGAAAGTTTTCCGAATTTTAGCAGAGTAACGTTTGTGAAATGAAACTGCAACAAAACGGAAAACGCTGTATTTTTTCTAACACAAACTTAAAGTTAATTTTTTTTTTTTTTAAAACATAGTTTTTTAAAAAACATTAATTAAATGTAAAAAAATTGTCCCAATTCATCCATAGCTATGGAAAATTTCGTTGTTGGGATTTTTCTGAGCTTCTTTTTAAAATTGTTGTTTGGATTTTTGAATATTAGTTTGGTCCAAATTTTGAATTTAATCATTAGTAAAGTTATCTCACTCGAAAAAGTGCTTTCCCAGCCATTTATTGACATCTAAGATTAAATATGACTAATCGTCCATGTTGCAAATAATGGCGTTTTTGACTAGTTTTAAGGTTATTTCTTACATTTTAGAAACAGCTCCATTATTCTTTAGGCATCTTTTTTGTGTTCGCGTACAATTAAGGAACATTTTAAATGTTTTTCTATAGCATTAAACCCCTTTTTCAAGCTGCCTATTTAACTATTTAACCAGAAATTACTTTCTATAAGTCAGGATCCCATTGATAAGTCGGTCAAATTGCACTTTTTACCGGAGCAAGGAATACTCTTACTCTTAAAATAAAAAAAATTTTTGAAGTTGTGTTTCTTTTTTGCTATTTAAAAAAAATTATATGCTTAATTTTCATAAAATTGATGCGGTAACATGAGAAAACATGTGGGTTATACGACACTTTTTTTAAATCGATAAATTTTTCACAATTTGTTGCAATTTCATTCCGCATACGTTATATTGCTATTTTCAATTAACTAAAATTCAACTCTAATATTACTAAAATTTTGTAAAGTTAACAATATTATTTTTGCTGTTATTATTATACTCGTATATGGAGTAAAAAAAGTCTGCAAATTTTTATCAGTTTTTCTGCAAATGTAATTTTTAACTCTTTTTAGTAAAGTTTTCTGCATTTTTAGAGGTTTATTTCTATGAGTGTGGGAAATAGTACACTAATAGAAAACAAAAAGTAAACAATTTTGCTAAAACTACTAAAAATTAGTTAAAATTACTTTTCAGAAAAATCTGTTAAAATTAACAGATCCTTTTTTTTTGCTAAATATTAGTAAGATAGGATTAGAAAAAATAAATATGGGACCTTCTCCGAGAAAAGGGACCTAGTGTGTCAAAAAAACGGGTTTGGACTTAAGAGTGGATTCTGGTACCTAAAAGGGTGTAGAATAAGATGAGATGAGTTAGATTTCTGATAAAAATTTATTTACCCCATAAAAACGTACAAAACGAACTTGGGAAAATCGATAAAAATGAGAAAAACGTTAAAATTTTACTTTTTTCAAAACTTCATTTTCACACTCCCTTTTCTCGGAGAAGGTCACATATGTTAAATCAACAAATATTTAATTTTATTTGAGTTAAATTTTAATTAATTGAAAGTAACATATTGGTCTGCTAAAATCACAAAAAATGTTGTTAAATTTTAGTAGATAAGAAAAATGATAAAAAAAATTTAAATTTTAACTCTTTTTAAAATTTTTTCATGGTTGGCAAATAAATACCGATAACGATTCAATAACAAAATAATTTAAAATACCCTAACAAAATAACTTAAAATATCCTAAAGAAAAATTCTAAAATATCGATAACCTTAAAATATCATAAGAAATACAAACATACGTTTTTTTCCTCAAAAACGTCATTAATAAAATTTTGTAAATCATAAATACATTCAAACATATATATCGTTCATTACATAAAAGAACATTGAAAATAAAATTTGTTTGACCTTATTTCATCTGACTTTCTTCATATTCTACATTCCAGTTTTTAGATCTTTAAAATTTTAAAAATTAGCGATTTTATATTAATTTTTCAAAAATTTAAAAACTAGTGAATTTTCATGACCTACGGTTTCTAAACTGGCTACTTCAGAAATTAAAAAGCTTTTGAAAGCTACGATTGACTACTTTTACGATCTGTAATCAAAATAGACTATTCTTTACGAAATTATTTTTTATGTGGTTGCAATTTTGGAATGCATTTTACAGTTTTACAAAAACATACGCAAAGTAACGTTAACACTATCATAACCTAAAGAAATAACGAAACATCGGTTTTTTGTTTTTTATTTATTTTTTGAGTTTACCTCGTAGCATTTTAACGTAAATCAAAAATTAAAAAATCCGTTTACGTTAGGGACTAAAGAATTTATTCGTAAATGTTTTTTTTCTCAGATGAGTACCCAGGGCTTCACGATGACACCCGATTTTACCTTTCAAAAAAGGGTATATAACGAAATAGTTGCTAGGGTTGGCATGGTAGTCGGAATTCTAAATTATAATTTTAAGAATAATAACTGGTAATGTGTTTTTATATCGCAAAAATAATTTTTTTAATGAACCATATTTTTTTATAATTCCTTAAATATTGTCGTTTTTATTGATTTCTAAAGCAAGTAAATGCATTATTTAAATTTTTTATAAAGGATGTTTTTTATACAGGCATAGAACTTTAAGTTGACAACACTTTTTTAAATTGGTTTTTACATGGTTCTGTTTGAGATACGTATCGCGCACTACGTACATTTTACGGTCAACATAATCGTCCATCAGAACAATTAATTCGATTAACTATGGGACGGTTTCGCACCACGTTTACTCTAAATGATAATATGCATCCACAGAGACTTCGTACAGCGCGTACAGAAGAAGTCATTGCTGCTGTAGAGCGTACCGTAGAGGAAGACCCAAATCAGTCTATCCGCCATCGTGTACAGGAATTGGATATGTGTCCATCAACATTATGGAAGATTTTAGGGGAAAGATCTTGGTTTTCGTGCTTACAAAATCCAAGTCGTGCAACAATTGAAGCCACACGATCACCTAGTAAGGCGTAGATTCGGTAAATGGGCTAAAAACAAGATTTCCGTTGATTCCGATTTTCATAAGCGAATTTTGTTAAGCGATGAAGCTCACTTTTGGTTAAATGGATACGTCAATAAACAAAACTGCCGTATTTGGAGTGATGATAATATTCAAGTGTATGTTGAGACACCGTTACATCCAGAACAACTGGCTGTTTGATGTGCTTTATGGGCTGGTGGAATCATTGGTCCGTACTTCTTTAAAAATGATGCTGGTCAGAATGTTACAGTCAATGGTGACCGTTATAGAGCAATGATTACTGACTGTTGCGTTCATCAATTGAACAACCATGATGTGCAGGTGCTGTGGTTTCAACAAGACGGCGCATCATGTCACACAGCTCGTGCCACAATTGATTTATTGAAAGAAACGTTTGGTAACCGCATAGTTTCACGTTTCGGACCAGTGAATTGGCCTTCAAGATCTTGCGGTTTAGCGCCGCTGGACTATTTTCTGTGGGAATATGTGAAGTCGCTAGTATACGCCGATAAGCCCGAAACGATTTACCACTTAAAGGACAACATTCGCAGCGTTATTGCCAATATACGGCCACAAATGTTGGGAAAAGTCATCGAAAATTGGAAATCAAGATTAGACTACGTCCGAGCCAGCCGTGGCGGTCATATGCCAGACGTCATATTTAAATTATAATGCCAAAATATTATCTTTCGAATAAAGTAAAATTTCATGTCAATTTAAAAAATTCATCTTGTTTTATTCCATTTCAAAGTTCTATACCTCTATAAAAAACACCATTTATTGTAAACGATATACATAATTTTAATGAGTTTCTTGAAAAAAAAAACAAAACAAACAAAAAATAAGCAACATACAGTAGACGCTCACAAATTAGAGCTTTCAATAATTCGAACGTCCAGAAATTAAAATCAGTGTTTGCAATACATTAAACGCTCTGAAATTCGAATTTCTGAGCGTTTAATGTATTTTGGTTATTTGAACGCAGGAAATCCCCAATTTATTTTTATTATGTTAAAACTAAAAAGGGGAATCACCAAATTATATATGTTTTTCCCTACTTGTTGTTTTTTTTTCGAATTTATGTACATTTTTGGCTAGTTGATTTGTGAAATTTGATACGCGTTAACCAAAGCGTTTTGTTTTCTTGTTTTTATCAAATAAAATTGATTTTAAAAAAATAAAAAGAGTTTTATTTTAGTTTTTGGAAATAAATTTTCTAAATTTTTTATTTTTTATTCGAAAAAAAAAACGTCCAGAAATTAGAATAATTAAGAAATTAGAATTGGCTCAAAAACAAAGCGGTTCTAATATACGTGCCTTTACTGTTTTAAAAATTATTTTCTTATATTACAGAATAATATAATTGGTTAATGTAATTTTTCCTTAAATGTAGTTATAAAGGTACCCATACACTTTGCAATATTATTGCAAATATTATTGCCAGCATTATAATATTTTTGCACAAAATATGGCAAAACTGTTTTGTTGTGTTGTGGAGGGATATACAAATTGCACAATGTTGCCAACACACTATTAAATATATTTAATTTCTTGGTTGCGCAATAAGAATTAAAACCTTTTTGATTTTTTCAATATATTGTACAACCTTCTAATATGACGTACACACTGGTAATAATTTGCACAATAGCAAATGTTGTACAATAATATTGCGTTGTGTATGGGGTACCTTAACATAACAAAAAAATATAATATAATATTATTATTACATATATGTTATATAATATGCACGTAATTTGGGTAATTACACAAGAAGTGGCAATACTGACAAGGGAAGTCTCCAGATGAGTTCTCTCCGATCTCAATGAAATTTGGATATGCGATAAAAGAAAAATTAGGGGATCAAAAGTGGGGTCATTTTCCGGATTATTTCAAAGGGTTACAGAGAAATTTTATACAAATGGGGTACCAAATGAAAGAGCTTTTGAAAACACAGAAACTGGTATTCGAAACATGTCCGATAACTCTCTACTATTTTTGTTATTCAAAAGAATGTGTTTTAAGTAATATTTAAACTGGCGTTTTTGTTAAAGAATTTTTTTTAAAGGAATTTGGATTAAGCTTAAAAAATATGCATGTTAATGCCTTTTAAATTGATGGGTTGTCTGAGATTTTTCCAACTTTCGTAATTCTTCTGCTTTTATACGACTTTTTTCGAAGAGCTTTTTCAACTATATTTTATAAAGGGTCCGCCAAATAACTTTTTTCTTTTTGAACTCCTGAACCAATTGGACTTTGTATGGCGTCATACCAAGGTCTTTATGCAAAATTCGTCTCAATGATGTCTCCGAAATGTTCAATTGTTGAGAACGACGGTGAATTGATGTTGATGGCTCTTCACGCACACTTTCTGCCACAGCAGCAACTATTTTTGGCTTTTCACGCTTTGTTTTATCGATGAGGATGCCAGTTTCTTTCACTTTTTTCACAAGATAACGAACATATGGACCATATTCGTTCAGCGGAAGGATAAAACTAATTATCTGTCAAATCAGACATGAGCTAAGTGTTACCATTCACGAAATAAGCACTAGTTGAAAAAAAAACGTTAGATGGCGGACCCTTTATAATTCAACTAACTGGCAACCCTAACACACTATATGGGTAATATTCGTAGCTAATTTCGTTTTATGGAGTACATCCAAGCTGCGTTCAAAAAAAATCCGAGTTTCATTAGTTTTAGTTATGTTTTCATACAAAAATGATATAACTTTGGCCCAAACTTTCAAACCTTAAACACGATATTGGTCCGCTTAAAAATACGTGTCTCTTATTTTGTTTCTTAATCACATATACAAATTTCATTCAGATCGGAGAGAACATATCGGGAGAATCCCCTTGTGAGTTAGAGCCAATTTTGATGGTGCTTCTTTTTCATGATTTTATAGCATGCAATTCTTGTTTGGTAGCGAACGGGGCAGAAAAGCCAAGCCGCCTGCTTCTCTACCCCGTTCGCCAGCTAACTAGATTTGCATAGAAAAAACATTGTCTAAATTGGCTCTTGGACGTGCTTTCTAAATCATTGAAATTTTCCAAAAGCAATTAGAAGTCGATCTTATACCACCAAAAACTATTAGTTTTTGAAAACTATGTACTTGTAATTTGCTTGTCAAATTCCATACCAATTTGAAATCAAAAACTAGAAGTTTTCAAAAACTAGAAGTTTTCAAAAACTAGAAGTTTTCAAAAACTAGAAGTTTTTAAAAACTAGAAGTTTTCAAAAACTAGAAGTTTTCAAAAACTAATAGTTTTTGGTTGTAGTATAAATGTGTATAGTTTTCGAGATGTTAAGAATTTGTATTGCTTGTTACTTACCTGTACCAATAACATTAAGTTCTTCATAATTAAAAGGGTCGCCATCACCAAATGTTTGTTGTTGCTGCTGATGTTGGTGTTGTTGTTGTTTTATATGATGTTTTGAAGTCATTTTAATATATATTTTTATATGGTCTTATTTTTATACAATTTTGTTTTTTTAATTGGATATTTTCAATATCAATAAATTTAATTACAGATTCAACATTAAACAAATTTCACTAATAACACATTTATTAATATTAAACAATAATTTTTGTTTATTTTTAATAGGACATCCGTAAAACACTAAAAAAAAAATACTATTTTTTATTTAAAAAAATATAATAAACCAATAAACACCGATGAACACAATATAAACGAAAATAAACACTTTATTTTTAAAGATCATTAAGAAGAGATTAATAACAGAAAAAAAATGTGTGAGCAAGATGAAAGAAAGCAACAACAATAGAATATTTTAACAGGTGAAGAAGAGGATTTTTTTTCTTTAAATAACGACAGAAAGAAGAAAAACGTCAAAAATTTTAAAAACAAGTGAATTTGTAACAATAAACAAAAGAAGAATTGACTGAAAGAGAAATGCCAAAAAGGGGCAGGTCGGGATAACTTTCATTTTTTTAATTATGTATGCTGACGTATGAACAATCAAATAAAACTTATTTGTATATATGAGGAATTTCAAAAATTTTCGACACTTTGAGGCAAAATATGTTCAAACCCAATTTCTAGCAATTTTTTTTTCGTTTCATACTTAATATGATATGGGCCAACATAGATTTAGAGCGAATTATAAAAACTAATATATAAATATGATTAACCTTTAAATGCTCAACAGTGTCGATTTGAATGAAAATGTGAATTTGTGATGTTAAATGATAAATAAACAAAAACTGCGATATCATAAAAAACGAGTTTTTAATTTAATTCACACATTTTAATTTTTTGACTTTCATGATTAATTTAAGACGAATTTCTAATTAACAAAATTAAATTTAAATGAAAATTTATTTTTGTTAATTAGAAATATCAAACACAGTTTTTTTCAGAATAGTCAGTCCTGGCTGCTTTTACTTCTTGGCCATCGCAACAAAAGAAGTATATCACCTGAAATGCTTTTAACTTGTTTTTATTTTTCGTCTAAATAATATAGCAAGGAATGCTCTTCAATCTGTTCAGATGACATAAAATACATTTTAACTCCATTTATGTTATTTTCTGCACATTTATAAAATGAAAATGCATCTGGTATAACTACGTTTTTGGATTTCGTTATCTGCCAGCCTTTCCATTTGATAACTGCTCCGACGGCTCCCTTTTCATGTGAGCTTGCGAAAAAATTCCATTCTATTGAGGAACATCCTAATTTGTTTATAAAATCGACTAGGCTTGATAAAATGACCGTTTGCATCTCTCTTTATTTTTTTCTCCGTGTAAAGGATCCGCCAAATAACTTTTTTTTTTTTTGAAAATGCTATAAAAAAAAAAACTAATATTTTCTGAAATTTCTTTTTTTATTTGAAAGTACAATCCTTCCGGTTAATAATGGATAATAATTTCATTCAAATGGCTGCCTCGGCTGGCCATGCAGTAGCCTACACGATCGGTCCAATTTTTAAGCACATTATCGATTGTGTGCAGCTGTATTTCGCCAATGGCTTCACGTATATTGTCCTTTAAAGCAGCAATTGACTCTGGCTTGTTGGCGTAACACTTATCTTTGACGGCACCCCACAAATAATAGTCCAACGGTATCAAACCGCAGCTCCGAGGTGGCCAAACGACATCAGCTCTGCGGCTGACAATGCGATCTACAAAAACAGGGCGCAAAACATCGAGTGTAGCTTCGGCTGTGTGGCACGTAGCACCGTCCTGTTGATACCAAATGTTGCCAATATCCTCCACTTCAATTTTTGTGAACAACAATTCGTTCAACATGGCCCGATAACGATCGCCATTGACTGTAACGGCCACTCCTTGCTCATTTTCGAAGAAAAATGGCATGATTTTCAAAGTAATGTCGCAATACTTCCCAGCGTTGTTCAATCGTATACACAACCATATTCGTTCAGCGGAAGGACAAAATAATTTTCTGTCAAATCAGACATGAGCTAAGTGTTACCATTCACGAAATAAGCACTAGTTGAAAAAAAAAAAAACGTTAGATGGCGGACCCTTTATTTAAATAAATAAATCATTTATGTAAGAAAAAATATTTTTTCAAAATTTTAAAATCCACACTTATGCACGTGACCAACTTTATTTAAGAACCAAGATCGCAGATTTTATTTTTTTTTCCAAAAAGTTTTTTTTTTGTTTTAATTAATTACCGTTATTTTTAATCGCATAGTTTGTTATGCATTTTTTTAGCTCTTTGTATCTCCAGAAAGATTTTTTAAAAGCAAAAGTCAATATTAAATGCTTCTATTTAAGAACTTTTATCAAAACAAAATGTGCCATAGAAATGTCCCAATGAGAAAATATTGGCTTGCTCGACTTTATATTCGAATATCTCAAAATGGGTTATGAATAAATGTAAAAGTTCACGTTAGTTAAATTTGATTGTTTTCCTATGAAAATATGTTTAAACAAATTGGATTCAAGAACTTTTGGTTTTTGGTCTTGGTAGACCTTTTGGTGGAATTGCCCATATGTATTATTTTGATACAAAATTTTTCGTAATGTCAAAATAACTAAAACTTTAGTAAAATCAACCAATTTTCGTGTTTTTTACCAATGGATTATTATGAGTGTAATTTAAGACAGAATTATAATCAAATGAAAGCAGGTTTTGTGTACTATTCGAGTGCAAAAACAAAAAAATTCAAAGATAATATTTAAAAAATTTCTAGAATAGAGGAAAAAGACGCAATTTTTGGTGAAAATCTTGAAAACCGATAATCCGATTTCAAAGATTTAAAAATATTCGTGTTTAGCAATGAATGAAAACTGATGTGTCGCAAGAGATATTTTTATTAAAACAATTTAAGAAAATTTTTAAAAAATCGAAAACTTTGATCGGTCGCATGGCTCCACTAGTTAAGGGTTTTTAAATTTTCTCAAATTCGCACCATATAACTTTTAGACCTTGTGCTACAATAATCTGAACAATAAATTGATAGTTTTTCTTCATACAAAAAATGCCGCTCTACTGTCCACCCATATCTACTATTTCCCAGTATGGGTGATACGAAATGTCATTTTAAAAATAGATTTTACAATTATTTGACAATTCGTATCATCAATACTGAGAAATAGTAGATATGCATGGACGGAGATGGATATCGTGTAAATTTATAAATAAAAAATAACTTCTTTTGAAGTCCGGCAACACTAAAATGGGAAAAGCTAATGCGGAAATAAAAAAAATGTTTGTAAAAACCATAAAACCACTCGACGAATATACCAAAGCATTAATAATATTGTATGGTATGTTCATAACGTATAAGTTAAATAGTGCAAAACAAGAATAGAATTTAAAGATATACATAATAATGAAAGAATAAGAAACAACAAGTAAATGAATTCTACTTATATACAAAAAATGTTAACCAAAAAAAGAAGCTGTGTGGTTTTTTCTTCAGTTATTGTCGGTGACACGAAGAGTAGTAGAGGTTAATGATCTGCTAATGACGATCTAAGAATTGAAAACAAGAAATTTATGAGAACATATTTTGAAAAAATACTATATTTTTACAATACAAAATTGTATTATTAGAAAACACAAACCAAATTTTAAATGTGATTAATTATAAATAATGATTCACACCCTAACTAGCCCTGTCTATCCATATCTACTATTTCCCAGTGTTGGGGAAACGAAATGTATTTTTTTTTTAAAGAAAATTTAAATTAGAATATCTCGAAAATTTACAATAATTATGCTATTTATATCCCCAATACTGGGTAATAATAGATTGAGTTACACTATAACCATCCCTATCCAACAAAGATACCAATTTTGCTATTTTCCGGCTAGATTCAGCTAAAAATATTCATCTAGCTTTAAAAAAGGCTTCACTTTTTAGAGGCGTTCCAAAAAAAAAAGAAAAAAGTAGGTGGTCCCCCTCAGAATTAAAAAAGAATTTTTTATCTTTGGCTAAGGGGGCCGGTAGGCGTAGTAACATATAAGTGTGGATACACTCAGGAAACTTCTGCTGTAAATATTTGTAGTTGTTTGAGTTGTATTAAAGTAATATTTATTTTTAATTAAAAAAAAACAGTAATTTGTAGAAGAAATTTAATTTTTGATTAAAAACAAACCACATCAAATTACTATATTATGATTTTACATTAATTTTATACAGTAGTTTTTTTTTTATTAAAAAAAAAAAAATAAAACAAATAATGTTTGTTTATTTTTTTACTGCATATTAACTTTTACTACAATTGTGGTTCATTTTTTGAACAGTAAAAAACAAATGACAATGTTAGTTGAATTCACTGAAATGTAAGTCGTCCTTTCTTTAAGTGAAATTTCATTTGTTTTTAACTACATTTGCAGTGGTCTTCACCTACATAGTATTTTAAGTGTACTCTAATAAAAGGAAATTTCCTCAGGATTTCAGAAAAACTTTCCTTAGCGAAGCTAAGCTTTGGACGGACTAGAGGAGAAAACCCCTAAGCCAATACATTTTGTGCTATCACCTTCACGCGGTAATCCCTGGGTAATGCCAACGATAGCAACTAAAAAGTAATATTATCATGTAATATTCATTATTTAAACAGTAAATTTGCTAAAATATCAAAAAAAAAAAACACTAAAAAAAACTCCCTCACCATTTTTATACTTAAAATGTACTTAAAATAGCTCTAGAGGATGCTACGTATCATTTATTATAAAAATAATATAATTTTGAGGAAATTTCCTTACATTTGAGTACCCACACTTACATGCTTCTACGCATACCGGTTTTTGGGCCCGTCCCCAAAAACCGAAGATAGAAAAAAGTTTCTTTTTTAATTCCAGAGAGGGTCATATATATGTTGGCCTGTGTTGCTATAATTTCTAAATTTGTCTACAGATTTTTTTTTAAAAAGGATTTCCTGAAATCGGAAATATTGTGCTTTCAAACCCTATACTCACTTTTTGTGATACTCCACAAAGGTTTGAAAGCACTATATTTCCGATTTCAGGAAATATATATATATATATGTATATATATATTTTTCTTTTTGGGAAAGCCCCGTAGAATGCAATTTTGGCCAAAATTAGGTTCTGAAAAAAAAAAAAAAAATACTCCACAAAAAGTGAGTATAGGGTTTGAAAGCACTATATTTCCGATTTCAGGAAATCCTATTTAAAAAAAAATCTATAGACAAATTTAGAAATTATGGCAACACAGGCCAACACAATTTTAGAAAGGTCAATCAATACAGAGGACTAAATCATACTTTTCTGAAAATCATAAAAATCATACTCCACTGAATCCGAATCTGAACTCGGAATCCTTTAAAATACCGATGGAATGCATTTTCTGGCCGAACTGTTCGGTCGCACACTAATAATTTTTATCTGGCTTTAAACGTATGTTTTGTTAGCATTGCCAATCGAACTTATATAAAAACACAGTGCTGCACACAATTACAGATTCGTTTAGAAATGGTAGTAAGTTAAAATATAGATTAACTGTTAATCAAAAAGATTAAAAATGGTTTAATAGCCTTGTTTAGTGATTGATTAAGCAATTAATCCCCAGACGAACTAGATTTCGCTGAAAATGTAAATGCAGCTTTAGTGGCCCGGGGCGTTTTTCATTGTGTTATTTCTTAGCCAATTTTGAATTTTTATACCTTTTTGAAACCATCAATTTATCTATATATCGATAAGTTTATCATCGGATTACGATATTACGATTACGACTATTACGATATTTACAATTTTTCCCACAACTGAAAAAAAAAAGTAATTTTTCCCCCAATTATCCGATTGCCACCAAATTTCATATATATTAATTTTACTCGTATATAGAAAGGAACAAAAATCCGTCATACTCACAAAAAAATCGTTGCCAAGTAATTAGGAGCATTTCAACTAATAAAAGTTTTTTGTGCATAAATTATTCAAAAAATAAGTAGAAACAAGTAGGAACTTGGTAAAATGTTACTAGTTTTCGCATAATATATGCAAATAAACTTCATTAGTCAAAATGCTCCTTATTACTTGGCCACAATTTTTTGTGTGTATCCTTCCCTAAAAATCGCATTTAGGTTTTATAGAAAGCCCCTATTATACACTGTGGAGAGTATATACTCTCTATTATATAATAAAAAAATTCTGTTAAACCGAAATTAATTTTACTTTCTATACCCTCCACATACTGTGAATGACTGTATATATCAGTTTGTTATTCCGTTTGTAACGCATCGAAATATAGGTTTAAGACCCCATAAAGTATATATCTTTTTGATCCTTATTCGATTTTAAGACGATTTAGCCATGCCCGCCTGTCTGTTGAAATGGCGATCACGGCGCGAAAACGCAATACGGATTGCTCATTTTTACACAGATTGATGTACATTTTCGCGGAAGTGAGAAAAACCGGTGGTTCAAAAGTTATGATTAAAAATGTGAAGTTACCTCAAAATTGCCCATACAAATTGGTGTATAATATAAAACACTGTATATTAGTACAAATTCATAGTAGCGTCTGGTGTATAAAATAGAACGTCATATTTTTAAACCTAGCATGTGGTGCATAATATTTAAAATTCAACTCAAATTTTTATTTCACCACAAAAATATTTTTTCACATCAAAAAGGTTTTCTCCTCTAACATATTTTTTAAAATAATTTTTCCGTTTCATTTATAAGGGTATAAAGAAAAAATTTGGCAAAACCAAATTTAATGCATGTACTACTTGTTTATTACTAATTTGTTTCAATTAGTGTGGTTAACAATAAAACATATAAATTATTTTGTTTGTTATCGAAAACATATATGTATGTATTGGGGAATTAACAAAAACAATGTGGGGATTTTTGGGAATTACAAATTGATAATTAGGGATAAGGTCTAAAAAAATCTGGCAACACTGACCATTAAGTGAACAAGAAAGAGTGATTTTTACTAATAAAACCCTTACCCGCTCAGCGAACACGAAGAGGAATTTCTGTCTTGAACGTGTACGCTTTGCTGTTGTGCATAAAAACAATATAAATGCGGAAATTCTACTTTCTTCTGTCTTTGCCAGTCAGGGGGTTAAACAAAACCGCTCAATTGACATTACTGCTTGTGTGCAGTAATTTTACTGATTGTTGTAATGCACCAGTAGCAACAACAAACAGCAGCTTTTGTAACAGAGAAAGGCAGATAGATGTATGTATGTATGTATGTATGTATGTAGGAACGAAACACGTTTTACCGTTTTTTTTGTACTTGTTGCTTTTTTAGGTTGTGCTAATTTATACGTTTGTTTGAGACATTTTTTTTTGTTAAACAGCCTTGTGTTGATAAAATAATTAAATTTATAAATACAAAATGATCTTTAGCATTTTATTATTAAAAAATACCTATACAAAAAAATGTGTTTTAATAAAAAAACTCTTGTTTTTTTTATATAGAATTAAAATAAGATTGTGAGTATATAATTTTTGGGATTTTTGCAAAAGTGTTGTGACAAATATTTAATTATTTTTGATAAAAAAAAAATTAAATAAAAAGAAAAATATACACAATTGATCAGCAGCTAAAATAACACTACCACTACCAACCAAAAAATATACAATACCATCAGATCGATCGAGCAACCTTCCAACATTTCATGATACAAAAAAAAAAACAACACTACCACCAGCTTTTTGTTGCTTTTTTTCTTCTTTGACAGCAAACAATACACAACAGCACATTGCTTTATTGTTGCTATGTTTTGTGTTTTTTTTTGTTTTTGTTTTAGTACAATAAAATAAAATTTAATATGTTTTTGTTGTTATGAATTTTGCCAGCAGCAGAGAAATAAAAAAAAGTAGTTAAAGAAGAAATATTGTTGTTGCTTTCAGTACTCAATAAAATCAAAAATATATAAAACACAAAAAAAAACTAAACAGCGTCGTCTGATATTTTTTTTACACTCGGTTTCATTTTTTTCCACATTTTTTTCTTTCGTCAAATTTTTAATTGTAAAGTTTTCTTCAATTTTTTAAGAAATTCTTTTAAATTTTTATATATACATATAGTCGATATGGTAAATTTAACATTACAACACTTTTTATTTAATAAATTTTAACCTTAACATTGTTAATACTAATAAAACTTTTAACAAAATCAAAGACGTTTAATTTTTATCGCGTCGGCACTACAGTACACTGAAAGGAAATGCCAGAAATAACTCAACTGTCACAAAAGCCTCGATACAAAAAAAAAAGCCAACCGGCTCTCAAAATTTCACTCATTCTCCAAAAGCAGAAAACCGAACACAAAAAAACGTCATACAAAATTTACACTAAGAGAGCAATACAGCAAACTGCTCTGCCAACAATGAAAAAGGGGAGAAATTTCACAAATAACATAATTATCACAAACCAACTTAAAATCACCAAAACCATAGCATGCTTCTGTTTTAACAGTATTCTCCTTAATGCCCCTTTTCTTAATACGATTCACAAAAAAAACAGTAACATTTTAAGAGTTAAACAAGTTCCCCTCGTTACCTCAATCAATGGAAATGTTAGTGACTTTGTATTTTTTTTTTTTTGTTTTTAAGAAATAAAATGAATCAACTTTTTGGTTTCTTTTTCGTGATTGTTGGTTTTGTTCAGGGGCAAATAAATATTCTCCAATAAATTCCCCTAAAGGGGGATACATGTTAAAAATAATTCCCTAAATATGGTTTCGATGTTTTATTTTCAGCTTGAATTCCATTTTATGGGGTGTGTCTGTACTTATGTACATATCGTACATTTTCAGTCAGCAAATTCAGCTAAATACGTGGTTTTACGCCAAGCTGTATTCAGCAATGTTTGAGTGTTGGCCAAAACTACAAGACTTCCTACTTAGGATTTTTTGTTCATATTAATTGAAATTGGTAACCGTCTTGGTTAAAAAATCCCAGAGGGAATTTTTTGCATTTTGGTGTCATTTTAGTCTTTTGCAATTGAGGGCGCTGATCATTTGATTAAAAAGTTAACCCATTTTTTACCAAACAGAATCGGGTGCATGCATACGTGGTTTTAAACCAAGCTGTATTCAGCTATGGTTGAGTGTTGGCCAAAACTACAAGATTTCCTACTTAGGATTTATTGTTCGTATTAATTGAAATTGGCAATCGTCTTGGCTAAAAACTCCCAGAGGTAAATTTTTGCATATTGGTGCCATTTTAGTTTTTAAATTTTGCAATTGATGGCGCTGATAATTTTTTAGTCACAACTTTAACCCATTTTTTACCAAACAGAATCGGGCGCATACATGGGAATAATTAAGTGTTTATTTTATTAGCATTGATATCAATGGTAATGAAATTATTTTCGTTATAATTTTTTTTAATAATGATAATGATTTGATTATTTAATTTCATTGATTAATGAAAGTGGTTTTAAATTCATTACCATTAATAATGAATCATAAAAAAAAAATAATTACCATTGCAAAACGGGCTTTAAAAATTACATAAAAATGCTGAAATCAGAAATGAAAAGTCCAAGCTCAGACTCATGCTTATTTTAAATAATTAATGAGCCCGAAATTTCTAAAACTATATAGATATTACTTTTCAGACTGGTTTGTAATCAAGTAAAGTAGAACGAAATGGAATTGAACGAGTGGAATTGAAACACTTAACAAAAACAACGAAATGAAATATAAGGGGAAACGAAATTTGAAATTGAAGATTTTTTAAAAATTCAAAGTGGATTTTGTAGGGTAGGAGTAGCACTTTTAGATACCGTAACGATCTTTTTGAAAAATTTTCTTGAAGTCACAGTTAATCAAATGTACCCAAAAAACTTGTTTTTGCACTTTTAGGTTAGAATATCTCGCAATTATAGGGCTATTCTGAGGTCAGATTCGGATTCAGCACCTCTAAAACCTTCGGGAAAGTGAAGTCTGATTCTTAGTTAGAGACTTTTATCAAATTTTGTCGGCCTGAGTTATTTCGTGTAAAAAAGAAAAACAAAGAAATTGCGGTCCATGGGAAAAACGCGAAATGTGCATAAAATTCATATGACAGCATTGCGAAAAAAGGTCAACCTACGAGTTCATCCTTTAGTATAATTAATACGTAAATAGCTTGATGCCGCCAATAGGGATGCCAAAGGGGAAATCCCGAATCGCAGGATTTTCAAAATTTAGTAAATCCCGAATCCCCGGGCTAAAGTTAACGTGTCTTTAAAGACACATTGTTAAAAAATGGGTTAAGCACAGGCCTTAGCGAAAATGCAACAAATAAAATACATGTGCATACTTTTAAGCTGATTAACTCATAAATAGCAGAGACTGTTCGAATTTGGAAGCAACACAGTGTGGTTCAAGTGAATATTTGTTTAGTATGCCAAATTTTATTAACCCATTTTATACCACTCATCAATCCCGTGAACATTTTTTGACAAAATTTTGTAGAAAACTCAAAGATATATGACCTACTTTACCATTTTATACCATTTATCAATTCCGTGGACATTTTTTAACAAAATTTGGTAGAAAATTTCAAAAATTCTCGACACCTGTTGAAACTGACTTTAGATACCTCTTATTTCTCACGGACTTATCGATTTAGAGGAACGATGTACATGTTTAGGTTGGCTATACTTAAAAGCAATGACGTGCAAAAGTTTCACGTTGAGACGTCTTCACCAAAAGAATTGATGATCATTTAAAAGTTGAAAAACTATAAAAATTACTTGAATTTTACATGAGGTTTTTTTTATTAATTTTTGCTAAATTCCCATGCATGATAAGTTCACCGATTTAGTTGAAATTTGAAAAATATGCTATTTATGCCCCCATCAGGAGTGCCAAACGGGAAATCCCGAATCCCGGGATTTTCGGGATTTCGTAAATCCCGGGATTAAAGTTAACGTGTCTTTAAAGACACATTGTTAAAAAATGGGTTAAGCGCAGGCCTCAGTGAAAAGTCAACAAATAAAATATATGTGCATATTATTAAGCTGAATAACTCATAGTAGCGAGTGTTCGAAATTGGAAATAACACAGGGCGATTCAAGTAAAAATTTGTTGAGTATGCCAAGTGCGGCCTAATCTTATTAACCCATTTTATACCACACATCGATCGCGTGGAAATTTTTTGACGAAATTTGGTAAAAAACTCAAAGATATATGACCTACTTCAGAAATTCTCGACACCTGTTGAAACTGACTTTAGATACCTCTTATTTCTCACGGCCTTATGAATTTAGAGGAACGATGTACATGTTTTGGTTGGCTATACTTAAAAGCTATGGCGTGGAAAGTTTCATCTTAAAACGTGTTCACCAAAAGAATTGATGACCATTTAAAAATGGTAAAATTATAAAATTATTTGCATTTTACAAGAGTCTTTTTTATTAATTTTTTTTGCTCATAGTTTTTAATTTTTAGATCCAATCCAAAACAAAATATACTCACTAGACTTGGGTGATACATTTACTTAAAAGTAATTTCCATATCGCTGGTTGGTGAAAAGTTGGTTCACCACAAGTGAAATCATAATTTCCCGATTTTTAAACTTTCACAGTTTAATGGAATTGAGTTTTGAGAACAGTATTTAAAAAATGGTGTAATTTTATATATTTTGAGGCATACTAAGCTGATGCCGGAGCAACAATAACGGGATACGAACATCACACACTTATAAGGAATTGCAGTGAATTTTGAATGTTTTTTGCGTCTGACATTTACAATTATATTTGAAATATTATACTTGTTTGGAATAAATTCTACAAAAGTTTCACTTCATTGTTGTGAAAAATATATTTTCACAAGTTGCGTTTTCTACTTAACTATATCCGTTAGGACTGAAAAAAACTCAAAATGTGTTTTAGACGAAAGCTTAAACATTACTTTTGCGCTAACTTTCAACTTCGAATAAATATTGAAATCTCAACGTTTATACATTTTCACCTCTAGCGTAAATTCTTCGCTTTACTTACTAAAAAATTTTACTAACATACTTACGATTATACCGCTAATATTATAAACATCACCAGTTAAATTTTTTTAACTTTAATCGGTAGAGCGTAGATTTGCTTTTAATACTCAACGTTGATAGGTATGAGTCAAAATACAGCTACAATAATAACGATCAATGGTTGATATATATCCTAGCAATTTATAACGAGCTTTTAACCTCCGTATATTTACAAAAATAAAGCAAATCAAACAAATTAGCTAGGTTGATACTAGTATTTCGATCTGGATAAAGATCTCATCAGAACCCGAAGTTTTTGAAAAGCTAGAGCCTCCATAATAGGCAGAACAGAAAACCTATTAATAATCAATTTTGCTCCATTCTTGTCTTCTTAGTAATCAAGTTTAGTTTTCGTTTATTTCAATACCCAGAAAAACATTACCAAATAATGGGTAAAGTAATGTATCGCCATAGGGTTTCACGCATTACATTACACCTTACTTCACTGATGAATTTTACAGGCGATGAGCCTAAAAGTAATGGGTGGATTCATTACCTTGTAGGGGGTAAAGTAATTTATTACTTATATGGTTACATGGTGGGAAAAAGTAATGTGTCTATAAATAGATTTTATAAAAAAATGCATAAACAATTTTTTTACAGATATTTTTTTTTTTAATTAAATAAATAACTTTTTATTTTTTTTATTATATAAATTACGTGGTCATGCTGGGATTCGAACCTGAGGTCTCTGTTATTTAACAATTAGTAAGGCGAGAACACTACCAACTGAGCCATCGATACATATTATATATATATATTATTGCTTAGAATGTAAATGAGTTCTTGTGCTTCGTGTTTTCTTTCGTGATATCAAATATATAACTTACCCTCATGCTTACAAAAAATCACAAAGTAATGTGTCTATAAATAAATTTTCAAAAATATATATTAATAATTACTTTACGTTTATAATTCATGCATTATGTAATTGATGATCGGTAAGTAATTATTTTATGTTTTGAAGTAATGTACAGTGTAATGAGGTAACAAGGTAATCCTTGAGTGTTCAATTATCGGTAACTCATTACTTCTTGTTGGAAAATAATGATACTGGTAAGGATTTCACATTACAAGGTAATGCATTACTTTATCGCACCCATTACCAAAGTTTTGCTGGGTACGCAACATAATATAACAACTTTTTGTTTTTAATATAAAATTTTAACTGAATATTTTAACTACTACCGAAAGTCCGTTTTTTTGTTTATTTTGTTTAGTAAATAACAGACAGAAAGTTAAAAAATATATTTCTTTGATAACACAGTGCAACACGAAAAAAAATAACCATATACGGACACCACTACGTGATAAAAGACTAAAAAAAAAAGACCCGTGTCTTCCAATTTTTCCGAAAGTCATCTCCTTTTTTGTTTATGGGCCGCCAAAGATTTGGGGCCTCGGTATCATTTTCGCAAAAAAGTAATCATTTTCTCAGGCTCATATCTTGCAAACCGTTCAGAATTTCGATTTACTCTCTATGGCAAAGTTGTAGCTCTTGTCATAAAGAACAAAAACTGCGAACATATAAAATCAAAAAAACTTCACCTTCCAGATCAAAATCGCAAAAAACTTAAAAAAATTCGATTTTTTTTACCTTTTTCCCGTGTTCAGGTCCATAGGTAGCAAACCGTTCAAAATTCAAGGAAACAATCAACTACAAAAATTTACCTAAGATCTCAATAAACAAATTTCTAGAACATATAAACTTCCTGGGAATTGGGTTTGCTACCTATGCACCTGACATTAAAAAATTTTTCACTTTTGCGCGCTACCTAAACAGTGTTAAGAATCATCTCTAGGAAGTTTATATGTTCTGAAATTTGTTTATTGAGATCTTAGGTAAATTTTTGTAGTTGATTGTTTCCTTGAATTTTGAACGGTTTGCTACCTATGGACCTGAACACGGGAAAAAAGGTAAAAAAAATCGAATTTTTTAAGTTTTTTGCGATTTTGATCTGGAAGGTGAAGTTTTTTTGATTTTATATGTTCGCAGTTTTTGTTCTTTATGACAAGAGCTACAACTTTGCCATAGAGAGTAAATCGAAATTCTGAACGGTTTGCAAGATATGAGCCTAAGAAAATGATCACTTTTTTCCGAAAATGATACCGAGGCCCCAAATCTTTGGCGGCCCATAAACAAAAGAGGAGATGACTTTGGGAAAAATTGGGAGACACGGGTCTTTTTTTTTAGTCTTTTATCACGTAGTGGTGTCCGTATATGGTTATTTTGCCATGACTTAAAAAATTACACACAGTGTAATTTAACTGCATATTCCCTTGAAACAACTTTACCAATTAAACTTTTAAATAACTGTTGATTTTAATGGAAAAGTTCTTGTGAGTGCAGGAATCGAACACAACATCTTCAAAACTACATACTTTTGATATTTTTTTAATTTTCTAAAAATTAACACCGTAAAAATAGGTATTTTTGACAATTTTAAAACTGAAAAGACGTGTTTTACAAACAATTTATCAAATCTGAACCCCATCGGTCAATTCCTAAGCGATGTCTCAAAAAACTGGCGATATTCTGAGTGCATTTGTATGGAAAGGGACAACCATACACTCATAAACGACAAAAGAAAATAGTACCTGCATTTGCTACACAAGAATCTTTAATGATTAATCAGTCTGCTAAATTTAGGTGACCTAAATTATAGAAGAACTAAATTTGAGTTGACAGTTGCATTTAAATTAACTAAGAAATTTAAGCTGAAGTAAAACGAAATTTCTACTAAAAATGTCTTTCCGAATCTAATCAGAGGCAGGTCTATATATATTACCGGGAGTATAGCCTATTTATGCTTATACACTTAGAGAATTATCTGCATGATATCAATGAACTTTGCATTAGATCTATGAATTGTCCCTGGAAGTCGTCCATTGACACATGTCATTAAGTTATTGCAGTTTTTCATAAAATTTAATTTAAAATTTCATATTATTCATTAAAAATTTCATACGCCTAATGAAAAAGTTTAATTAAAAATAGTTTCATTAAAACTATGAAGATTTTCATAACGTTTAAGCAATTTTTCATTTACATTGTGAAGAAAACTTGTTTAGTTTAGTGAAAAAATTTAATTTGACACTTTTCTATCGATATTACCATGCTTATCTGAGATAAGTGAACTTATTTCACGAGCCCGAGTTTTTATTCGTAATACTCGCTTATCTAGTAGAGCACATCCGTTTGTAGTTGATTGTCCTGTGTTTCGCACAACGCATTACAGAGAAAATTCGTTTTGTAGTCGAACGATTCGTATGTGGAACAAACTTCCCGCAGAAGTCTTCCCTGTTACTTTCAATTTAGAAAAATTTAAATCAAATATCCACAAACACTACTCCCTCTTTCCTCCTTCCCATACCTTATTTTCCTGATCAATACAATGCACTGCATGAGTAGGGGGCATCCCCTGAGTATTGGTTAAATTATAAAAAAAAAAAACACTCAGGAAATTCTTCCTATTAATTAAAGTGTTGATTTCTTTGGAAAGGGGATAGTGGAGAGATGAAAGGTGGTGAAAGATGAAGGGCTTCAAACATGGCAACACTGTAATTGCCCGAGTAGATAAGTCTTAGAACAGTTGTTGCTCGCCACCTGATGTAGAGTCGGCGAATTTATTGAAGCTTTTTGTTTTATAGCCCTGATTCATTATTTTTATTATTATTCGGTGGGGTTAAGTGCTATGGGAACACCGAAGGTGGGCGCAGCGATACATATAAGTGATAGAAAACTCATACATTTTATTTTTTAAATT
The DNA here is from genome assembly GCA_021234595.1 of Delia radicum. Classification (NCBI taxonomy): domain Eukaryota; kingdom Metazoa; phylum Arthropoda; class Insecta; order Diptera; family Anthomyiidae; genus Delia; species Delia radicum. The sequence continues at coordinate 103,955,015 of CM037855.1, read as the reverse complement.
GATGTTGTCGTCACCGGGAATCGAAACCGGGACCATCTGTGTAAGAGTCCAACGTGCTAATCATTACACCACAACGGCCACAATTGAAATTGGTTTACAACTTGAACATTATTTTTCACAACAAAGTTCGGCTAAATCAACTGAATTTTAGTTGCAACACCTAAAATATTCAAAAATCTAATGTAAATATCGTTGGACTAACTGAATTTATAATTTATTACTACTAAAATACACTTTTCAATTCGGTTGGCACTTTATTTCTCTGAGTGTAGAAACATTAGTGCAAATATGAATGAAATTTGTTCTTAATGTAAAATCAGATAACTAATAACTGTAGCTAAGTGACTAATTTAAACGATAACAATCGAAAAAAATAGCTCAACTGACTTTTTAATTAATTTTTTTATGATTGTAGGAATTGAATGATCAAAAATTTCAAAGATATGGCTCTTCAAAGTTACATACTTTTGAGATTTTTAAATTATAAAAACCATAAATAATAACGCGATTTTTTAAAAATAAAAAAAAAATACACATGAGCTGATATTTTTATTGTCTTTGTAGAGAATAATTGTCATTAATAGGGTAAGTTTTTTTGACATTTGGCATTTTTGCTTTTTCCAATTAATGTTTAAAATTGTCGTTTTTATGTTTTCCTGCCAACAACTTAAATTATTGCAAATACTTTAGACTATATCTTAAAGAATTCTATAAAATATAGTCAAACCCAAGCTATGCACATAATTTTTGTTAAAAATGCTATGAAATATACTTTGTAATGCGAGTTGAAATTAAATTTTAACATGTATATTTTCGAAACTTTTAAAATCATACTAATTTACAACGATCACACTTAACAAGTTTAACTGCAAATTTCTTCATTAGTGTGTTTATACTATCAATTTAAAATTAAAATCAACTGGTTTAAAATGATTGGAAATGACATGCCATCAGGGCCGCAGCTAGGGGGAGGGCCCGGATCTCACCCAAAACGATTTCACAAATTTTAAAAAATGTATTATAGAAAATATACATATTTTTGGAAGAAGGTTAAAGTTTTAACAGAATTTAGAGATTTTTTATTGATTACAAAGTTGTCCAAAATCCTTATCCGTTTTACATTTTTTTCCGGCTTTTAGTTTTGTAAAATTTTTAATAATAAAAGACACGACTGTAAACCGTTTTTAGCAAGAAAATACTATAATTTTGTGAGGTTTGTGATGACAAAAATAATGGAAAGTTAAAAATTTGCATTTGAAATGTGGGAAAAAATTTAACTTTTAAAATTTGGAGTTTATTTATCACAGGATATAAAAATACAAACAAAGCAAAGTATATTTTAAACCATTTGCAGCTTTTTATAGAAAAAAACGAAAATATTTTTATGTATATATAAATCTGTTATTTTTGAAACATTTATAAAAAAGCATTTATTTTTGGGAGAAGAAATGTCTAATTCTAAATTTTAATGTTATCAAACTATCTTATCAAACTATTGCTTTATCATTATTTTCTTCTGCAACGAAATCTTAAAATATTAAAAACTTTTATCTATAAAAATTGTTTAAAGCTCTGTTTTTTTTTTTAATTATATAAAATTTCTAGTGTCCGACCGAACAGTTCGGCCAGAAAATGCATTTGGTCTGTATTCGGTATTTTAAAGCATTCTGGACAAATTTGGCGGATGGAAAAATGTTTATTGGGCTGATTAGATGCTATTTTGAGTGTCAAATTTGAAGAAAAGTCTGTAGTTAAGCAATGAATTCACTGTTCGGCCTCAGAAAGTTCGGCCAAGTTGAAAATAGTTCGGCGGCCGAACTTTTAACTTTATAGCTAAACTTCGGCTTTTCTCTTAAATTTTGTACACAAAATCGAATTAATTCGGCTCAACAAACATGTTTCCAATACCAAAATTTGTCATCATTGCCTCTTGATATCAAAAAACCGACAAAATATGGTTTTTTGGCCGAACTGTTCGGTCGGACACTAAAAATTTCTGATTCCGGGAACTTTTTCTAATTTAAAATTAAACTTGATAATTTTATCCCACAGAAATTTTAAAGAATTTTTGTACATAGAAATTAATAGTTTCAGCTTTGAAACATTAAAAAAAAATTATGGACTTTTTCTATAAATATTCCTACTCCTTTCGGTGCCTCCTGGCAGATAAAAACGCTGATTTTGAGTTCTTTTTTATGTAGAATAGAATCAGCTGAATATACTTGAAGTCTTACTTAACCATTACATTTTTAAACATAACATAATAAAATTATCTTTTTAAACGCTTTTCATAATAACAATAACAGTTTTCAAAATGGATAACAATTAGAGTGGTAAAAAATTTATGATATAGCGCGACCCGCTAAAAATTTATTAAAATTTTATTTTTAGTCAAAAACGTTGTAAATTTCTTTTCCTCACACACACTATAAAAAAATATTTTCTGCTGATGAACAGGTTAATAGTTCACAAACAGGCTAAACAATCGAATTTAAAAGCTCAACAAATTTTAAATAGGTCGCGATATATAGGATAATGTTATGACACTTTCCTCTAATTGCATTTATTATGCATTGTATGTGTCAAAAATATACAAATTTTAAACATTATGTCAAAAATAGTACTTTAAAAATTTTCCAAACGAACTCTAATAACCAGGGCAAACAGAAATATGTTGTAACATGTTTTTCCTGTGCTTCGTATTGAAAAATGGATGAGATATTTATCCTTTTCACAACAATTGACGAATTCTGGCATCGATTTGTTAGACTATATTTTTGCATATTTTGCTCTTCATAAATAATTATAATTTATAAATAGAGAATCTTAAGCTCGTTTAAAAGAAAACGAATAAGAATTAAATAAAAGGAGATCAAGGAAAACTTATCATTTTTTTTTTAAATTTCAGAAATTTTTAAATTTGTAGAAAATTTTAATTTTTGAGTTTGTGGCGACATCTTTACATATTTTTTTATAATGCAATTGTTTAGAGAATCTAATAATTTATTTAGCTTGTCTGAACTTTTTTTTACTGAATATCGCGCAATATGACCTAAAAGTGAAGTGGACGAGGATTTTTAATAATGCAAAAATATTTTTTTTTTTTTTTATTAATTAATAATCATATAATTACAAATTATATACTATTACCCTAACCGAGCACTAGTTACTATGGCCTTCGGCGCGTTGTAACGAAAACAGACCAGTGCCTCTGGTGGGAATCGAACCCACGATCCCCGCACTAATAAGCTAGCACGCTACCAACTAGCCTACCGGGGCGCACTCAAAAATATTAATTTTGTAGTGGTCCTGCCATTTTCCGAAATTCTTATTTAAAATGTTTAACACACTTAAACTATTTCACAATTTCAATTATGGCGTTAAATAAGAGCGTATACATTGTCCATGGCAGCATATTTTTGATAAAAATTATTTTTTTAAGAGCATATTATTTTTTCCTTTCTTGCATGTTTCGTTATCGAACAATTTTTTGTTTTTTTTTTTAAATAAAAAAATTTCCAAACATTCTGTGGTTCGCAACACCAAATTCAAGATAGTTTTACAAATTTGTGTTTCCTGTGTTAAGAATGTACCGAGTAATTAATAATAAATTTTTTATTTCCTCTTGTTGTTAGCAATTGAAATAAATTTCACGATTTTATTTCAATTGAAAAATAAGCCTTAGACTACGAATTTTTTTTTAATAAAAATGTAAAAATGTGGGTTTTAAGATCATATTTTTGAATTTAAAGGGCAACTTTTCTGTTTGAGGACATTTTTTATGGTCATAAAATTAATTTTTTAGAGCATATTTCTGGCTGCCCTGCTAAATATAACAGACAAACTCCGAAATCGTGACTTAAGTTAATTTTATTTAGCTCTTAGCTATTATAAAGTGTTAAGGACTTTGTAAACTGCCTTATTATTTTCGACTAAACAATCAATGCAAAATTTGTCTACAACAAAAAACAAAAAAAACATCTGGGTGCACAGTTATGAGAAAAAAATTTGGACCCCACCAAAAAATAAATTCCACGCTATGACCCTGCCCCATTTTTTCTATTAAATTTATATTGAAACCAATTAGATTTATTTGTATTTTGTTTAATTTTGACAACATTACATAATAATGATTAGGTACATTCAGTTTCATTAAGGGGGTCTTCTTGTTTGGACGACTGAATTTTAGCTGTTTTTTAAAAACTTGTGGAAAGAAAACGGTGTTTAAATTCTGGTTTTTGTATTTGGTTGCACAATTCATCAAGAAAAACACAAAATTAACAATTTGTCAATAAGTGGGCTGTTTGAAAAGTTCTCGGCCTCCTCACGGTTACTTGAAAGCTAACCTATCATAAAAAAAAATTTATATCTCAAAATGGCTGCCGTTTGAAAATGAAAAATCGATATTTGACCATTTTTTGTAGTCTATATCATCAAAATCGGTTTAGTAGAACTTGAGAAATTCTGAAAATCTTTTTAGGATAATATTTTTTAATGTCTAGCTAAAAAAATATGAAAAAACTAATTGAATTTTTTTTTTACAAATCGGAACACCCCCTTAAAACTTATCTAGAATACACATGTATGACAAATATTGTTTTACCGTTAACAGGTTAAATAGGGTTTTATACACATATTCCGAAACTTTTTTCAAAAATGCTTAAATAGTAGGTACATATACAATATTGAATATGCTTAAGTCGTTGTATACAAAACAAAAGACTTAAGCAACAAACCACATAGATATTTATTAAAAAAATCAAATAAAAATTTCTTTATCGATTTCCTGATTTTTTAAACTAAAATAAATCCATATGGCAGCATTTGTTTGTTATAAAAAATTCATAAAAATGCTGCACCCAAAATGTTTGAAATTTTTATATTTATAAAGAGTACAAGCATACAGAAAAATGCATTTAAAATTAAGAGAAAGAGCAACGATGATACAAATAGTTGGCAATGCTTAAATTAAACAAAAAAAAAAATCCAATTTACTCACAAATACAATGCTAATATGGATTGTATGGAAACTAACCCTCTTTGGGAGAATTTTTAAACAAATAAAAACAAAACACAGATACAAAATTATGAGTTATACCAAAACAAGTGAATGGTGGTGGTGTTATTGTTAGCGAGTTTTTAAGTTAGTTCGTTAGTAAAAAGTTGGGTATGATGGGTTTTTGTTGGTTAGATGATCTCACTTTATGGCCAATAAATACTACAACAACAATACATAGCAGCAGCAGCAGCAATAGTCTTAGTAAATGTAAATATAACTAAATATTTCGTTAACCCTTTAATGGACTCGAAAGCCAAAATACACAGTAACTTTTTAAAATAAGGATATTGTTACTTTTCTTCAAATCTCAATAATAAAATAACGATTTGTCGATTTTCGTTCATTACACCAGTTTTATTGCAAAGGATGAAATCAATTTTTTTTTTTGGGGAAAACTTTAACCCGTGCTGTATTTTGGCCAAATATGGACCATTTTTGAAACAAATGTAATATTGTTGCTTCCTCACAAGTGTAATATTTTTTTATTAAAAATTGCCAAAATTCGAAATTTTGAAAAATTCAATTTATTATTTCATTTGAATTGCTATTTTTAAAATATAATTAATTAAAGAAAAAAAAAAAAAAAAATAAATTAAAGAAAAAAAAAAATAAATAAATTGTATAGCGTCTCCTTTCAAGGAGATTTCATAGAAATTGATTATTTTGTAAAAAATTAAAAAAAAATGTTAATGTTTTCATCAAAGTTTACATAATTTTCGGTAAAACATCACTTATATTTGATTACACTATAATTATATTTACTTGCGTTTAAAAAATGTTAACTTTTTGTTCCCTGGGTACAAAAAATACTCAAGAAACGTTATTTTAATTATGTCTTCAAGATTGCAAAGCTTTTAATTTGATAAAAAAATGTGCACTTGATTTTTTAATTAGTTAGATCCACATAGGAGTAATGTTTTTACTTCTAATCAAAAAATACCAAATATTTCTTTCATATTCCACTAAATTTGCAAATGTGAAAAAGGGTACTAAACTAACGAGCAAGTGCAATTATTTATCGTACCAATCTTACTTTAAAGGGTTAAAAAGGTGGCGTCCAAAAAACTAAAAAACATATACCCCTTTAAATACCTTCATTTTGATACCCATTTTTGTATAGTTTCTTTGGAAAAAAAATGGAAAAAATGTAAACAAGAAAACTGGGGCCAAAAATGGCCCCATATTATTAACTCTTAAAAGAAGGTACGATTAAGAATTGAGTTTGTTATTTAGTTTAGTATCCTTTATTACATATCCAATTTTAATCAAAATCTGAAAGACATTCGATAATTTTCTTAGTGAATCTTTTTTGGTCAAATGTGAAATCACTAAAAACGACGGAATTATAAAAAAAATAAATGGTTTATTAAAAAATTCTTTTTGCGATAGAGAACAAGAATATAGATATTGTTCTAAAAATTATAATTTAGAATTCAAACTACAATGGCAACCTTGGTAACCATTTCAGAGCCATCGTAGAGCCCTGGGTACTCATCTGACAAACAAATGCATTAAAATGGTACAAGGGTAAACTCAAAAATTAAAAAACAACCAAAAAAATCGTTGTGTTTTATTTTTCAAAAATGTCTCTAGGTTAGGGCCTTCATTTTTAAGTCCTCTACAAAACAAAAAAAAAAAACCAATTGACAATCGGTCCACCCATTAAGGCTGCACAGTGGCACCCGATTTTCAATATCTTGTTTTGAGAAAAAAGCATTGAAAGTAAATATTACTCATGTATAGGCCAAGGAGTTTGTTTAACAATCTGTAACTGCTTTAATTCCGCGAATTTTTCGAATAAATTTTCAAAGCATATAGAAAAAAGTTCAAACTAATGAAACTTGAAACAATAAAAAAATCTAAAGCCAGTAAATCCCTTAAAACCAGGGACTGTAGGCAAATTTTGTAAAAAAAAATACAATTTTCTCGACTATGCCACAAGGGTTAACGATTTTTGAAGAAAAAGTAAAAATAATTACAGTCTAATAAAATGTAAGTGACATTTTTCCTAAATTTTGTAAACTGTGATGAAAACATTAAAATTTTGTTAGATTTTTAACAAAATAATCAATTTTCATAAAATGTACTAGAAATCGACATCTCCAAATTAGTAATCGACATCTCCAATTAGGGATTTTAAAAAATCTTTGAAATTTATTTTAAGTAATAAACACATTTTTTAATTTTTATAAAATTTGTGCGCCATTTTCGTCCAAAATTCGGCACGGGTTATCGATTTAAAAGGGAAAAATCGATTTCTTTCGGTGGTCTCAATAGTGTTGGCAAAAGTTACTAATTTTTCCTAAATTGGTTTCGCAAAGTGGAGCTTTCAATCTGGACCGAGTTTTCCAATTTATGAATTTATGATATATTTCTTTCAAATCAGGGGACCAGATTTGTAGCTAAACACATGTCTTAATTAAAAGTTTAAAAATTTGAAGAATTAAAGGGTTAATGTTAAAAAAACAAAAGTCTGACTTAACGAACAAACTGCAAGTGGAACTTTATTTTCTATGTGTTGGTTATCGAACCGGCCTTAACATAATGTTGCTAATTCAACAACAACAGTTACGAGTCGAACGTTGCCATTGAGAGTACAATAAAGCGGATAAACGAATAGTACCAAAAACAAAAGTTTTAACCTAAAACAGGCACAACAATTTCTAGGTGGAATTTTACATTTAAAAAAAAAAAACAACAAAAAACTATTTGCATTTTTTGTGTGTTATTCTTATTTGAATTTGTTTAGTGAATTCGTTCGTGAGTGTTTGAAATAGTGAACAAAAAATTATACTATTATACATACAAAGTAATATTGAAAAAAATATTCTATTCTATTTAATAAGAAAAAGTTTGGAAAACTAAAAAATATCATATTATAAATTTAAACAAAAAGTTTTTTTACAACAAGTCAACAGAAAATGAAAAGAAAATAAATAAAATCCACAAATCGAACAAGTTCCAATAAGTTGATCAGAAAAAATATTAAAAAAAAACATAAAATACAAAAAAGAAAATATCTCCCAGTCTCTTGGAGCAAGTGTCTACATTTTTAAACATTCCCGTACGTACAACATACATCCATACATCCATCCATCTATCCAATCATACATACCTAACTTCTTTCATACATCTTTACATATATAGAGTGGATTTTTATTTTTGTATATAACTTTTATTTTATATTTTAAAAGAAATCTTCAACTACGGCTGTCAGTAGTGGTGTTAGAGTATGTGAAATTTCTCATAATACTCGTATTTTATATTTTATGATTTAAAAGTACGTACATACAAGATCATACGTATCATACGACTAGGGATTTCAATTGGATATTCGGTTATTTGTTAAATGCAGGATTACTCTTACTTAATGTTTTACAAATTGGTTTTAATTGTCTGAAAATTTAAGAATCTAATAATTTAAATATCAATTATAAATTTAGAACATTCATTAAGCTTTAGATTTTTTTTTTAATTTTTTTGTTCCATATTTCAATATGCTATGAAAATTTTATAGAAAAAATCGCAGAAATAAAAAAGTTACAGCTTGTTAAATAAACTCCTTGCCCTATATTTTACTTGAGCATTATTTACTTTAAATGCTTTTTTTTGAAAAAAGATATTTAAAATCGGGTGCCACTGTGACGCCTTAACAGGTGGACTGGTTTTCAATCGGGGTATTTCGTTTTGTAGAGGGCTAAAAAATAAATTCCCTAACGTAGAGACATTTTTAAATTTTCGCATTTTTATTTTTTGAAAAATAAAAAACCACGATTTTTTGGGTTTTTTTTTTAATTTTTGAGTAGCATTTTAATGCAAGTCTAAAATTTAAAAATCCAGCTATGTTAGGGATAAAGAATTCACTCGTGTATGAAAAAAAAATGTAATTTTTTTTTCTCAAGGCACAGCGGTTTGCAAATACCCCCAATTGTCCGTATGGGTATTCCTGGGGGCCAAGAAGAGTTCCGACAAAATTAATATTTAAAATTAGTTTTTAAAAATTCTACAATATAAGTTTGATATAAATAATTTTTATTAAAAATAAAAATTATGTTTCTTCGACCTTTAATTATGCAATGAAAATTATTCAAGTTCGAGGCCATACTCTATATTTCTTTATTAGGATATTGTTCTAACAAATAATCTATAGAGCTTTTGTTTTCAAATTTATTAATTGACCACTTTCAGGAATGTGTTGATAAATCTATTTAGGGAATTTTCTAGGTTCCCATCATCAGAACACGTTTTGAAAGAAGTGACAATCCCATGCAAAACATCAAACATTCATATAACCTAGTTTTAACACTAAATGAGAACTAATATATGAGTTCGAAGTTAAAGATTATCACCATTGTTCGACAATAGATTGAAAACTTGTTTGTTATGTGCAAGCTCTACCTTTGGTAGATATACAATACACTCTTTTTGTTTATATTCTCCTTTTTATTTTCACACTTCTACAATATTTTTTAAAATTTTATAAATATTTAAAGTTATTTAAAAATTTGAATTAAATTTTTTTTGGACTTCATCTTGCCTAAAATTGCCTGTTGCAATAGGTCCTTTTAATAATTGTGTACCAAATTTCGAAGTATCTCTCACTGATTGTTTTTATAATTGATTCCATTGCCAATTTTCAAAGCCTATTTATTCGAAAAAGTCTGTGACTCTACACTCAAAAGAAAAGCTTCATCCTATCCTATGAACTGTTTTATAAATTTTCAGGATGTAACGTTTCATAGTATTTATGAAACATTTCATAAAAACAAAGTCCATTTCATCATATTTATGAAATGTTTTAGTATATATATAAAGGATATTATGTATTAGTAAAGATTTCATTATCTTTGGGTAGAAAAAATTCATACACCCAGAAAAAAAATTGGTTAGAATTCGGTCGAAACCTTTAAAAGTAATTTGATAGAACGTTATTTTATTTGGAACTAACAATAATCGATTAATAAAGCAAAAATATTTCCAATCAACTTTTCAAATAAAATTCGGTTAGTAATTATGTACGGTAGAAGAAACCATTTATTTTGTGATAATACAAGATAATTGGTACCATCTACCAAATTTTTTAAAAAAATTGTCGATATTCAAAAGTGAAAATTAAAAGTGATTGTGGTGCAATTAGTAGGACATATGACTATTAATCTGAAGGCCACGGTTCAGTTCCAGAAAAATCAAAAAAGTTTTTAAATTTCAGTAACATTTTGTGAAACGTAATAATATTTATTTGGAATGTAATATGGGGTTAAGCAACTGAATATTAGCTAAAGGCTAAAAATATAATTTAACATTACGATAGTTGTCGTAACCGCCAGGTTGGCAACAAATTCGGTGGTCACCACTGAGACTGTTTTCTGGGTGTAGAGACCATAATATCGTCACTATAATTCATGTTGTTTATGAAATGTTTAAATTTATTTAAACATTTTGTAATTGTTCCAAAAATATAAAAATACACTTTTGTGTTTTTGAAGATTCAATTTAGTTCAATAAACTCGTTTATGATAAAACATCGGTAATTTGAAAGTCCTGACGTTTTGGTAACAACTTTAAGGTAACATCTGTTAATACGAACTTACTTAATATAAGCCCTCGGTTAAGATGATTTGTTTTTGACTGTTCCACAACAAACCTTTATATAATTATCTATTTTTAATACAAAACATACAGAAATTCTTTCCCAAATTTACCAAATGAAAGAATTTCACCATATTTAAAAAAGTACATACAAATTTTTAATATTTTGTGGACAATTACAAAAAAAAATATACAAACATTGCTTCAGTAAATACGAACCTCGCTTGTAACGAATTAATTTTTTTGGACCCTCGGGTTTATCTTAATTTGGTTTAATATCATATTTATGAAGTTTTTTATAAACATGATGAAGACTTTCCTTTAAATGTATAACCACAGATTTTAGAGCTTTAGAGCTTTATATTTAGTCCAGCTTGTGTCAAAAACATGGATTTTATTCCAAAATCTGTATTTACAGAAAAATGTTTATAAATTCAACCAACATAAAGTCGAGACTTGGTTTTTTCAATAATCCTGCTTGTTAAGTGGAAGACATAACGTCATTTCAAAAATATGCTTACTCATGTGGGTTATCTCTTAAAGTGCAAAAGTTATCCGCATTTGAAAATTAAAATATTGCATTTTTACAATAAGCTGGTCCGGTTTTTTGGCAATGTAAAAGGCAAATCAAGTTCGATTGCTTTGCAAAATTTGATTTTAGTATTTTTTTTTAAGTTTTTTTAAAAGTTTCTTCATGAACACATATAGTATTTATATTTCTCCGAAAGACGACTAAATGAAGTTACGTTTTATGTTGGTTATTGTTCTCCCCCAGTTGGTTATTCTTCTCCCCCAGACCCCTCCAAATTCGACCATATTTTTACTCAAATTTAAAACTTAACAAACTTTTTCTCTGAGTGCACTACCAGAATTGCAAAATTTACAACGGGAGAAGGTCAATCAATTTAGTTCAAATATAATAGCATTATCCTTTTCTTAACATCGTTTCAAATGTTGACAAGACAGCAATAAATGTAAAAAATTATATTTTTGGAAATTTCTTAAAGTTTTTTGGAATTGTGGTAGTTCCTTTAGTCCTATATTAAATAGTCCTATTAATTAAATATTAGTCCTATAATAATTTTATTTTTATTTGAATAAAAACAATAGCAAGGCACAGTTTAGTATTAAATTTAATTACGATATGTCCATTAACAAATATTTTATTGCGAAATAAAAGTTTAACATTTTCACAAAAATTAAAAAAAAATTACAGTTTTATTAGTTTTTTTGTTTTCGGAATTATTTGTATGTTATTGTTAATTTATAACGAGCTTTCAACCAAATCAACATATTAGCTAGGTTGATACTAGCATTATTCCGATCTGGCTAAAGCTCTCATCAGAATCCAAAGTTTTAGAAAAGCTAGAAAATTGTTTGACGGATATCCGAAAATTGTTTCCGATTCGGTTGAAACTTGGCGCAAAATATTACGACTTGATTCTATGAAGATGTGACAAATTTGGAACAAATTGGTTATTATTTAGACATAGTTTCCAAATGCAACCATATTTAGTAGTCTTTAAGAAAAATATAAATACTATATGTGTTCCTGAAGAAGCTTTTAAGAGCCAAAGCTTTTAAGACCAAATAATTATTGAAATTACATTTTGTAATAATTTACAAATTCAGAAGCATTTTATTTTAAGCATGAAAAAGATATTGCATTGGCGTTTTTTTGTTTCATTAAATAACTTGCTGTTAATATCACTAACACTTTTCTAAGCAATCGGACTTATTGTAGAAATAAAAAATTTTGATTTTCAAATGCGGATAACTTTTGCACTTTAAGAGATAACCCACAATACAAAAATGTTTCATTTTTGAAAATCGGTTGTTAAATATTAATTTGGAAAGCTCTAAAAATGTTTGAATACCCAAGGTGTCCTAGTTGGGAGTCTAATTGATCAGCGCCTGATGGATCTAGTTTCTGGCTGTGTGACGTTTCATGACAATCCGAGCAGTCAGTAAAAAATGGCTGAATTAATTCGAAAATATTTGTGATACACCCCACTGTGCACAGTAACAGTAGCATTAAAATAAGCTACTAACGAATCTTTCACCATTAAAAATATATGGATGTTTAAGTACGATATTTTCAACATCCGCTGCGACTAGGTATCCTAAACTAGGGCGATATTATAGATATGACTTGCAACTTCTATACCAAGTTTGGTTGAAATCGGAAATGGTGAAGGAAATCGAGTGGTTGATTTTATATGTTTTCAGTCTTAATGTTTAAAGTTGCCAACTAAGAAGCATATTCACAGTCGTTCAGAAGTGAGTTTTGTTCAAATCAGCATTAGTAGGGTTCATTCCCAAAAACCGAATAATTGAATATCTACTTTGCTGCACAACACTATAAAATTCAACACAATATGAATAAATGTATATTGTATAAAATTTCAGTGATGATACCCGTTTTATTTGTTGTTTTTCTTTTATTTCTCCAACCAATGTGTGCAAAGAAAGTTAATATTCAACTCTATTCTGTCTGTTTCTCGGTCTTGGCATATCTATCCGTATGTATTATTTGTATAAAACTACAATTCATACATTTTCATATGATGCTCATAAAGATTTTTGTTTTAAACATAGTTTTTTGTTTGTTTTATTCACATTTCTTAAAATTTTTCACATATTGTATGTTTTTTTTTTGTTCAATTTTTCATTTACTACTCGTATGTATGTTGACTGTTATTTTCTTTTTATATGAATTTTTTTTATTCATTTTATTTGGACTTAATTTATGCAGATACATATGGGGCTTTTCATATTAACTGTCCAACTAAAAATTGCATATCGTATCAATGTCAAGCTTACATTCATTATTGTCAAATTTAAAATAAAAAAATATAAAATAAAAAAAATATATTTTTTTTATGAGTGATTTTGAAAAAAAAAATTTTTTGGGAAAATATATACAGTCATAGTCATATATATTTACACGAACTAAAAATTTAAGTATGCTTCGAAATAAAACAAAATTTTGCTATTTTATGAAGAAATTTGCAACAAACAAACTTCTCTATTGTAATAATTAAAGTGTATAGATAATGTAAGTTAAACATTTTTATAAACAAATTTGCTGGCTGTTGATAAAAATCACAAAAGAAGCCTATACCACAGTTTTTAAAATTATTTACACATTTTTTTTTGTCTCTCATAAGTATTTACACATTCCCAAAAAGTCGTTGAAAAAGTATCAATCTTTGCAAATAACGTCAGTTGTTTTGCTAGTTAGAAAAATTGTATTGCTTGGATGTAAATACCAATACAAAAAGCCACTAAAATATAATGAAATGGTGAAAATAATGGAAATTCCTGTCGAGACCCGAGCTGAGATTGTGACGCAATTTAAAATGGGTATATCGGCGGTAGAATTGGAAAAGGAGTATGGAGTATGTCGAAAACAGTCTACAATTTAGTAAAAAAGAAATATACGTACGGAAACCTACAAAATAGAGTCAGAACTGGTTGAAAATATATAACAAACAAAATGGAAGATCATTCAATTGTCAAAATATTCGCAGAAAATCCAGTCGCAAGTCCACTTAAAGTCGCTGCAGCGACAGAAAACATCATTGGAAAACATTTAAGTGAATCTACAATTCGGAGAAGGTTAAACGCACATGATATAAAGACCTACGTCGTGCACACAGAAAAATAAAGTGCCAACCGAATTGAAAAGTGTATTTTAATGGTAACAACTTATAAATTCAGTTAGTACAACGATATTTACATTAGATTTCTGAATATTTTTGGTGTTGCAACTAAAATTCAGTTAAATTAACCGAACTTTGTTGTGAAAACTAATGTTAAGTTGTGTCAACCGACTGAAATTCGTAATAATCGAATTTGAGTCGTAGTAAAAGAATTTTAGTTGGCAAATATATAAATTTTTCTCTGCGCGTGAGAAAAATAATAGAAATGTCTGAACAAAAGAAAAAAAAAAACGGTTAGAGTTTGCTATGGAGTATATCCATAAGGCAGTGGAGTTTCGACACAATGTATTATGAACGGATGAGTCCTCTTTTCAATTTAAAGGGTCGTTTGGAAAAACGTATATGCATCTTCCCAAAGGATCGAAATATAAAGCAGTACAACCCCTTAATCGTAATATTTTGGGGATGTGTCTCATACAATGGATTTGGAGATCTGGTACCAAAAAACGATACGCTAAACCAGTCAGGGTATCTTGACATTTAAATGACCATGCTTTTCCCTCAGCTCAGAGACTATTTCCTAATGAAAATTGGATTTTACAGCATGATAATGTTCCATGCCACAAAGCATGGTTACCAACAACGTTTTTAAATAGAGTTGGGCAAGCTGTTCTTCCATGGCCACCCCAGAGTCCCGATCTTAACATAATAGAGAATATATGGGCGTTCATAAAAAGGCAGAGAACTGTACAAAAAGACCGAAAACGAGAAGAAACAATTGATGAAATAAACAATATGTGGAATGGCCTAGAAATTGA
Source organism: Delia radicum (assembly GCA_021234595.1). Taxonomy (NCBI): domain Eukaryota; kingdom Metazoa; phylum Arthropoda; class Insecta; order Diptera; family Anthomyiidae; genus Delia; species Delia radicum. The sequence goes on along the minus strand of CM037855.1, from coordinate 103,939,884 downwards.
GTTTGTACGCAATTTGATTGCATCTATTCCAGCTAGACTATAAGCTGTCATAGACGCTGAGGGAAATGTATCTGGCTACTAATCAAAAAATTCTTATTTTTGTTGTTTTATATTAGTTTTAATGATGTGTTAATATTTTTGAAAGAAAATAAATTTGTGTAAATAATTTTTTTATTTTTTTATTTTATTAATTAATAATCATATAATTACAAATTATATACTATTACCCTAACCGAGCACTAGCTACTATGGCCTTCGGCGCGTTGTAGCGAAAGCGGACCATTGCCTCTGGTGGGAATCGAACCCACGACCCCCGCACTGATAAGCCAGCACTCTACCAACTAACCTACCGGGGCGCACTGTGTAAATAATTTTGAAAGCTGAGGTATAGATTTCTTTTGTGATTTTAGTCAACAACCGGCAAATTTATTAATAACAATTTTTAACTAACGGAATCTATACACTTTAAGATTGCTATAGAGAAGTTTTTTTTTGTTGCAAATTTATTCATAAAATAGCTGAACTTTGTTTTATTTCGAAGTATACTTACATTTTTGATTTGTGTAAATATATATGACTATGACTCTATGTATATTTCTTGTAAATTTTTTTGTAAAAAATTTATTGAATATTGTCTATCCCAAATATTTAATAAAAACTCAAATATTTGCTTTATAATCGTGTAGAACACCTGTGCGTATAATCAATATCATAAGTGTATATCATACGTTCAGTTGAAGCTAATATATAGAACGAAAATATTAGTTTCAACTGAATATTTGGTATGTAGAATACGAAAAAATACGAACAATTTAAAAACATGATTTTCGAATAACGAATAATTCAATTAAATTTTGACGATTAACCGAATAAGACGTAGAATTAAAAAAATTACTTCATTCAATAAACATGTTTTTTCAAAAAGCAGGAAAAAATTATATAAAAAATGGTACTGGACAAAACAAAATCAAAACTCTATTGAAGAAATAACTGAAATTTTAAAACGTTTTCCAAGATATGGACTCTTTAATAATGGGTAAAAAGATTTATGATTTGACTTTGAAGCAAACAATATAAAGGAATTCACAGATAAAATGCTATCGTTAAAATATAGATTGGTTTTTGAAGTTTAATCTATATAAAATTATAAAAAAATATAGCTATTTCACAACGAAAGCACGATAGCACTTAAACTGTGAATTCCATTTATGTAATTTCTACTGTAGGTTAGGTCAAGAAGGGTTATGTGCCTAAGGGCACATCTCCACTCGGAGACCAATACAGTCCATTGTGACTCCCTTCAGTGAAAAGGTAAGAAAAAATAGGAATAGACAGATAGATAGATTGACAGATAGATAGTAAGAAAGATCTAGAAAAAACGGATAGATACTCCCCAGAACAAGCTCCTATCGCCCCCTTACTAGAAACAGCCGTCTTATTTCCCTAACAAATCTCAGAAAATCTACTGGATTGAATCCAGCGACACACCCAAGTTCGTCTTGAAATCTATCTCCTAGCCCTTTCTGTCTGAGACCCTACAACCTCGGACAGTGGCACATTAAATGCTCAACTGTCTCCAGTTTCTTAACGTCCTCGCACAACCTGCAAAAGTCCGGTATATCCCTGTCCCATCTGCTTGTGAAAGCCCTGACAGAACAATGACCGGTCAGGAACCCCGTAAATGTCCTGAGACCATCCCTGTCCAGTCCCAAAAGAACCTTGGTTGCCCCTGCGTCCAATGCGGGCCATAACGCTCTAGACACCCTGCAATCCATTCTGTCCCTCCATGACTGGTTAAAAAAAAAAATTTCTACTGTAACTTAAATAAGATATTAACAGTTTGATTAGTATATCATACTATCGCCGATGTATATATTTAAATGTTTAACGATTTTCAAAACTGTATTTTTTTCATTACGAGATAACAATCCCAAAGGGCGTATCGTTATTCGTTCAATTAATCAAACAATTTTTAAACATTAATCGTTTGATCGTTCGATCAAACATTGTTTAGTCGTTTATTCGAACAAAATAAAAACACGAATAATAGACAACCCTATGGAATACACAGCGCTACAAAATTTACCCCTAACATCGAAAACAATATTAGCGGCCATTGCTCTTAAATATTTTGGCCAATTAGATTTTAGTGGGGTACCAAGAAAGAAAGTGCGGCTGCATTTTGTATGTGCATCAAATAGCTCTATAATTAAAAAGGGAGGTATCCCGGCCTGAACTCGAAGATTTTAATGAACTTCGGATATGTTGTGAAGAGCCAAAAAAAGAGAAACGTTATTTTTAGCTGCCCAGTCTTTCGTTTAAGGGTTTAAAATTATGGCTAAAAATGTATTTGTTTTTGTATGAAAACATGTCTTTAGTTACCGAAAACTAGGTTTATTTGTACTCATGGTTGAATTACTCAAGAAAACAAACATTTTGATACCCATATTGCCTATATAGTGATCCAGAGTTGCCATATTTTTGAATTATTCGAAATATAGGGTAAAAAGGCTCTTCGGGAAAAGTAGCATAAACACCGAACGGTTTCGAATATCGGAAAAACTCAGACACCCCCCTCGATTAAATTAAATAGGTATTGCAATGCATTATTTTTATGTTAATACAACTAAAATTCCTTAATAAAGCGCCAGATTTAATGTTACTTAAAACACATTTTTTGAATAATCAAAATACTAGAAAATATTTGGGTATAATTTGTAAATCAGTGAATGTGTTCAAAAAAAATTTTCATTTCATACCAAATTTGGCTATAGTTACTTTTTATAGAATTAAATAAACCGAAAAAAACTAAAATGGGGTAATATTTGAACGCCTAAACATTATATTGGGCAGCTAAAAAAAACACGGGTCGCTTAAATTTATATTCTCTACAACATATCCGAAGTTCATTTATATATGCCGGTCCGGGTCGGGATAACTCACTTGCAAGTTTGGCATTGTTACGATATACTTTTCTTGTTTCGGTGCAATTGGTATGGACTGCCTCATATGAATTAATGTTGTATGTATATAATATTTATATAACTTTTGGGGTTATAAAAATTGTTTGTTAGTTCGAGTTGTATATCTAGTAAACTAACTTTTTTTTATTAACTTGTTTACGTTATTTCGCCCAGGGAAAGGGAGTTTAATTTGTTTTGTTATATGCTTAATGAATGGCAAGGTGCTGAGAGAGTATTTTGGTGTCACAAGTATATATAATCTTATATGCACGTAGTTGGAATTACAAAAAATGAGTGCATAATAATAGCAATAATTAATTTTTTTTAAAAAATATAAAACGAAATATTGTAAAGAAAATATGAAGATCTTTTTTGTAAGGAAATTTTGTGTTATTTTTTAATTTGAGAAGAATCCCCAATGAAAAAATATATATTTTTTTTAATTTTGCGAATTCTAAAGCAGAATATAATTGCTTAAGGTCCAAAAGATTTTTAAGATTTTTGAAGAGGGGTACGGGGTCGCTAAAATGGATTTTGTGCAATAAAGGTTGTGAAACACAAATTTTTTTTGTTACTTTTTTGTGCTTTGTTTTCACAAGCCCGTAAAGACTATTATTCGGGGAACAAATTACACAATTCAACAAAATCAGAAAAATTTTATGCATCGGGCTTGCGACCTTAGATTTCTAAAAGACTTTTGGGAAGAACTGAAAATTTTCCCTGTGCATATATTTAAAGTTAAAATTTCTCATTTTTCACGATTTCGTTAATCACAAATCTACAACGAAAAGAAGATACAAAATTTCAATTTACAAAAAAACTCGCATTTTGTTTAAGGAAAAAATTGCTTAAACTACAAAGATTTTATTGCTTAAACTATGGAATCTGTGACAAATCCTACAAGTAGTCCACTATTTGTAGTTTAATAAAAAAGATTTCTTTTAGAAATGTTGAGGTTAAGAAGAAGAATAAACGTTTTTCTCTAAAAATGATAAAAACTATGAATTTTTAAATTAGACTAGACTAGTTTCTGCCTTTTTATGGACAGGTGTCATCAGTGCTTTTCCATTTAAATTGTATTATTATTATTTGTGTCTAATAATTGTCTGATTGTCTCTGTATGATACATTTTTTCAAGAACCTGCGCCTGTAAGAATCAAACCTGCGCTCATCTTACATTACAAACGTAACAATAAAAAGTCATGACCGTTTTGCGATCACACCCAAGTATGGCCTCGAATGTAATGCAGCTAAATTGCAGTTTTCTTTCCTATTAGCTTTTCTGTTATTGTATATTAACTCAGAAGTGACCCACACTAACAAACGCAAATGTTCTATTTTTAGATTTTTGTTTATTTTTCTAATCTCCTCCGTCTCTATTTCACAACGTTACCAGATTGACGTATGGTTTTTATGATTTATCGTCATTTTGCTTACTTTTGCAAAAGTGGTCAAAAGTGGTTTAAAAGTTATGCAATCTTCTTGAAATTTGGCATTTATTACTTTTGAATCACTGAGACTCGGGGCGAAAGCAAGTCTGCAAATATTTTACATTTTATTTTTTTTGCCTTATGATTGTTTTGATAATTATGATTGCAGTGTAGATTTTTTATTTATTTAAATTAAAATGCATTTTGAATATCCTTTTGGATTTTCCTTTACATTTTAAGTTATGAAAATTTTTTAACTTAAATAAAAAAAAGTTATATCTTGTCATATATAATAAGATTAAGTCATATATGACTTTGAATGAAGTCACATTAAGGCTAATATCATTATATACAAATACATCTGATAATTTTTATTGAGAGAATTTTTTATACGGTACTTGATACTATTATATGTATCCAAATCTTACTCCATATATAACTATATAAGCCATATAATAATCCAAATATATGTATTGATCGATATGGTTATATATGGTCCCATGTATCAAATTAAATATAATTTGATATAATTATTTACATTAGGATAACCCTTTTTTCGGATCAATTTGTATGTGCTTATATATGGTAACTTATCGAATAATAAATAATTTTATTAGACTCCATATTAAAATTTTTACCCGGTTAAAAAAAGTAAATATTTTTTATAATTTAAGCATCTCCGTTTTAAAAAATTAATTAAATGTTTTGCTAAAATCAACTACGAAAATTCGAACAAAATTTTGTAAATAGGAAAAATTTTTTACTAAAAATTATTTTGTACTAAAATTGGTAATTGTGTCTTAAGTCTTTTGTTTTTTTTTATATTTTGTTTGTAGTAATGACATATTTAAAAAAGTAAAAATATTTTTTTGTGTTTAGGGAGATATTTTCAAACACCATAACTACCATAAAATTAGTAAGTAAAATATTTTTTACTAAAATATTTTATCATTAAAATCTTTAATAAATGCAAATGAGGTTTAATTAGAAATAAAAAAATATTTATTAGCAACGATGGTTTTTGTTTTTTTTTTCAGTTTGTAAGCGTTTATGAAACTAAATGACATCAGTAGTTATTATGATTGACATAATATTAATGAATCTTAAAAAAATATGACTTAAGTTTTTTTTTTTTTAAATTCTTACTGAATATAATTTGCATTGTTTAATGATATATACCAATTTTTAAAAATTTTTAATAAAAAAGTGGTAAAACTATGGGTTAAATCGAAAAAATGTGTCACTTATGGACTTGCGCAAACTCTGCAAGCTTGAAAACTGAAATTAAGGTTAATGTTATTAATATGAGAGATCTGATAAAATGTGGTTTTAGTAAAATTTAACTAGAACGGGAAATAAAGGGGGTTAAACAGAAAAAACAACGATTTTTTACGGCAATAAATCTTAATTGAACTGCTATAAATTTGACTATAGGATGGTATTTTGCTAAAGTCGTTAATATTTACTAAAAATATTCACTTGAAATAAAGAATTCAGTATTCCTTTAAATATGTAGTTTTTCATTATAAAAAACTACTGCCAATAAAGTGCCGGGCTTCTGAGCTAGTTTATGTATAAAAGTTTATTAGTATCATCACACGTTTCTTTAAATCGAACAAAAAAAGTGAAAAAACTGTTAAGAGATAAAGAAAGTTGTTTAAATAGAATCAGGTTGGACACATGTATTTTTTTTCACAAAAAAGGAACATCACCAAATATAGATAAATCGATGTATAAAACTGGATTTTAATAAATAACACTTATTGTGTAAAGCAAAAAAGACGCCTATACTTTAAATTAATAGTTATATGAAGAATTTCAAAAATGTTCGACTATTTGGGGCAAAATATTTAAAAAAAAAAATTTTTTATGTCATGAAATCCAATGTTTAAGCATGGTAAATCCATCAGCGTTAATCATTTGTCTTTAACGCCGCAACTATTATGGCGGCTTTAAGTTTGAAGTCAGTTAATAATATTGAATTTGCACTTATTGTTTGGATTCAAAAAAAGTTACATAAATTTATAGATATCATTGTATTTATGACATTTCAAAATATGCATATATTACTCCACCAAAAAATATCAAAATGCGCTTACAATTCTTTTCTTTTGTCATATACTAGAACTTAAAAAGAAACAAGCGATTATTTCGGAAAACACGATTGTTTTGGCGGTTTTATGGTATTAATTGGGTTTAGGGTTACTAATTTACAGGAAATCATATTAAATACTTTTAAATCCGCAAAAGTAAAAATATTACAACATATAAAGATGCTTTCCTTAAAATTGTTTGATGTCTTTTCTATACAATTGTTACAGCGCTTTAGTTATACGAGCTATGAATAAAAATCAAATTTTTTTGCACTTTATCATTTTTGTAAGTCCTGAAGATTCACTATAGCTACCATCCAATGTTCTCAAGTAATGTTTTATATAAAAAAAAAATATTAAAAAAATTAATAAACATAGCAAAATTTTGAAAAGTTCATAAAATGTTTGCGTTTTTAAAATTTTAAAATGCCTTTTCGAATTGGAGAAGAAACTAAGAAACTCATTTCGAATATAATTGCGAATTTTCGACGCAAACATATAAAGTGAGAATTTTCGTGGATGAGTATTAATGCATTTTTCATTAAACTAATGAACTTCTTAAAATGCAAATTAAATAAAATATATAATAAAAAATATAAAATAAAATTATTTAAGTGAAACCATTTTTAATGAAACTTTTTTTATAAAGCATATGAAACTGTTAGTATATAGAATGAAATTTTAAAAAAATTTTTTACAATGTGTAAAAATAGTACGTACATACAATATGTTGTCGCTGCTTTACGTACTAAACAAATGGTGACGGATTTGCGGAAAGCAAATTTTATTTTCAACAGAATTTTCTCAAAATACAATTGCATTAAACGGCGCAAAAACCCTTTGGAAAATACAGCAGAAGTTTTAAAATAGGAAAATTTTGCGTTTACTTGCAAACCACCATACAAATTTTCACCAATCAGCGATATGGACATTACTTTTTTAGGGAACGTCTCTACCGAGTCTTGCGACTGCATTTTGTATTGATTTGGATCTTAAAGTTAAAAACTGTAAGCAAAATTTTAATTAAAAAAAATTTAATTAATGACCATAAATTCTTTAGGTGAAGATTTTTCATCGTTAAACATTGCATGCTCTAGTTCTTAAGTATAGTCTAAAAACCCCCGTCCATCGTTTCTCTCAATTCAAAAAAAACTTGAGAAATAAAAGGCATCTAAAATCATTTTCAACAGATGTCAAAAATTTAAGAAGTTGCTCATATGTGTATAATATTAAAACATGTAAAGCATTTTTTTCAACAGTTAACACAATTTTAGATTTGTTATCAATATTATGGCTAAATTATTATTTCCAGTATTAAAAAATTGTAAAGTATTTAATAAACTAATGGTTTAATTAACGCTTATAAAAATGTTATTTGGTTATTGAAAAAGCTAATTAATTTTTTGTTTAAAATAAAATCTAAAAAAATAATAAGTTAATTACCAACTATCGGGTTATATCAATAAACAATGCAAATTATATGAAGTGATAAAGAATTAAAAAAAAAAAAACTTGTTCAATAAATTTAATATCTTGAATTTTAGTTTCTTTTTAAGATTCATTAATTTTAGATAAATAAAAATATTTACTGATGTCATTTAGTTTATTAAAATGATTACAAATTGAAAAAAAACATTATTGGCAATGACAAGTATTTATTTTGCAGTTATAGCACAATGTTGCTTACTACATATGAAAATCATAATATATTTTAGAATTTAAATTTTTAATTAACTACTTGATTTATTTTAGGGCATTATTGATGTTTTAGAACATTTCTCCAAAACAAAAAAATATATTTCCCTTTTTAACTTTGTCATTGCTACTTATTGTGTAGTAAGAAAACAAAAGACTTAAGACACAACTTTAAACAACAAACCTTGTCTTTGTTTTCTTTTTGGTATTCATTCTTCCATTCATTCATTGATCTATGACTTTTTTAACAGTTAAACCGTTTTAGAAATTACAGATTTTTTTAATAAGTCTTTTTGTCGTAACTAAATCATAAAAGATTTCATTTATCACACATTTTTTCTGTTTTTTTAAAAGTTTCGAATTAATGTTTTTTATTTGTTCTACTCAAACATTACTATTTAACCCTCTTTTTTTGGTAAGCAATAAATGTTTTATAATTTAACTGTACTTATTTGGAAGCCTCGAATTAGCTAAAGCGTAGTTTTTTTGTTTTAGCTAAATACAGAATAAATCGGGGTTATAATCTTGGATCTGGTTTAAAGAAGGTTAGTTGTAAAATCTAAAGTCTAAATTTATCAGAGATTTAAAAAATTAAAAATTTTGCCTATTTGGTAAATAGATATATATTATAACCAGAGAAGACAAAAAATGGCAAAAGCCTTTGTGTTTATGACAAACAAATATGGGAAAAAAGCAAAAAATAAAAAAACTACAAAAAAGATAAAAAAATACACTTTTTAACTGAAAAAGTAGAACAATGTTAGGAAAAAAAGCATTTAAAGAGAAGAATATCTGAAAAGGACAAATTTAAAGCTCAAAAATCTTAAGGTAAAGCTGTTTTTAAGCCCAAAAAATAAAAATCAGAAAATGGCAAAAAAACGTATGGGCATTTCCATACAAAGGTTAACCGCGACCACAAAATTAAAAGTGAACAAAAAATTCCTTCTGACTTGTAACATTAAAGAAAAATACTTTAATTGTTAAATTTACAAGGAAACTGTACAGAACTGAATCCGCAGATTTGAATGAAACTTGTATATATATTATATATTTTTTTAGTTCCTAATATAAAGTTTATGGATTAAATGTGGGGTCAAAAATTATCCAATTTTACGTTTTTTCCGAACATTTTTCGAAAAATGTACCACATGGTTATTTAATTTGATAAAGGGGGTGTCTGGGCTTTTTTCAATTTTCGTAATCGGTCGGCCTAAACACGACTTTTCCGAGGAGCTTTTATAACTCATATTTAATTATTTCAAATAAGTAGCATGATAGGCAATATGAACCTATGATAGCCAATATGGGTATCAACATTTTTGTTTTCTCGAATACAATAATACGGCGTACAAAAAAACAGAATTTCTTAAATTTTAAAGATTTTTTAATACAAAAATGTTACAATTTTTCACCCCCTCTTTAACACGCAAACTTGAAATACATATATTTTTTTTTGTCCTTAACATATCCAAGTTTCATTAAAATCTGCGGATTTACCACTGTGTAGGAACGGACTTCAAAGTTGAGATCAAGTTTTTGGTAAACTTTTTTAATTGTCACTAAGATTTTTTCTTAAATATTTACTTATTTCAAGGCGATGATGCATGTACACTCTTAGCACAAGATATTTGATAGAACAACAATTAACTCCAAAAAATGCAAACGGAAGTAAATAAAGATCAGTAAACCGTACATTTTTGATTTGCTTTTATTGACTTGCTAATGTAACGTTCGTCACCGCAAAACAACAGTTGGTCACATTACTTAATTAAAATCAAGTTAATTGTGACAAATTTATTAAAAAAAAACTGGGACATATCAGGTAAAATTAATTTTTTATAAAATTTCAAACCTTGTCACGTTGCGTTACCTGGCAAATATTTTACATTTGAGTAGAAAAATATTGACATTTAGAATTATATATGTTTTACATAGATAACATCCTTAGCAGATTAAAGGAAGAAAAATGAAGTACGGTATAGAAGAAAATTAAAAACAGACATACTTAAGTCACAAATAAAATTTCATATCTTCTGCTAATAACACTTGCCAACAAAATTTAAACAAATAAGGTTTCTGGGAGTCTCTTGTAAGCTTTTTTAAAGGTTTAATGTGCGCTGAATCTGAATCTGTTCTCAGAATTTCTCTATCACATCACATGTTTGCTATATTAGCCTAAAGTTTTAAAATCTTCGGTTTATCGCTATATTCGGGACGTGATAGCACCGCGAATTAAGTTTTATTCCCAATACTTTTTATGTCATCTGAAATTCCTCTTTGTTCAGACTCAGCGCACATCATATTATTAGAAAAGTACACTCTAGTATCGAGGATAAAAATTTGTTGGCCTGTGTAATTGAATTAATTTAATTGAATTACTATTCATTGTAAATAAAGTCACCTTATTAAATTTATAATATTCTTTAATTTATAAACAATACAAAAATTATTTTTTTTTAATTGCTAACATTTACCCAATAGGAATCATGTCACATAACGCTACTTAACGCCCCGTTTAACAATATGAATTCTAAAAGAAAATCAAAAACAGTTTTATTAATTCAGCAATATGTAAAACAAACTTAATAAATTCCAAATCATATTAAAAAAAGTTATATCAAAAACGTCTGGCGGAATTCGCAGAGTTTTGAGTTTTTGTACAATACGAAAAAACTAACTTATCTTTTTGTCACATCACGTAACTCTCTATAGTTGCTTATATTTTCAGTCTATGCAGCTCGATCGTTTTCTTATTTTTACTAAATATAAAGCTTCTTACGATTTGCACAATACTATAACAAGGTAAAAAAATATTTTTTCCTTGTTTTTCACCTCATTGAATCGTACGACTGTTACTTACAAATTAAAAAAGACCAGATTAGATTAGATCAGAAGGCACTATGCACCGCGACCAATGTAGGTTTTTTGTGCTGCCTAAAGTTACCTACAGATTCAAGCTACCTATAAAGCCAATTATCCTATTAGGCAAAATGTTCGCGATGTCGGAAGACGAAATGAAGCGATCACCTAGAAACCTAAGTCTCCTATCACATAGCCTGGGACATTCGCAGAGAACATGCGCCGAGGTCTCAGACACCATCTCACAAAACCTACACATATCCGTGTCCGATTGACCCTTCCTGTGCAGATGGTATCTGAGATTACACTGTCCAGTTAAGTACGACGCCAGGGTCCTCATACCCCCCTTTCAAGCGACAAGAGTCGCCTCGACCTCTACTGGAAAAAGAGATCAATCTCTTAGCCTGGCGCTGACCAGGAGAGTTTTCCCAGTAACCAGAGAATTCAGACTCTCTCCATCCCCTGAGCCTTTCCCTAACATACCCCGCAGGTATTCCACAGAAAAAAGAAATTTCAGCTACGACAACAGAAAATATAACCTGAATTTTCACCAGCAGAATTTTCAATAAGGTCGAGAATCATGTTCTGCTAAATTTAGGTGACCTAAATTTTAGGTAAACAATTTAGTTGAAATACGATAACTTAGAAGAAGTTTTGTTAACTGGAAATGAAAATAAATCCGTTGAAATCAGCACATGTTTTCTACTAAATGTTAGTTTATTACAAACAGGTAAACAATTCAGTTAAATTTGATAAATTTTCTGCTGAAATTACTATCACTTTTATCAATTATTAATTTAATAAAAACAAATTTATGTAAATATTTTTCATTTAATTTTATTCTCGTATATATTACAAAACACTATATAAAAACTCTGAATATCACTTTTATTTCTGACTTTCCAATTTATTTTTCTCGATCATTCTTGTCATGTGCATGTAAAGGATCTTTGCATTATTGTTTGTTTGGTGTTTTCTTTCGTTATGCCCTGTAGAATCTGATGAACATATTAAAGAGCTGGAAGAAAAAAAAAAACAATATTTAGTATTATTTACATTAATAAACAATATTTTTAATATAAAGCTTACTATATAATTTTATTTATTTATTAAATATATTTTGAGATTGCGAACTTTTTTTGCCTGTTTCCTTTCACTCTTTGTTTTTGACTAAGCAATAAACAAATTCTTTCTTATTTTTACTTTTCCTACGAATGGCGCCATGCACACTAACAAAAAAAAAAAAAAAATACAAATGCAGTCTACCTAGAACCCCCTAGAATCGCTCACACACTAAAAATATACAAATACCATCAAACGTTTATTAAAGAAATGCCCGCACACTTCAAAATACACTAGACACACACATTATTTGCATCAAATCAATATAAAAAAACAGAAACAATTCAAACCCTTCCAAAATCATAAATTTTACAGTTTAAATTCGAGTCTTTAATTTAATAAAAACTTTATATACCCCCGCTCATTTAAGGGTTAACATGTATATATATTTGTTTGTTTTCTGTTTTGAAAAGCTTCTCACAAAAACAAGTTCTCATACCACCACAGAGAAAACAATGAAAGCAAACAAAACAGAGATACAAAATAGACATTTTGCGGACAAAAACAAAATATACTAAACAGAGAAGATAAAAAAATAACATAAAACTTACCAAACCACCCAATTTCTAGTTCTGCATACCATTGAAATGGAGTCTTTTAAATTGTACTTTAAGCTTTTGCCAGCTATAACAAGTATTCTAATGGTTGGTTGATCTGTGGATAGGTACCTATTTTTCAATTACAAACGTCAGTTTACCATAAAAAAAATAAAAAAAATTTAAAACAAATAATTCATTTCTTTCTATTCATGTTCTGAAAACATATTTACATACATATTGTTGGCACATTAATGTTTTTTGTTAACAAAAAAACTCTTTTTAATCAGGTTTTAAATTTGTTTAAATTTTAAATTTACACATTTAAAAAACAAACAATTTTAATTCATGCAGGTAGGTACGATATATGGCAAAATATTTGATTTACAAATTATACGAATATACAAGCAATTTTTCTCAAAAAAGATAATAATTCCAAATCTGGCAAAAATAAGTAAAAGCTTTAAATTCGACTTTATTTTTTTTATACACTCCACAGTGCTTTTTGTACAGTGAACGAAATTCCTTTGGGCGCAGTAATATTTTTGAATTTTTGGCCAAAAAACCAAATACCCGAGTAAAAATGATAATATGATGTCATGTTTAATGATATCTCATTTGATATAACGGGAGATATATTATGATTCGAAAAATGGTGGATCAAATCATATCGGATATATCGGATAATATCCGGATTTAGACCCGATATAATCACATCTAATTTAATGTACAAAAACATAATATCATAGTTTTATATAAAAGTTTTCATATGCAATTATATGGACTTCATTAGGACTTCATTTTTATATCACATACAACAATTTTAATTAAGTTTGTATAGAAAAAAGTTAAAAAAAAAAATAATTATAAAGTCTATAAAAATATGAGCATTAAACAAAATAATTTATTAATTAAATATATGTAGGACCTGTCAGTGGATAAAGTTTGCATTAAATTAGTGGATGAAGATATTTCTAATTAATAAATTAACATTGCATGGTTTTTTGTTTAACAAAATATAAATGAGCTTGAACTTGAATAATCTTGTTCACATCTTAATTAAGTAAATTAAATTTTTACTGCCATATTACGAAATCTAACCTAAGGTAAAAGGACTCGACTATTTATAATGTTAAAAATATTTTTTTAAAAAGGAATACTTAAAATAAACAATTAACAATTAAACGAAATAGTAATATTAAAGATTTGTCATCTTCATTTCGCTTTAATTCGCCAATACGTTGCGGCATTTGTCTCCGTATGAATACTATATATTATTAATAGAATTCATATCGCGGTTCAAACCAAATCGATTTTTCTCATTTTGTAATTGTGTGTAGTTTGTTAATTTAATCTGAATGAAAGAAAAAGTAAACGACCCAGTCCGACCTCTAACATCATAACTTGATTTTGAATTAAGTTTAATTCGAATCTTGCAAACAATTTTATTACAATTTAATAGTTTTGCGACTGTTCCATTTTTTTTCTTTGTTGAGTATTTAGATATTAAAAATTTCATTCAATTTCTGGAAATTCAACTTTTTAGTCTTAAATTATTTTTGTATAGTTTTGATATCTACATAAACTAATTTATTTAAGTATAATAATGTCTGTAATTGTTCAAGGGTATTTTAAAAATGTCTAGAAATTGCTCAAAATGTGCTGTTTTAGTCATCGGTCTCATTGCGGAACGAGAAAAAAAAAATATTTTTTTATTAGTACAGTCTTGCTTATATCGTTAAAAGTTATAATCCTACTAAAGAAATGCAATATGTAAAGTAAAACGGTAACTGACACATTGCTTTATGTATTTTTTAAATTATTTTTAAAAAATACGAAACAATTTTTTTTTTTTTTGTAAAATATAAACTGAAATAGCGCATATCGTCGGCTTGTCTGCAAGTAGTGCTATGTGTTTTTCAACAGGTTTTCAGGAGAGATTCATATTATCTTTTTAAGATTTTTATTGACATCATGATTCAAGACCTCATTTACTAATCAATGATTCGCGACCTTATTTACTAAAAAAAAGATGTGTCGTCTGGTCTGGTTAAGGAATGTATCGACTCTCTAAATCGTCTAGGACTTAACAACTCCTTGACACTGGGCTGGGTTCCAGGCCATGAGGGGCATGAGGGCAACGAACGGGCTGACTGTTTAGCCAACTGCGGAGCTCGTCGACAATTCATTGGCCCGGAACCCTTCTGTGGCGTACCCAATGGGTATGTCAGAGAGAAGCTCAGAAGATGGAGGGAGTCGGAGTTTGGGGCCTATTGGGCCAGATCGCCTGGGCAGCGACAGGCGAGGCTGTTTATATCTCCCTCTGGGGAGAGGTCGCAGAAACTCTTGTCTATGACGAGGGGGCGAACTAAGGACCGTAACGGGTTACCTCACAGGACACTGTGGCCTTAGGTATCAATTGTACAAGATGGGACGATCCTCTACGGATACGTGCAGGTTTTGTGAATTGGAACCCGAGACCTCTGAGCATGTTCTCTGCAAATGTCCGAGGCTCTCCGACAGGAGGGTGCGTTATTTTGGTGATCGAATAGTGACGCCATCGGACGTTTGGAACTGTTCACCTGGTAGGATAATTGGCTTCGTAGGGAGCCTGAACCTATAGGGTGTATTCGCTGGCAGCACAAAATACCAATTTCTGGTCGCAGTGCATAGTGCCACTATAATCTAATCTAATCTACTAAAAAAAATACTAAAAATACTAATAAAAAAAAAATAAAAAAAAAATACTGCATTGAAAGAAATTGTTATTTAATCTTTGTTAAGAACGGTGCATGGTTTTTAAAACTACACATAACACCATTTGAAGTAGCCTTTTTCAAAATATGTTCATTAGGGTGGGGCGATTAATATGGAAGGAAAAAAATCTTAATAGGCGCTTCGCGTTTCTGATTCTTGGGATTGTACTGAGCAAAAAAGTCCAAAAAGTTCCAGAAAATTAACCCCTTAATCCCCACCCACAAATATGATTGATGCATTAATCTGCTAGAGAATCTTCCAAAGAAGAGATTGATACCATAATCTTGGATAAGCTCCTCCTACTTCCTGAGATATGTCCATCCTACACATTGTTACTTTCACAAAATACGGCTAAAAAGTCAAAATCTGGAAGATCGATTTTCACCGTAGACGTATGGTCTAGTGGACTTTTTTGCTCAGTACAATCCCAAGAATCAGAAACGCGAAGCGCCCATTAAGATGTTCAAATCGCCAACCCTAATGTTCATACCAGTTTGTACACATAACAATTTTTGTTCATAGAGAAAAGTTTAGTTTTTTTTTATATGAGTTACACATAACACTTTTTGTTGATCGAAAAAAAGTTTAGATTTTTTTTATATGTCAATTACATAGTACTTTTTACAATCTTCTAAACCCATTAAGATGTCGCAAAACCGCTTGGTAGATATATGTATAAACAATAGAGCTTCTCAATGGTAAAATAAAAAAAAATTCAAAATAACACATGGCACTACTTGCAGGCTAGCCGGTGATATTTTGATTTACCAAAGTTTTTAAAGTTATTCGTTACTCGAAATTGGCCATTTTTATTTGTTTGATTAAAATTCATCGACTAATTGAGTAACGGTTAACCGATTGAATACCCTAATATTGATTAATTGTATCTTAAAAAGTTGCATATCCGTGTGGAAATAATCCAATATTTACGAAAATGGTCAGCTTAATATTGCATAAAAATATAATATTAATAGTTAAAAAACATTAAAAAGAATTTAAGCATTTCATACATCAGCGATTTAATTGAATGTTTGAATAGTTTTAGTATTTTTGTTTTAGAAATACAGGTAAATAAACGCCCACTTAAAATATTTTGCAACATATAATAGACTTAATTAACCGCAAACAATTTAGTTTTAGCAAAAATACATAAAAAAACAAGATAATGTACATAATTTTCGATGTTTTTTTGTATATATTTCTGTTATGGTTAAGCTTACAGGTCTTGTCTCCATTAAATGACCTTGCAATTTGTGCAAAAATACACAATCAAAAAAATAAAAACTAGTAGTAAGTTTTTGGTAATGATTAATAAAAAATACAAACAAACGAAAAAACTTTTTTGGCAGGTGGTACAAGTTGTAGAGTAGTAAACATGCATAAGAGTCATTCCATGTCAAACCAAACGATGTTTTATATCACGATTTTTGTTTGCTTGGAAATGTTGCAAGCGTATTTTTATTTTAAAAATATTTGACACATATTTTTAGAAAGAATTTAAATATTTTTTTAAGAAGTTATTTGTGTTGAAAAATTTAAAAAAAAAAACATGAAAAATGTTCCGAGATGTCGATAATTAAATTTGCTGTATTTCAAAAACTAGCAAGCCGATTTTAATGGTACAATTTTCGACCCCACCTAAAAATAAAAGTAATATATCAGCGTCTAAAAACACTTCTACTAAATAATACTGAAGTTTTCATAGTGGGACAGCAATGGGATCTATTTTTAAAAGAATTTTTTTACAAAAAATACCACAAAAATTTATATTTTTTACTTTGCCTATTGAAAATATTAAAAATATATAAAATATTCAATATTTTATTTTAATATTTAATATTATATTATTATTTAATATATTATACATACAAATTACAAATGTTTGTGGAATTTTTTATAACAATTCTTAAAAAAAATAGATGCCATCGCTGTCAAACACTGAAAATGTCCATATTTATTTAGTAGAAGTGAGGTATTTGAAAAAATAATGGTAATAAATATAAAACTTCTAAGCTATTGATCCGATCGGTATTCAAATTGTATTTTGTTAATCATTTATAATATTGGATCACCTGCTTTAGTACAGGGTTCACTTACAGGCTGTCAAAGTTGACTACCTCTTTTGGGCGTGAAACTTCTGTAAACGTGGACCGATTTCTAGAGCTTGCACTTTCATTAGATATTAGGAAAGTTCTTGTACAACTAGGTCCAAAGATAATGTGGTGCAAATTTCAGACAAATCGGATAATGCTAACCTGTTCCGACCTGCGATCAACTCCTTAATTTCCGAAAATTGTTTAATTATGAAGAACTTTGGTCGCAACAGGTTAGCATTATCGCTTTAGTTGAAATTTGCGCCACATAATCATTTTAAAGCTATTTAAATCGTGGTAAAGAAAAGTTATCCACTTTTTGATGGCAAAATGCTTTTTTTTCGTTCCCAATAACTGTAACATTATCAGTTGGACTGCCAAATAAAAAGCTTTAAGATTTAAAGCTGTTGGCCAAACTTGTAATAAAAGACGAAAATAACTCATGTTGTTTGGGTAATCAATTACCATTACCGATTTTCTGTGGTTGGTTGATATATACATATAACTGATCAAATCTTGAGTTTTTTGTGGGTAGTGGACTAGAATGAGGCTGAAGATGACCTAGTCGCTTAGTTCGAAAGTGCGGCACTCTCTCTAGCGCTGATCCCCACAAGATTTTTTTCATCTTCTCTTACATTTATTAACACTTACTGTGTTCTATTTGTAAAAGTAACATTTAATTATGATCTCAAACTTGACAATTCAAAGTTAAATGCATTTTTTTTTTGTTTTTTTTTTTTTAATACAAGAGTCTAACATTTAAATTCCAGAAAATATTGATTATTGAATTTAAAAAAAATTGAACAAAAATAGTTAAAAACATGGTTATTTTAGTGTTTTCAATAATTTCCGGGAATAAGTCCAGGAAATCGGGAATTACTAATTAATATACATTTAAAAAAATATGTATGTTAATAAGTAATTATTATTCTATACCGTTGCAAAATTCCTATACGGTACTCCTGCGGTTATATGAGTTATCGGTGTTTTAATTATATTTTTTTACATTTTTGTTCATAATTTTGTATTCTGTAAGAGCTCCATGTAGGGATTTGGCAACGACATAGGGAATAATTTATAAGTAACATATTTTTGAATATGTTTAATTTTCTTCGATCTTCTTTTATTATATATGATTCTTCTTCGAGCTTAAGATCTTTTGTTAAAACGATTATAAATTATTAATTTCCAATATTTCGTCTCCACATTGGGGAGACTTCTTCAGGAGACGAAATATTGGAAATTAATAATTTATAATCGTTTTAACAAAAGATCTTAAGCTCGAAGAAGAATCATATGTAACATATTTTTTTTAAGAATTAAAAAAAAAACTGTTAAATGCATTTTATCTTCAAACTAGCTGACCCGGCAAACGTTGTTTTGCCTTCAAATTTTAATTCTAATTAATTCTTTAAATCAAGAATTTTTTTTTAAGCAAATAAATAATTAAAAAAATAAATTCACATTAGTAAATCTTTTTAAAATTTGTAATTTCATGGGAAGCCCAACGCCTCTTTGTCCTTCTATCGCCTTTATTTACTAAAGTATATAAAATGAATAGCTGAAAACAACTGCCATAACAACTGCGACGTCACCTATCACCGGTGCATTGAAGCGCCGCTCATGCTCACCAGCCGGTCTCTTGTCAGCTCTTATCACAACCGTATAATCATCTGTCGGCATCTGGTCTAGGGCTGTTTTGAATAGACGGATGAGGCTGTTGTGTTCGTGTAACATAGCTCGAAGATTAACATAGGTTATTTGTAAATATTAACATAGGTTATTTGTAAATATCTTCGGAACTACATAACCGATTTGAGAGTTTGATATCTCGTTTTGAAAAACATAACAACGGCTTTCAAAAACAATAAAATAAAATAAAAAGCAAAAAAAAAAAATATATGTATGTCATTGGTGGTACAATATGAAAATTGGATTTTGCCACGCCCCTCCGCCCACAGACCGAAAATCAAAAATCAGACTTCACAGTGTCACCAGCGTGAATATTCTGAAGACTCCCTGAAAATTTCATCAAAATCGGCCCAGCCGTTTTGGAGTCCATACGTTACATACATACACACATCCTGTTTTATATATTTTATCTTCAAATGATTGTTTTATTATTAATTTTATTTAAACCACGATAACAGTAGTTTTTTAATAAGATGTACGACTACTTTTGTGAAATTTTCGAATATTTTTCATATTTTGAAACGCGATATTTCAAGAGCCGTTGGGACTAGCTTACCTAAAGTTCGGCGATGTTATAGTTATATGTTTTAGATCTTCTATACCGGAAAGTGGTTGGTTTTATATGTTTCCGGTAAATGTTTTTTTTTTTTTAATTTTTATACACTAGTAAATCTTTTTTTAAAAAATATAATTTTTTTCTAAAAATACATGTCGAATATTTTTGAAAAATGAAAACGTCACCCAGATTTCAAAGCAAACAAAAATCGTAGTGTTAAAATCGTTCGGTTTGGCATGGAATTACTCATAAGTATATGTTAGTTTGTTATGAATTTAATAAAATTAAGAGGCGGTAAACCAAAACCATAAAAATATATTTTTGCTTTATAATGCAATCTAAAATTTTCACTTCCGTTTTAATTTTGTATTCTATTTTTTTCTTCAAGATTTTAGTTAAATACAATTCACTTTTATTTAGCTAAATTTGTTATTCATGACATTAAAAAAAACTGTAGAAAAAAATTAAAAATATTTACTTTCATTTATTTTATTTTTAAATACTTGTGGTGATTTTTTTGTGCTACTTTTATTTCTTGTGGATAAATAATTCAAATACTCTATGAGTATTATTATGGGGATTTGCATCTTAAAGATTAATTTTTTTTTTTTTTTTTAGAAATTTGTACGCATAAACTTTTTGCAGTTATAGCCGTACGCGCAGAAAAACTTGGAAGAATTTACATATTTATTTGTTGGTTTTTTTTTCTGTAATTTTATTGCCAACAAACACTTTCATTTGTCAGTTTGATTGAGCATTTCTTTGCCTGACATTTGATGTGATCGCAATGTTAATGATTATAATCGTCATCATCAGAGCAGCAACTTTCATATACTAGAAAATCGAAAATATGGGCTTAAAATATGCGATAAAAAATTTAAAATATGCGCTTAAAATATGCACTTAAATCAAGATATGCACAAAAAACCATAAAATATGCACTAAAATCCAACAAACTAAGCAATTAAAATTTGTGGATTTTTAATCATCGATTTATTATTCGAAAGCGTTTTCTTTAAAATTGAATCCAAAAACAGAATATGTATTAAAATATGCATTTATAAAAAACCATGCAAAAATATGCTAAAACAAAATGATGCCATTTTATCGCAAAGTCTGTGATTCAGAAAAACTTTTGGTCAAAACCGATTTGGCCTAGTGACTACAAACACACATTGACATGAAATTCGCAGCCCAGTCATCATCAATGGCAGAAGTTAGCACCAGCGACATCATCATATTTAAACATCTATTTTGTATAATAAATGGTGAGATGTTTATATTTGTTGCTTTAAACATGTTTTTATTTTGAGTGTTTTTTATTTTAAAATTAATTTCACCTTTTGATGTCAGTAAATATCTTTTACTTTTCTTTATATTCAAATGTAAAAAATTTAAATGCTTGTGTTTAAACTTTAAAGCGTGCCATATAAAAAACTTGAGTTTTGTTGCCTTTTGCCAATATAAAGCCATTATAAAGCTGTTTCCTAAAAATATTAACTCATTAGAGTATAGACATTATGCAAAGGTTCAAGATTTTTTCTATGCAATTTGACATTTGGTTTCTTGCATCGATTTCCGTGCGAGATAAAACTTATTTTATTTTCCCACCGGAATTACTTATTCTCTTGTTCTTATACTCAAATTATTTTACTAATGTTGCCACATTTTTACAAAATTATACACTTTTGTGAATGTTTAAAAAAAAATTAAAAAAATACAACTCAACTGCCAAAACAACTGTCTTTGAAACAAACCTATGCCCGCTAAATCTAAATCTGGCAACAAAATTTTAGCATTTGAAGTTTCTGAAATAGCGCTGTTTTTATATTTCAAACATTCACTCCATTTTCCCTACATTTTGCTTAGTTTTTCGAAATTTTATCGCTAAGTCATGCAATTTTTTAAGAATATAAATCTACACACAATTTTTTTTTTTTAGTTTTTTTTTTTGACAGATTTGGATTCTGCTTACCATTAAAAAATATGTACTTAAAAGACAAGTTCAAAAGTTAAAAATTCTTGAGTAGTGTTATTGAGATTGATTTTTATAGTTCTCCGTTTCCGTTGCTATTTAGTTCATTGTTTTTTCCGTAACGGGTTTCCTTTCCGTTGCAATTTTTATTGTGCTTATTCTCTTATGGCTCTGCTGTTCCGTATTCAAAGCAGTACTTTTTAGTGACTTTACTTTTACTGGATAAAAACAATTTACAAATCTTAAAGTATTTATTTAATGAAATCAATTTTTGCTCATTTTCAATTGCTCCTTTTTGGAAAATTATTTAAAAACATAAAAAGCCTAAAGTTTAATATTTTTTATTGATATGATATATTCAGTTAGAATATTGTTCTAAGTCAAGTCCAAAATCGAATATGATATTGAATATTATATTCGTTCCCGATGGGTTCTCTCCAATCTTAATGAAATTTGGATATGTGATAAAGAAAAAAATAAGAGACACGTATTTTTTAGCGGCCCAGTCTCATCTTTAGGGGATAAAAAGTGGGGTTACCCCATTTTTTGTTTTTTCAGCTTATTTTGAATTGATATAGAGAAATTTTATGGCAAATGTGGTACCAAATGAAAGAGTTTTTGAAGACGCATTAACTGGTAAACGAAAAATGTCCAATAACTTTCAAGTATTTTTTTTATTCAAAAAATGTGTTTCAAGTGATAAAGGTAATGTTTTGTTAAAGATTATAGTAATAGTTGAATTAAGCAAAACAAAAAAAAAAAAACATATATATGCGTTTTTTTTGTGCAACTTTTTCCGAAGTGCAACCCTCACGCACTACATATCCAATATTGGTATCACAATTTTTGTTTTCTCTAGTAGGGGAAGGTGGGGTAATTTTGGACTAGTTTTTTAGCTAGTAAAAGCACCTACCTCAGTTTGTTTTAATTTTTTGATAGATGTATTCCAAAGAGTGGTTATTGGTGTAGCTTCTCAACCCAAAAGAAAATAACTAATTTATTCGTAGTTGGATTTTTTTTTGGCGATTTTTTTTAATGAATAAAAGGTGGGGTAAAAAAAACAATAGTTTTAACGTTAATTCTTGTTTATAATTAACGAGATAAGTGAAATAGAACGAAAAGCATCAGATTAGATTAGATTAGATTAGATTAGACTAGAGTGGCACTATGCACCGCGACCAGAAGTTGGTATTTTGTGCTGCCAGCGAATACACCCTATAGGTTCAGGCTCCCTACGAAGCCAACTATCCTACCAGGTAAACAGTTCCAAACGTCCGATGGCGTCACTATTCGACTACCAAAATAACGCACCCTCCTGTCGGAGAGCCTCGGACATTTGCAGAGAACATGCTCTGAGGTCTCGGGTTCCAGTTCACAAAACCTGCACGTATCCGTAGAGGATCGTCCCATCTTGTACAATTGAGACCTAAGGCCACAGTGTCCCGTGAGGTAACCAATGAATTGTCGACGAGCTCCGCAGTTGGCTAAACAGTCAGCCCGTCCGTTGCCCTCATGGCCAGGGACCGAGCCCAGTGTCAAGGAGTTGTTAAGTCCTACACGATTTAGAGAGTCGATACATTCCATAACCAGACGACACATCTTGAGCCCTCAAGGCACCAAGTGCAGCCTGGCTCTCAGATAGAATGTAGATCGTGGCCCCACGTGTCCTCCTCCGCAGACACTTTTCCACACAGATACAGATAGCGAAGACCTCAGCCTGAAAAACGGAGGGATATTTGCCCATGGGCAGAACACGCTGAAATCCGGGTCCGACGACACCCGCCTCCGTATCCATGTCGACTGTTTTGAGCCATCCGTGAACCAGACCTGTGCACCAACCTCCGGTACCCAAGCTCCAGTCACCCACGTGCTCCTGTCGAAAATCACAACAACAAAGTGCCTCACAAATACCTGCACAGGTAGTATCCTGTCACTGACCTTAATTACCGGGTGATCAGCGAACATTTTCGCAATCTCAAGATGCCCCTTCAGATCCCCACTCCTCATGCTGCCAATCTCCCGCAGCCTTAGGGATCCCATGCAAGCGTTCTCCTTTACAGAGATATGCAAAGGAGGAATATCCAGCATGACTCCAATGGCATCAGTCGGACATGAGTTCGAGGCACCAGTGATACCAATACATGCCATTCGATAAATCCTCTTTTTGATGAAATGATGAAGATTTATGAAACATTTTTCATAAATTTTTATGAAACTCTTCATCATGTCTATGGAAACTTCATAAATATGATGAAAATTTTATGACCAAATATTTATGAAACAGTTTCATCAATATGATGAAATATAAATATACGGATGTCGATGTCTGATTTAGCTTTTGAATGCCTTTGTTTAAGCATCGCCAAATTGGAAACAAAAGGACTCTCTATAAATGAAAGTGTAGATGTTATAGGTTGCGTTAAGGAAAAACGCAAAAGATGCCAACAAGAAAGAAATTATTGAAAAATTAAATCAAGTTTTTAATCGAAATAGTGGCCTACAAACTGTGACTAAAATAAAAAAAACATATTTTTTAATAAGAATGAAAAGGATACATATATTGAAAACTAATCCCCTTCGGAATTACATGCTTTCAAATATGCTGCAGTTACATCGGCAGATGTGGATCTCGTAGCTTCAGTAAACTCAACTGTGTTATGTGACAATAGTTGATCGTTTCTTTTTGATAAAAATTAGTAAAGGGAATTTGAATAAAACTCTAATATTTAACTTTTTATTTTTTACACATTTTGTTTTGCTATTTTGCCATTTTTTGTGCCATTTTTAATGGGTTTTCGTGCTATTTTGCCTGCCATTTTTAACATTTTTCGTGCCAAAAAAAAACTTGCGCTGTTAATTAATATTAAGGTTGTAAAATATTATTATTAGTTTTCACTCTGGGAAATTTATAATCATCTTGTTCATTGTACCACATTTACTCCGTTTTGTTGGTTGTTTTCTTTAACGTATGCAGTGGCGCCATTTAATTAACATCTTCACATTCATCACTTTACACGGAGTCATCTTCTATGTACTCGACATCATCAGAAATCTCTTTATTTTCTCCAATCTTTACTCTATGTAACTCTTTTATTGTTGAAGCAGACATATTAAATTTATTTATTTACTATTAAGCGAATACTATTAATGAATTGTATGTTATATTAGGTAAATTATGCATTAAAATATCTTTTTTTTTTATAAAAAAAACAATCAAATTATATAAATCTTAAAAAAAAAAAGAATTTTGGCCAAACAAAAAAGAACTTACGTAAACGCTACTTTTGGGTAATTTATAATCCCAGCTCAACTTTGGAGTTGGTTTTTTAATGCAACTGTTTGTTCACGATACTTTTTATGTTGCACATTGTTGTAAGTACAGAGATGTCGTTGAACAATACGTAGAACAAATTTGTCTGGGGTAGTAAATTATTGAATTGTGAAATACCGTCATTTCTATCTTCCTATTAGAATTTTCCAAGTTTTTGTTCTACCTAGAGTGCTAAATGGAATTATATATCGTAATGTCGTAATTCGCCGGTAATTTCCTTTCCAATGATACTTAACATTTTAAGGAACGTTTAGAACCCCCGAACAGGAAATCTTAAGAAGTTACATATATTTCTTATTGTAAGTCTTTATATTAATTTATTACAAGATTGAAGAGAGGTTAAAGGTAAATACATTGACTCATAGTAAGCAATTTTATTAATTTATTAACCCTTTCACTACCGACTTTTTGTTTGTGGACATATTTCTATTTGAACTTCAGACTCTTGTTGGGGGTCCCTAAATTGGAAAGAAAAAGGTTTATAAGTATGTCCTCTCCAACTCAGCCCATTTTTACCACTTAAATATTTGAATATCCAAAAATGCTCTGTTTGATTTTGTTCTGGTCATTAGACGAAGCTACATGTAAAATTTCGAGATTCTAGCTTTGCTAGTTTAGGAGATACACCAAACGCCACTATTTTCATTGATAAAGGCTGATTAAAAAAATCAGCCTTTATCAAAAGCCCGGTATAATGAATATTCGGTATAAGGAAAACGCGATATATCGAACGAGCAAATTGTTTGTATTGACTACATTATGTAACGATTTTTTTTGAAAATTTATACTCGATTAAGGAACAGTTGGTAAAAAATATGTGAAAATTAAAAGAAATAGAAAAAATCGTAATAAGAAAAAAAAAAAAATGTTTGGTGAAGAGCCTTTTAAGTTAAGGGTGTACCCACAATTGTAGTTTTATTTTTTATTTTCAATAAATACAGCATTTTGAAGAAAAATAAAATATGCAGTCGATTTAGTATAAAAAGTTTGTTGCGATATAACGCATATTTCGATATAATGAATGCATCTGATAATATATCATTCGTTATATCGAGCTTTGACTGTAGTAGTTTTTCTTATATTGGACCAGAACCAAAAAATGGTGAGCCTTCAAATGTTTCTATGATAAAACTGGTCTACTTTGTGTTCGTCTGTGATGTTCGACGTCAAAATTTAAGCTTAATATTAAGTCACATATGTCTGTTCCAAATTTCATTGCAATCGGACCACTAACAAGGAAACTGCACAGTGGTGTAACTCGCAGATCTTAATAAATCTTGGATATGTTGTAAGGGATTAAAAACTAAGGAAAAACAATTTTTTAGGTGGACAATCTCATGTTTATCAAAATGTGCTGTCAAATCTGTCTCCATTTTTTATTTTTTTGCATGTTACCCATGTCGCTAAAATTGGGTACCTAACGAAATGTATTTCTGAGATATATCTTTCAGAAAATTAATATTAAAAAGTTCTCAAACAAAAAATTTTCAAGCAAACCTCAAACCCATTTTAAACCCCCTAAAAAATAATTGCACTGGTATGTTTCTTAGCAAATATTTTTACTTTTGTCTCCTTTTGTCTCCTCCTATCCAAGTTTCATTAAGAGTTGTGGGTAAGTAAGAAATGTCCGATTTATTTCCAAAAGTTTTGTGACATATCCCACTGTGCAGTGTAGTTGATTAGTTCAGTACATAGTTTTGTTGACAGTTGTCTTTAAAAGTGTCAAAAATTTCAATATTATTTGGTGGCGCTTCTGCCCACATACGTATAATTGATTTCTTTCATTATTTTTTGTTTAACAATTATTTTCTTTTTTATTTACAAAATAATTAGATTTATTTATAAACACCCACCATTTAAGTTTTTTTTTTTGTGGAAGCAATCTTAAGTGTTGTATTGTTTATAATTAGCATAAAAGATCAATTACAATATGATAATCATCAGGGACCAGAAATGCATATATTTTCCCTTAAAATGTCATCGATTTGTTTGTGCATATTTTTGAATATTTAGCTATACATGCATATTTTTGCATATTTGGCTTTATATGCATATTTTTATTGTATTTTTATATTTATTTTGCTTTATATACATATTTTTATTGCATATTTTTACTTATTTTTCGTATTTTTCGTATTTTTCGTATTTTTATTGCATTTTTCATATTTTTCGTAAAAAATCACTTTCAGCATTACGAGGGCGGATCAATAAGTCCGTGACTTTTGGAACTACCCTCGTAGATATATGAAATACAACACTGCTCCCATCAAGTACCACCTGTTAATAGACTACTGTCAAATTTTTAGCAAGTTCCGTCATTTACTTTGCCTTTAACAGCTGTTCAAAACATACAAAATCGTGGATTTTTCTTAAAAATGGAAAAAAGTGAATTTCGAGTGCTCATTAAACATAATTTTTTGGGAAAAAAAACCGCCAATCAAATTAAGGAATAGCTTCATAAATACTATGGGGACTCTGCACAATCGATTTCAATGGTAAAAAAGTGGTTTACTGACTTTTATTGTGGTCGCATAAGTAAAAATGACGCTGAACGTTCTGGACGGCCAATTAAGGTCAATACACCCGAAAATGTCGAAAAAATCCACGATATGGTGTTAGCCGATCGAAGAGTAAAAGTGCGTGAGGTTGTTGATGCTATAGGCATTTCATATGGCAGTGTGGTTTCGATTTTAAATGATCAGTTGGGTTTAAGAATGCTGTCTGCAATATGTGTGCCGCGTTTGCCTTAATTGACCATGAACGTAATCGTGGCCAATAAGGTGATGGCGACAGTTTTTTTGGATGCACGCGGGATAATCCACATCGATTACCTTGAAAAAGGGAAAAACAATAAACAACGAATATTATGCCAACTTATTGGACCGATTTAACGAGGATTTTTTAAAAAAAAGACCATATATGGCCAAGAAATGCATATTTTATGGTCCTCGAAAAATCCTATTTTTTGAAAGGGATACAAAAATTGGAGAAACGTTGGACTAAGTGTATTGAGCTAAAAATAGATTATGTTGAAAAATTAATTTTTTTTTTGCAAAAAAAAAACTGTGTTTCATTCAAAAAGTCACGGACTGATTGATCCGCCCTCGTTTTTTATATTTGAACAATGAGCATATAGATTAAAGAGGATCCAATCTGCTCCAGCCCTGATAATTGTTCTCTTAAATTTTATATGTAAACTGGGATTATAAGAAACAGGAGTTAATTTTGTGTTAATTGAGCAAAAATTATTCAGAGAATATATTAAACAATACTAATTAACTTTAAAATTTAATTAAAATTTCTAAAAAATACATAAAAATAATTAATTAAATTAAGTTCAGTTAAGTGCATATTTTTTAATTTTTAGTTCATATTTTAAGATTTTTATGCGCAATATAGGCGTTTTTTAGTGCATGAAGTTCCTGTCCCTGATAATCATTTAATTATAATTATTACAAATATGTATATGTTAAAAGTGATTGTAATGAGTCAAGTCAGCAACAACTATTGTCTTCCGTATTTTAGAAGATAAAAAAAACAATTTAAATAGACTATTTAGTAGAGTGATATTGATTGGTGGGGCAACCAAAAATAAGCTAAAATTTGTTTTTTATTTAAAAGGATAGAACTATTTGGATTGAACTCAAGTTCTGATCTTGAAATTATGAAAATTTTAGGCTATATTTGTTAGAGCTGTTTTTAGGTTATTCTTTGATATTTGCTTATTTTAGCTTATTATCATGGTTGGCAGGCAATACCGCTAAAATACCATTATCGATTAAAAACCCTTTTAACTGACTATCGTTATCCCTAAAATACCGTTAATACCGAAATAATTAAAAAACCGTTATCCGTAAACTACTGTTATCGATAAAACTGAAATACCAATAGCCTTAAAATACACGTTTACGCAAGTTTACCATTGCATGTTATGTCAGGCAATGGCATGCTCGTGTAGACCGGGTACTACACTATACTTGTGTTAACCCATACTAGTACTGGTGCTGCAAGGATTACGAGTACCCAGGTACTTGATGTACTCTCCATCTTTGCAGCAGAAACTAGTCCTTGCAGCACTAGTTTCTTTCTTTCTTTTTTTACAACTTTAATTTTTTCCTTTTTGATCGTGACGACCACAGCAGCTGCAACCCTCATCCTAAAAGTTTTTTTTTTAAGTTAAATTTAATAAATTTATTTTTCGTACATTAAAAATTAAAACTACAATTTTTATAAAATCACAAACAAAGAATATAATTTTTATAAAATAAACTAAAACTACAACGTAAAGGCGATTTCTTATTTCGTAACGGAACCTCGGAAAGTGAGACTCCCCCGTCACACCAACATACCAACCACTGGAGCACCTCCATGTACACACCCCAACAATACCGTTACCGAAATAACTAAAATACCATTAACGAAATAAATTAAGAAGCAATACCTTTATTTTTTTAATAATTTAATTTTAATTTAATTAAAAAATTTGTTCGTATGTAAAATAGCGTTACCCTTTAAAATGTTGTTTTCACGCATAGAACATTTTTAATTATAATTGAAAATGTTCTAAATTGTGTTTTCATGCATTTATAACATATAAATATCTCATATTTTCTGTGTAAGAATAGCTGTAATATGAATCGAAATTTTTATTTTCATGCTAAATAAAGTTTATAAATAAAAAACAGCATATTTGTGGATTTGTAATCCAGTTATTGAGGAAAAAAGGTGAAAAATAGGGGAAAAAATGGGCATTTTGGCGATTTTTAAGTCACCGGATGCACTTTTATCGGGTAGGACTGTTCCGCATTTTTGCAATTCCCAGAATTGAGTCCAAAAATCATTTGTTGCAAAATGTTGCACTGTGTAATAAATTATATTCACATTCTACAGTTTTTGACAACATAGACTTACAGCAGAATTAACCAATTTTTTCAAAAAGTACTGAAATATTCTCATGAATTCGATTTTTTAACAAAATAAAAAAACATGATACAACATATTTCTGGTTGCCATGGTAATAAGTATTCTATCCATTAAAACTGTTGTAAAGTATTTTTTATCCCTAAACTTGATTCTGTTTGTAAAGAAATTTGTTCTTAGCAGATGAAGATTTAATGAAAGTTATATATTTTAGGAATAAATGAAAAATAAGCGATGCTAATTTCGCTGTTTTGCGATATTTTCACTTTTTACGATTTTATTAGCAAAAAACCAAAAAAAGACAAAATTTCGGATCACCCAATAAACAAAAATAAGCTGTTAAATATTACAATAGATATGTGGCTTTATCGTATTTAATAAACAAATGTGTTTAGGTTACTTATATCAGGCGCTGCATTCAGTCAAATTATTCGTTACATATATGTAACACCATGCAGTAAAGGATTAAAATAACTCAGAATATTCCCAAATGTGTTCCTACAATTGGTATTTATAAAAAAGACTATAACTTGAAAAAATAAAATAAACAAAACTAAGAAAATATATCCACTTTAGGGAATATTATGAAAATTTAATTTTTCACAGTTTTGTTTTATTTATTACATTTGTTTATGAAAACAATTAGTTTTATTAAAATTGTAAATAAAATTCTTACCGTTTACAAAAATATGACCTGGGAAACTCTTTAAAACTTGTTTATTATTCACTTTTATGTTTACGAAAAATTACAATTTATATTCTGGTTTTTGAAATGACACAATAAACCCGAGAAAAACGTGTGCATTCACGTCGAATTTTTTTCAAAATAGTGATACCGGAAATTAAACTCAATGTCAGTTAACGGTTTTGACATATTCATGCAGCAACACGAAAAAAATGAAAGGGAACAGACCATAATAGGAAGCATTCTCTTATATATTTTCATGTTATGTATATACAAAATTTGACCAAATGCTGATGTCATAAATTTCATTAAAGGTTTTAATAACGTTAATAAATATTTATTTTTCTAGCATAGTTTTTTTTTTATTACATATTGGTGTTAATATATCGTTTATACTTTAAGCGTACATCTATCTACTGCACTACATATAATAAATATTTTTCTTATTACAAAACCATAATGTTGATACAACATGAGCAATGACTGTAACCTATATTGTTTGTATGTATTTTAACTCGTTAGTTTTCTATTCCTTACCGTTGGCAAACAATACTTGAAACATTGTTGTATTGTTCTAAAGTAAATTTCATGCTCTATGACAATTGGAATTGTAAAGATGAATACAAAAAAAATAAAAGATTTATTTCATTTTAAAAGCTTACATAAAGAATGGCCCACTTAAAATCTGGGCAAAGGTAAATTTGCATAACAAAGCCCTAGATGTAAGTACGAAATGATTTTTATATATGTTTTAAGAAATATCTTAGGCATATCTTAGGCATAATAAAAACACAGTGTATTATGACTAGAGATTCTAGTCTATACACGAACAATGTTTATTACTTAAAAATGTTTTATTTTTGATTTGAATTAGTTCAATTCTTCCAATTTTGTTTTTTACTTCTCATCGAGTAAATATAACAATACGGGTAAAGCGTTGATCTTTTTCCTTCAAAATTTGGGTAGAATATTCTAGCCCTTCTACATTGGTTCTCTGATGATTTTCGGTGACGCGAAATGAAACATGTAAGGACCTGTCAGTAGATAAAGTCTGCTATAAGAAAGCGGGCAAAAACTTTTTTGAGTAATAAATAAATATTGCACGGTTTTTTGTTTAACAAAAAACAAATGATCTTGAACTCGAATAATCTTGCTCACATCATAATAGATAATATTTATATTTATAATTTTTCTTAAAGCTGTATAAATGGCTTTGAATCTAATGTATCATACTATTATGCGTCACTTTTTCTTAAAAAGTTATTAAAGCATTTGTGAGTCCAGATTATAAGTGGGTCATTCTTTACTGAATTGCTATTAAATAACATCAAATAATGAGAACAATTAAAAAAATATAATAATATACAATACATATAAAACAAAAGGCTTAGAAAACGAACAGCTGTAATTATTTAATTAAAACAAAAGACTTAAGAAACGAACATTTGAAATTATATCAATGTTTCAATAGTAAACAAAAGACTTAAGAAACAAACTTTTAAATGTAAATAAACAAATTTTGAATCATAACAATATTGAGGCAATTGAATTTGAAATTGTTAAATCCGAAATTTTAGGGATTAGCTTTTGAACACTTTTATATTTTTTTTTTGGTATTGTTTATTTAATTTGTTTTGGCATTAAAATTCTATTTAATTAAGTATTTCTTGTTTGCTTTTAATTACAGTAATATCCAATAGCATTTAAATTTATTATTGAGTCGTATAATTTTATTTAAAATTAATTTAATATTAAACTTTTTTTATATACCTTAATTTATGCAAACTAAGTATTTTTTCCTCTACTTAAAATGACACAATAAACAAATGTTTGGGTTAAAAAAAAATACCAAAAAAAAAAAGAAATGGAAACAAAATACTTTCAATTTTTTTACATTTTGGTGATTATCTTTCACATCATTTTATTGTTATTTTATAATAATGACATAATAGCCACAATGAGAGAAAATGAAATGAAAAAGAAATGTTATTCAATTGTGAAATGTAGGAATTTATAAATTAATTTATTTGCCAATAATTTAATATTAATAAAGTTTTAGTACATGTATGCATTAATAAGAAATATTGAAATTTATATTGGGAATAGATATTTTATAGCTCATAAAAAGCTCCAACTTCTATTTTTGTTTAGTCTTTTGATATATCCAGTCCAAAGAGTGGTAATTGATGTATTACTAAATTATTCGTTAGTTGGATTTTTTGTCGATTTTTTCAATGAAGAAAAGGTGGGTAATTTGAGACGTTTTGGGGTAATTTGGGACTCCATAAAAACTATACTAAAATTAAAAAATCAATTCTGGGATATTAGGTGATAATTAAGGAGATAAATGAAATAGAAAGAAAGTGGCACAAATAAAAAAAAAACTAATGAATAAAATTAACATAAAGAAAATTTCTTAATCTTTGTCAGAATATTCTGAGTTGTAATGAGTGCAGATGTCATTGAAAAAAATTGTGCAAAAGATGATATCCAAAGATATTGGGCAAGATGATGACAGTCGTGGTTTTTTAATAGGTAGTTTAGTAGCGTGATGCTTCTTAGCGAAAACCTCTCAAGCGTTCTTTAAGTTTGATATCCTGTATGGATTTTACTTCATCAGTGTTTAAATATTTGTGAAAACTAATAATTTTTATATTTACCTGTTTTAAAATGTAAAAGGAAATATTTTTTTTTACAAAAAACACGAACACCAATAGAAACTCTTTTATATAATTTTTTTATTTGCTACACAGAAAAAAACTAAAAACGGGTTTCAATTAAAAAATGTATTGAATCAATTAATATTTTAACTGATTTTGCACCTACCAAGGCAATGATACTATTAATTAAAACGTTTATTGAAAATGAAAAAGAAAAATGCTATAAATAACTATCTACAAAAAAATTATGATACTCAAAAAAGTGTGTGAACGACACGTTGTATGCACATGTGTTTTTAGTAATGCTGTGTCTGTTTGTCTATTTGTTGAGTGTGTGCTTGTCTTGTTTGTAAACTACAAATGTATTTGGTATTTTATACAGAAACTTTTCTATTTACTATACAGGATATGAAAAAATAATTTGAGAATTATGTCTGAAATAAAATATGAATTTATATATTTAAAAGTCAATTAAAATATTAATTGATTCAATTAAATATTTGTTTAGAAACAGATTTAATTCAAATCAAATCATTTATTTGATATTTAAGGTTGATATTTTTTTTTGTGTACATAAAAGTAATAAAAATACACCTCCTACAATATGGATTGCTCAAAGTGATAAAAATTGTTAAGGAATTGAAAATGAAAAGTCCCAAAATATCCTACAATTAGCTTTTCGAAGATTGACCAGTTTTGTTAAAATTTGCATAAAAAATTGTAACGAACAGTTTAAAATTAAAATTATTGTTAAACATGTACAATGTACATTGTACATGCATCTAATATGGTTTTACCAATATTTTTTTTTTAACCCTCCTCCAAATAAAAAAAACAAAATATATATACAGTGGTAAAAACTTTTTATAAATAACAATTCTGCGTTAAAAAAAAGCATTTTTCGGGTGAAAAACTATTTTTGTGATGAAAAAAAAAATTGTTGTGAATTCAAAATAGGATTCACCTCTAAGTTTCTGGTTAAAAAATATGACATATTATAAATCAAACGCTACTATGAAATTGTACTACTATATACACAAATTATAATACTATGTATACGGAAAATTTGGTACTTTTATATTTTCACTCATACCTTTTGAACCGCGTCATAATCGCCATTTCACAAGACAGACAGACGAACTTTCGCATGGATCAAGAATATATTGACGCAAAACTTTCGTACGACTAATGAAAAAGTTTCATTAAATAAAACTTCATAAAAATAATGAAGTTTATTCATAAATTTAAAGAAATCTTTCATTCACTTTGTAAAGAAAACTTCATTAGTTTAGGGAAAAAATTGACTTAAACATCCAAGGAAAAAAATGGAGTTAGGGTCTCTCTGAATTAAGATATCAAATTATTCTCCACTTCCAAGAGTATGATCCATAGACTATCTTTGTAAATTCCGCATGTGTATAAATAAAAAAACCGCAAATACATAAAATGCCATTTGCAAAAACAATAGTGTATTAATTCTGATAGGTTTAAGACTTTTGCACCACCCTGTATTTGCAATATCTTTTTTTTATTATTTTGCTCATCTTAAGAAAAGACATTAAATTCATTTCAAGTTGTTTTGTTATAATTTAACCTGCTTTTTATATTTTTTTTTTGTTTATTTTCATTTCACTTTTATTTTAAATCTTGATATTTATTGATTTGTTAGGCTTTCTATCTTATACCTTTTTCATTTTATTGATGCTCAAATTTTATGATGACATCTCAAATACTTGATGATGTTGTCATGTAAGTATGATTTTTAATTTTATTAATATATGTGGCAAAATTAATCTAAACCTCCTACTCTAACATGAAAATTACACATGATACAAATTTTTCGTAAAACAGCATTTTTAGTTTTTGTAAAAAATTGGAGAGGTGGGAATTTGAAATTTTTCTTTTCTAAAAGATTTTTTTTGGGCTGTCGATTTGAGACATCTTTATTTCTAAAGATTTCAGTTTTATGAGTGAAATAAAAATTTC
Source organism: Delia radicum (assembly GCA_021234595.1). Classification (NCBI taxonomy): domain Eukaryota; kingdom Metazoa; phylum Arthropoda; class Insecta; order Diptera; family Anthomyiidae; genus Delia; species Delia radicum. Next base: position 103,904,531 of record CM037855.1, on the reverse strand, counting down.
TCGATTTTTAAACTTTTGCAGTTTTTTCAATATGGTCTTTGAGACGTTTAATGGAATTGAGTTCTCAAAATCGTATTTGAAAAACGGTGTTGTTTTATACAGTTCGATGTTTGCGAAATTGATGTCAGTGCTAATAAGGGGAAACGGCCATTACAAACTTATAAGTAATTGGCTCAAATTTCTAGAAAATGTATGTTTCTTGCGTCTGGCATTTACAATTATAAATGTTTTACTTTTAAATTTTAAAAAATTAAAACCAAAAGTTTATTTTTCGATTTACAATTATATTTCAAATACGGCTCACGCCGTATTTTGTGAACAGTGTCAAATTTTAAACGTAAAAAATTTATGAACTTTTAAAAATTTTGCGGGATTTAATAATTTTGTTTCGTTACGAATCTATAGTGAATCTTCACTAAGGACAAAATTGATAAAAGATGAAAAAGTTATTTTTTTAACGGGTACAACAGCAGCTTTTTTCAAACACATTTCGCTTTGTGAAAACTAAAGCCCTATAGCAATTACTAAAATGTATATAAAATAAAAGATTTTTATGGGATAATAATAAAATCGAAACGCCATCAATAAATTCTAAGGACTTTATGAACCAAATTCATAATCTCTAAAAGCATACTCATAATCTCTAAAAGTATACTCATAATCTCTAAAAGCATACTTACATGAAATTTTCAATTTCGCAATTTTAAAAGTATTTAATATGATTTTCTCCAAATATGTAACCCTAAATCCAATTAAATATCATAAAACCGGAAAAAAATTGTGTTTTTCGGTTCTCTTTTTAAGTTCTAATAAAGGGTCCGCCAAATAACTTTTTTTTTTTTTTGAACTCCTGAACCAATTGGACTTTGTATGGCGTCATACCGAGGTCTTTATGCAAAATTCGTCTCAATGATGTCTCCGAAATGTTCAATTGTTGAGAACGACGGTGAATTGATGTTGATGGCGCTTCACGCACACTTTCTGCCACAGCAGCAATATTCTCGGGTGTACGCACTGTTTTTGGCTTTTCACGCTTTGGTTTATCGATGAGAGTGCCAGTTTCTTTCACTTTTTTCACAAGATAACGAACATACGGACCATATTCGTTCAGCGGAAGGATAAAACTAATTATCTGTCAAATCAGACATGAGCTAAGTGTTACCATTCACGAAATAAGCACTAGTTGAAAAAAAAAGTTAGATGGCGGACCCTTTATATGGCAAAAAAGTTTTTTGGGTGTATTTGTATATTTTTTGGTGGTACATAAATATAGTTGAATTTGAAAATGTGATAAAATTGATCTAACTTTAATTAAATCCACTCAAAAACTGTAATTTTAATAGTTTTAATTTGCTTGAAACAAAAAATTATTCATGTTTAAAAAAAATAGCTTAAAAATATTTTGCCTTAAAGTGTCGAATATTTTTGAAATTCCTTATATGGTAATATTTTTAAAATATCTTGTAAACAATAACTGTAATGAAAGTATTTGTTAAACTTACTTTGTTTTTTTTTATTGCTATAATTCGGTACTATCTTCCTCTGGTAATGTTTCGCGTTCATTTGGAGTAAGTTTTTGCAAATTGTTTCCTTGTAAACGCGAAATTTTCTGGACAACTTACGATTTAGGCCTTAATTTGATTAACCGCCGATTTGTTTAAATTAGCAAGCAGCGGTAAATTCTTTTTTCGTCCTTTCTTTTTTATTCCGTTTGATGCCACTAAATTTTCAAACCCTTTGAGAATGGAATATGTTGTGCTCCGTGGTACTTGCTTCTTAAGGAAATAAAGTAACACTTTGTTTATGGGATACCGTCCAAGCATGTCACATAAATTTTTTCTAAAACTATTTCCCAACCACTTTCATTTTGAATTTTTTCACTTTTGAATATCTACAAATAAAGTAATTTCAAAAAAGATTTTGATGTGTTTTACTTAAAATACACTCAAAAAATTGATTGAGTCAATGACATACTGAAACGGAGTATACCACTGGATTATACGTCCCACAATTAAGTATACATGTCTTGGGGTTTTGGTGTGTCATTTTGACAGACTTACTGTGTAATTAATAAAAGCCGAAAGTTGAAAAAATGCCGCTTATAGACAGTATTCCAAATCAAAACTGTATGTACGATTTTATTTATTTATATTTTGATTTTTCACCATTTCAATGATTTTTTAATTTTAAATTAGGTTTTACGATACATATTTACAATTTAAGCATTTTCCATTCTATCGATATTAAACTCTTTCGCCAATTTTAAATATTTATTAAAAGTTTTTTTTCGATTTATCCGACTCGTGTGGATTTTTTTCTATTAAGTTAACACTATAATTTTTAAACCGCCAGTACGAATAATTGTTATGGATAACAATATAACAATCATACGCCTTAAGGGATTTCTTCGTACTCTTTTTATCATATTAGGCTCAAAACTTTTCTATACGTTATAAAATTTCTTTGCTACTGCTAAACTTGAAAAGCGGACCCTAAAGAGGTTAAATAATTTCTCAATACCTATTTACTCCCACATAAAAAGATCTTATGTGTATCGATATTTAATTTTTCCAATGACAAATTTAATTATATATTTATTTAAATCGTAATGTTGACACATTTGTAATCAACAATCATCTAACTTTCTGTAAATGTTAAATTAAGTTATGATATCACTAAAATATTTATGTCCAAATTGTCAAATTACTAATTTTAAACGATTGATATTAAAAAAAAAAAAAATAAACAAAAAAAGATAAAAATTAAGAAAACCCTCAACTAAATATGGTTAGAAAATATGCCACTGGCCAAAATAAATGACCAAAAACATAAATTTAAGATAGTCACTAAAAATCGACAACGAACAGACCACGCATTTATTTATACAAAAAAAAACAAACCGATATAAGTTAATATATGGTGTCATAAGAGTATTATATAATCATATAAATGCTAAATAATAAGAACAACTCATTAGGGAAAACAAAATGAGTAGAAATATATATAAAGACAGACAAATATGCAAAAGTTATAAACTTTATTAGCAGCCCACCCAATTGCTATAAATAAAAATATATGTATTAGTAACTTAATGAATGAATGAATGATACAAACATACTAGCAACAAGTGTTTAAATATGTACATTAGGGGTATAACTTTTTTTTTAAACTATTTTTGTTTAAACTATCACCACTTTATGGACAATACTATACTACACTGAGGATATTATGCAGTTAAAGACGAAAACAAATGAAATTTCACTTGAAGAAAGGACGACTAACATTTCATTAAATTCAACTAACATTTGGCATTCGTTTTTACTGTTCGAAAAATCACTAACAATTAACCACATATATTAGTAAAAAATTAACAAACATTTGTTTTTTTCAATAACAAAAAACGATTGTAAAAAATGAATGTAAAATCATAAAACAGTCATTTGATGTGGTTTGTTTTTTTAAATGAACTACAAGGTTAGTAAGAAACTAAATTTGTTCTACAAATGACTGACATTTACATTAAAAATAAAGAAACTGTATTACAATCCAAGCAACTACATATTTTTAAAGCAGAAGTTCCCTGAGTATAGTAATAAAAATAGCTTTTTCGGGTCATTTTGAAACAAAACCTCCCACATTTAGTGCAATTTCTAAAAATGCAATTTTATAATATTTTTACTCTTAATAAGTCGTTGGTACGCGAATTTTAATACTCATATCGCTAATCAACGCTATAATCTTTATTATCAAAATCCGCTAAACACGTCAAATTTGAAAACGTTTGTATCCTTTAAGATCATAATAGTCAAATTACCTTAAAATTTGAACAAATAATTGCATGATGCTTCGAAATTGTTTCGAGAACTTTTTTGAAAACCGCAAAAAGTAATAATGTGTTTCTTTATATTTTTTATGGACTTTGCGGCGAGGATAGGTAAAATTTCATATTTGCAAAAAAAAAGTAAAATGTTATAACCCTAATGTACATGTAAAATGTAAACCACCTTCATTCATTCATAAATTTATATTTATGTATTTACACATAAATATATCCACTTTTATGAACATCCGTCATCAGATGAGAAATGAGAAATTTATAATTGAAGAAGTTGTTGTTTAATGTATTTCTTTTTAAGGTAAAAGAAAAAACTTTAAGCTGAACTATGACGCCATGTGAAGGAAACCCAAACAATAACACCCTTAAAAGGCTTATAAACAGGGCTGCGACTTTCATGCAAATACATGTTCGTAGCCAGTAGCCAAAAATCGATTTCGACGAAATACTTTTCCGAATCAATGAATTTTCAACAAAATGGCATCGATATGTTATTGCATATTTTTGCATATTATGTTATAAATGCATATTTTTGCATATTTTGGTTTTTTTTTATTGCATATTTTAAATATAGTTGCATATTTTTGGATATCTTGTAGAAATTAAAATTAAGACTAACTAAAGAAAGCATTTGTAACGTTTAATATAGCATAGATTTGTTATTTGTTAGATTATTCTCGAGTAAAAAACCAATTTTTAAAAATCCAAAAATTTTAATTGCATATATTTTTGGATTTTTAGTGCATATTTTTTGGTTTTTAGTGCATTGTTCGATTTAAGTGCATATTTTAAGCGCATATTTCAGATTTTTTTTACTGAAAGACGCTGCCCTGCTTATTAAAATAACATACAGTTAACAATACAAAAAGTGAATTTATAGAGGAGAGATCCCCAAGATTGACATTTGGTTTTAAAATTTTGCATAATATTGTTAGTTTTTCTACTGCAAAGACGGCATCATGTTTTTGTTCGAAAAGTTCATAAACATTTTATTTGTTGAGTTATTTAAGTTATCTAAATTTACGATTTCGCACAAGTATATATGGCTGTATATTAGACTTCCCCACGCTTGTATGGGAAATAAAAGTTTATATACTTCTGACTGTGTATTCTTGTTTTACAGTGTATCTATGTAAATTAGTCATTATAAAAACTATTCCCACTCTATTCTTTGACCTTAACTAATTCTAAAGTCATGAAAATTCAAGTAAACCCATCCCTCTATATAATTGTTTATAAAGGGTCCGCCAAATAACTTTTTTTTTGAAAATGCTATAAAAAAAACTACTGAATATTTTCTCAAATTTCTTTTTTTATTTGAAAGTACAATCCCTCCGGTTTATAATGGAAAATAATTTCATTCAAATTGCTGCCTCGGCTGGCCATGCAGTAGCCTACACGATCGGTCCAATTTTTAAGCACATTATCGATTGTGTGCAGCTGTATTTCACCAATGGCTTCCTGTTCCGTCCTGTTGAAACCAAATGTTGAAAATAGCCTCCTCTTCAATTTTTGTGAACAAAAATTCGTTCAACATGGCCCTATAACGATCGCCATTGACTGTAACGGCAACTCCTTGCTTATTTTGAAGAAAAATGGCAATTTTCACACACATTCTGCAACATTACCATGATTTTCAAAGTAATGTCGCAATATTTCCCAGCGTTGTTCAAGCGTATACACAACCATATTCGTTCAGCGGAAGGATAAAACTAATTATCTGTCAAATCAGACATGAACTAAGTGTTACCATTCACGAAATAAGCACTAGTTGAAAAAAACGTTAGATGGCGGACCCTTTATAATGTATACTACAGGCAGACTTAAAAATAGTAATAATAAGTAAAAGTAAAGGTAATTTAAGTGTACTTATTTCAAAAATGTTTAAACTTTATTAAAGTACTTTAGCCTCCTAAATCCGAATCTGAAGTCAGAAACGTTCCACCGGCTAGTTTTTCCTAGTTATGGACCATTCTTTATGTAACCCTCTTACCCAAGTAAAAATGGTTTATTGGTCAATATTGCAGAGAGTCTTTAAAATCATTTTTATTTTTATGGATTTGAAACGTACATACAGGACTAATTAATTGTATTGACTAATTAATTGATGATTTCATTAAAATTTCATTGATTTCAATTGTAATGAAATTATTTTCGTTAGCATTTGTTTAAATAATGATAATGAATTTCATTGATTTGATTTCATTGATTAATGGCAATAATTTTAAATTTCATTACCATTGGTAATGCATCAATTAAAGGAAACAAATTACAATTGACAGATAAGATTTTCGAAAAACTAATGGTGAATATCGATGAAGTCTGGGCTTAACATGTGCTTTCAGTAACGCTCATAATACAAATAGGCTATGTCCGGGAAAGATCCCGAGAGATTAATTTTGTATGAAACAGCCACAGGGTGTTCTAATTATTTGTTTACCTAAATACATACGTGACAATACCAATTTAATCATTCTGATAATAAAATGGAACATTGGTCTAAACTGGAACGATATGGAATGAACCGGGGAACGAGTGGTATCGGAACACTTAACACATTTGAATTATCGGAACATATTCCTCAGTTTAAGTTTTGCAAAAATTTGGTCCGTTTTGCGATATTTCGCTTAGTTTTTGAGATACTAGCCATTTTATAAAATGCGATTTTTTATAATGCCCAGTAGTAGTAGTAGTAAGATTTTCTTTATTTACAATAAATTTTTGTTTACAAATTTCATCTTAATTTATAAAATAAATTCTTATTGAAAATTAGAAAATTGAAAGTAATATTCGACAATGTTTTTATAGAACGTCTGTCGATAACCTTAAAAAATGAACTTTAAAATTTTTTAACAAAATATTTAATTATATTCTTGTATTAAAAATGTTCTGTATTGTAATGCTGACTTTAGATAATCAACCAATTTTTCCAAGTCTGTATTTTTTTCCACCATTAAGTATATCAATCATTTCAGTGTAAAGTAAATTCGGTTTCTCAAAATTACCAATTCGGAACTCCTTGAGAACTGGACAAACACCTAGGAAATGTTCAAATGTTTCTATTGTACCCATATTACAAAGCTTGCATAATTTATTCTCAGTTGTCGCCCCGAAAGTGTTGTAATTTAGTTTAATAAGACCACATCTTGCTTTAAAGACCCACGTTATTTTAGATTGATTCATGTTGTCAATAAAAGAATTTAAACCTCTTTCGAAATCGAAATCTTTATATATTCTTGAGGTTGTAGCTTTATTCTGTAACCACAGATTAAGTTGATGTTGTTGTATTCTATGTAGTAGTTCATTACTTTGAGTGATTCATTGTTGTTTATTAGGTTGTGTACTGGACCATGGAGTATTTAGATTGTCTGCAACCTTTTGCAATTCTTTAAAGCAAAACAAATTTTTTTGGGCAAGTATATGTGCAATTTGAAAAGGTAACCTATTGGCCGGGTATTCAAACATAACTCTAGATATGTACAGCAGATGTTGTTCTAATGTATATAAATGGTTGTTACGGCGGCAGTTTCAATGCCCAGTATCTCCGAAACTAAGCAAGATAGGGCAAAACGGACAAAAATTTTACTCCACAGGATTATTAATACACCCTTTTAATATAAATGGCTAGGTCCGGGAGAGATCCCGATTGATAAATTTTTATAAAATTATTATTTATTTATTTTTACTTATTTACGTGATAATACAAATAAACATACAATTCCTATCGATCTCCGTTCCATTTTTATGTAAAGCAATTTGCACTCCACTTTTTTTTGTTAACAAATGCTTTTTTGCTCAATTGTAACTAGTGTTTTAGGCATTAGTATGATTTCATTAGCATTAGTATGACAAATGCTAATGCCAAAAAATTTCCTTACAAATAAATGGCAATGAATTTTTTTGAATGCTAATGCTAATGAAAATTCAATGCTAATGAAAATTCAATGCTAATGAAAAAATCCCAAGTATGGAAGCCTACATAAATTTAACTTTCATTTGAGTAAAACTATGTCGGGAAATGTGCAAGAGTATTTTTGAAACCCGGAGGGGTCTCGAAAATGTTCTTTTTTGGAATTGTACTTACAACATTCAGATTTTTTAAAAAATTATGACATTAAAAGCGTGTTTATAACATGCACTTCACTAATGAGTAGATCAATAAATATATGGAAAATAGTCCAAAGTTTTAAATAAATTTTTTTTTCAGTACACGATGCCTATATTTTGGATGAATGGTTTAAATTAGGTGTTCGAACTTCAGATTCGTGTTTAGGTGGCCAAAATACTTAAAGAAAAGTTTTATTATAAGTCTGAGCAAAAACCTTTCTATATCCATATAAAATTTTAATTTCTGTTACATTTCGGCCTAACCCTGAAATCGATAATTTATAGCGACCTCTAAATATTAACCGAATTGGCTGAAATTTGGACTGAGCATTGCTGTGCACTATTGGATCCAGAGCAGCCTTGTTGAGTTTTAAAATTCGCAATCTTTTTTGGGCCTACCTACCGTGTATATTTATTTAAGCATAACGATATTTTATTGATATTTTGTTTTTGTACCAATTTGAAGTAATTCTCAAAATTTTACTACAAATACTTTAAGATGATCATGAATTTTTCATTGCTGTTGAAAGTTAAAGTTAAATTTGAATCTTATTGAAAACAAGCTTTTTTTTAACATTATCAGAGGACAAAAGCCTATGAAAACCAGCGTTATCACTTACCCAGAATATGTTGCTGATTCGACAGGTAAAAACGAGCTCATGAAGAAAACATCCAAAGTCTCAGGTCAAACAGTTCAGTAAAGAAACAAAAAGAACAACTAAAGCCGTGAAAGTATTTAAAAATTTGTTTTTACAGAAAATCACATATCTTCGTATTTGTATAATTTGACTAAAACATACATCACCAAAGTCCACCAAATCCAATATGATTGCTGTCCACGAATGTAGTAACACTTAAAATAAGCCGAAATCATCGGTCACTGGTATATATGGCCGATATGTGATTTAGATGATTCTGCATGAAATTTGTATGCTATTTCTTTGTATAAATATAATCCATAATAGAAAATTGCCTTTAAAGCCCTTACATTGTGTATATTTTTGATTGTTCACATTTTTAGAGAATTTTTAGAAAGTGTCCATCTTGGGTACTCTTTTTTAACAACCCGTCAAACACATATTCTGAAACCTTCGAACAAACACATATGCCTGGCCAGACCACTATACGTCTTCATGCATTTGTATGGCAAAATATATATATATTATGTCCTGTGGTTCCTATTGGGAATAAAGGGCCACAATGGCAAAAAGGGTACCGTAACCTTGAATTGAATGAAGTATGCTCGTATATTATTTTGGTAAAAATGTAAAAAAAATTTTATTCATTTTGTGGAATGCATGAAAAACAAGTATAATCAACTTTAGAATGTTGTTAGCACACAGGATTAGTGCATTTGGTGCAGTAAAAACGTGTCTTTCTACGAAGCTTTTCGTCTTGCGTGAGACAAATTCTGCAATCTTTTCTGGAATTCAGTGTATTAGGGCCGCTTTGTTGGCTAGGCAGCATGTTGCTGGGAATATTCAACGGCCTTCCAAAGAAAGATTCAATGGCCAAACGGGTTGAATGTTGTCCCAAAATATGGTTGATGTTGTATAGGGATCTGGCCAGGTATATGTGTTTGTTCGAGGGGGGACTTTTTTCTTATGCAGTTTTCGTCGCGTTGGAACGATATTTTTGATTTTTTTTTTACAGATAGAAAGCCAACAATATTTTAGGCTGCTACCGGGAATGTTTAATTAACGCTCAAAAATGAAATATGCCTGGCAAGAACCATGTGTTTGTCCAAGGGATAAAATCAAAATTTTGGACAATATGTTTAACAAATATTTTTGTGTGCAAAATAAAAATTTATTTTTGTTACCAAATGATACCCAACATATTGCGTTTTCATATGGTATATAACACTTTGGGATATCTTATTACGTTTGGGCTCTACAGCATTATGGTAAAACCATCTCCTTCTTGGGGCCCCTACAACTTTTTTCTTCAAATGACAGAACGATTATGTAAATCTGATCAAATTTGTCATAACATTTTTATAACAACAGTAAGCTCTATTTAATATTTTTTTTTTTTTAAATGTGGTTGAATAAAACAAATTTTTTAGCCATAAAGGTTTTTCATATGCATATTCAAAAGGCAACATTTTTTAAGAATAGTCTTAAGTCGACTACAGTTGTTATATCAAAAGTCCACAAAATCAATTATACATAAAATGAGATATGAAATAGTTTAAGTATTTTGATGTAAAATGTAATTATAATCAAATGAAGGTTGACAAATTTTTTATTTCGAATCTGTGTGGGGTTAATATACAATTGTATTCAGAACTAAATTGTGTTTTTTTTAATTATAATATAATATGTAAATATGGGCTTATGTCAAACATTTTTAAACCTTTTGAAACTGATATTACTTTTCAATAACTTTTTGCAATTTTTATATTTTAGAATAGCGGGTTATATGTATGGATTATTTTTTTTTTATTAATTAATAATCATATAATTACAAATTATATACTATTACCCTAATCGAGCACTAGCTACTATGGCTTTCGGAGCGTTGTAGCAAAAACAGACCAGTGCCTCTGGTGGGAATCGAACCCACGACCCCCGCACTGATAAGCTAGCACGGTACCAACTAGCCTACAGGGGCGCCCTGTGTTTGGATTAACAACACTTTAATTCGTCGAAATGTTGTCATTACGCAAAATTGAATATTTTTAAAAAATCTTTGAAACGTTTGGGACTTCACCCAACACTTGAGAGATAAATTCGACACGTTCTTATAGGTATGCCATCACCTAACAAATAAATAAACGGTAGTCAAAATTTTTTGGTACCGTGAAATAACTCCCAAATGAAATAAGTCCCATTGAAATAACTACCAATGAAATAAGTCCCAAAAAAAAAATGAATTGAGTCCCAATTTTAATTAATAAAATAACCTCCAAAGAAAAAATGAAATAAACCCCAACATTTGGGAGTTATTTCATAGTAATAAAATAACTCCCAACAAAGAATGAAACAACTCCCAATGAAAAAAGTCCCAAACAAAATGAAATAATTCCCAATTCAAAAACATCGAATTCTATTTATTTCATAAATAAATGTAAAAATGTACATAATATTAAACATATTATAAAGATAGAATTTAATGTATACATAAATATACAAACATAATCAACAAAATTAATAGAAAAATACATATTAAAAATATATTTATAGAAAAACCTGGAATAATCTTTGTTTTAAAAGTTAAAATAAATTAGTTTACATAGCATGGAGTAGTGAAACAGTGCGAAACGCGGCCGCGCAGCAGGACCCGAATCGTACTCACCGCTTTCCAGAGGTGGCATGTCATAACGTCCAATGACATAATGTCCATGGACGATATGTCACTCGAAAAGTGTCATAATATACATGGACTTTATGACAATTTGGAAAATGTCGTAATGTCCATGGACATTACGACATTATTTTTTTTGGACATTATGTCACTTTCAAATGTGGCATAGCGTCCAGACTTTTTAAAATAAAAAGATTAATAATATTTAGTATATCAATACAATTTTTTTAAATATTCTTTAGTAGTATATCACAAAATAAAACTAAATTTATAAATCGTATAATCACACGCAGAAAGAACTTTATTTCGCGAAGCCGCCTGCCGCGTTCTACGAGGAAAAAAAACCCTAAGAGCGGCCGAAGGCCGCCACACAGAAAATCTTGTTTTTACAAATTACTTGATGTCTTCCAAATATAAGATTTCAACGGATTCGACTTCTGGGTGGCGGCCTTCGGCCGCTCTTAGGGGTTTTTTCTTCCGTAGAACGTGACAGGCTGCTTCGCGAAATAAAGTTTTTCTCTGTGCGACACAAAAGAAACTTCAAAATTACTGATCTGTTTAAACACTGGAGTATAATGTCCATGGACCTTATGTCGTAACACGTTTTCTTCGTAACACGTATAATATGTTCTTCCTCTAGCCTCCGAATTTTTTAAATAAATTTGATTTTCGACTTTTACGTATAACACTTTACTATTTCTTCTTTTGCCACTCATTATTCAAATTCAAGATTTGCCATTATTTTTAATCACTTTAATACCGATCTTTACTTACCAAAATTCTAGCAAGAACTGCGTTTCTTTTGGTAAAATAACTAATTGTATTGCTATTATTTACTTTAGGACAATTTTAAGAACCGTCGCAAATGCATAAAATTTACCAAAATGTAATTTTAATGAAAATGAAATAACTCCCAAGAAAAATGAAATAACTCCCAACAATAAAATCATATTTAAAAATGAAAATGAAATATGTCCCAACAAAAGTGAAATAACTCCCAATGTCTAAGAAGGAGTGAAATAACTCCCAACAAAACCTGGTTGGTAATTATTTCGTTTGGGAGTTATTTCATAATGAAATAATTTCTAACAGAAGATTGTGAAATAAGTCCTAACGCATTGGGAGTTATTTCATAATGAAATAAATCCCAATTTATATGGAACATTTTTGGGAGTTATTTCATTTGGGAGTTATTTCACGGTACCAATTTTTTTTAGTTTCAAAATTTTTGGTGTTTTTTTTTTGTCCCTGCACTGACGTCTCTTCATGGAATACAAATTAAGAACAATGGTTCGTAAATGTTGTAATTATGACAGACAAAGAATACAATCGTCACTGAAGTTGAAAAACATGAGCGTGAATTTTGTTCAAAAAGCAGTTTGTTCCATGGCACATTCGAGTGAACTTAGTTTTTTTTTGCTATTTTACAACAGAAAATCAGAGGAGCAAATAAAAAATTTAAATGCAAAAATTATATGGACTTTTTAAAAATTGTGCAAAAAATCCATAATTTGTTTTTGCTTTGCTCAAAAAAATTAACTCTTCTATCTAAACACGTTTTTCTTGTAGAAAACAAATTATCATTTTCAAATATCGCATAAACACAGATTTTAAGTCAAAAATTAAATTTTTTGAAACACCACAAAATTTGTCAAAGATTTGTTTGGAAAACACAAAATAAGGGAGTAAATTTCTATGAAAACGCCAAAAAAAATACTAAACAATGATATACGTGTGCGAAGTTTTTTGAATTCAATAACAAAAATTTAATTTTAAGAATATTTTAAAATTTTGAAATTTAAACCGGCGTAACTTTTGCTCCCATTGCACAAAGTGATTCACGCAAACGGATTTAAGTCCCTAAATAGTGGTTTATTATCCTGTGATATCCTATTAAATTGCTATAAAGTCAAAAATTTTTAATAAAAATTATATCAAACTTGTTAAAAAAATGGTTAACCCCAAATTTTAAATATTTTTGAGAATAGCACATATACAGTTGCGGTCATGAAAATAGTAGTGCCCATAAAGATTTTAGAAAAGCTGAAAATCTACGCGAATTGTTTCAGTATCAAAAAAAAATGTTATATCCGAGAATAGAGTAATTTGGTATTTATTTTCCCTGTAAATTATTCTTCAATCGGCCCACTACTTTTCTTTTAATTGCAATTTTTTTCAAAATGATCATATATTTATTCGGTCATAATAATAGTAGTAATTCTAATAGTTTTATAAAAAAAGAATGTATAAAGGCGAATAATCTAAAATAAAATAGGAGGATTTTCTTTTTTATTATTAAATGAAAAGAAAACAGCAAAAGGAATTTTATTTTTATTTGAAAGAGGTCGCTGTCATCGCTTTTTTACGAAAATATAAACTGATACACAAAAGCTCTTAATAAGCTCACAAGTGCTTAACAATGTAAGTTTATCATAAGAACTCATTTAAGAACTCAAACAGCCCTTAATCAAGTGCGCTCTAATAAGAATTTAACGGAAAATGCGACATAATTACTTCAGCCTTTTTTAATGCTGCGTGATTTGAAAGGTGTGGTAAACTCCATTTATTTACATAAAATATTAAAAAATAGCTTCTCTACACTCAAATAAAGAAGTTAGTAAAGTCAGCAAAAAATTTTGCTGAGTCAGCAAAATTTTAGTCAGGAGGGTGCTTGCGAAAAAATTGCTAATGTCAGCAAAATCGTTTGCTGAAAATCAGCGAGCTGGTTTTTAGCAACAAAATTAGTAGATTCAGCAAAAGTTTTGCTAAAACTTAGTGGATTAGAAATTAAAAAACCCTTGCTAAACATTAATAAAATTTTTGCTGAATATTAGTAGACTGAAAAAAACTAAAAAAATTTGTAGAAAATTTTTACTTTAGTTAATTTATTTTGCTGAAAATCATGAAACCTATTTTTGTGATTCTTTTTAAAATAATTTACAATACGTTTCAAAATATAAAAATTTCATACTTCCACATTGACGACATGAATTAATGTAATATCTGAGAATATATAGAAATAATTATATATAACATAAACAAAATTATCTTTCACCTACTTACATCAATGGCTGTCTCAATTATGCTATCTTTTAAAGGAACGCAAATGCCGCAGAGAATTATATTTGATCATACGCAACGAAAAATAACAAAATATAACATATACAACCCTTTTTTGCAATAAGAAAAAGGAAATATAAAAATCTACCTAAGATGTCTTTGTCTTTCGCTTTATTCTGTCTACCTGTTGTATTTGACTACAAATACGCATTTAATCTTTTTTAAATTTAAATATTTTAATAGTGAATTTTCATTGTTGATCTATAAATTGTGTGTGAGATGTTGGTTAGTTCGGTTAAAGATCATGAATATTTTTTCTTCCATATTAACAGAAAATTTATAATTTTATTTGTGATAATTTACTTTAATTAACAGAAAAAACACTTAGAAAAAAGTTATTTAAATATTTTATTTTGTCTTTTATTTAATTAATAGACAATTACTTTCACACGCCGGCGAAAATGCAAAATTTAAGTTGTTTCAATCCACAATTTTGTTTAATGTATGAAAAACTGACACAAAACCTTCCATGGTTGATTTTTTTATGTGTCTTACTAGAGTTGTACTTTTTAGTATAATTTTCCTCGTCACTACTACATCTTGACATCTAATTCATTCTGCGTACAACTTTTAAGCTGGTTGTCGTTCACACTATTGATGTGCTAATCAGCACAATTTTTTTTATCAAAATAAATTAGTAAAACATTAGTAAAATATTAGTAAAACATTAGTTCAAAACAGTTAAGTGCTGACTAAGTATAACTAAAATTCTAGTTTAAAACATAATTTTAGAAAAAAAAAAAATTGCTGAAAAATAGTATACCTAATTTACAAGATATTTTACTAACTTTTCTACTAACTTATTTTTTTGAGTGTATTATAGAAAAAAGGTAAGAAGATCAAGAAATGCCCTATGAAAGTCATACATATTTGCTTTAGAATTGTATATATTTGTTGACCCATATAAGTGAGCAGTTCACTTGGGACGTACGAAATTTAAATTGTCATTAGGCTTTTCGGAAATTTTATTTTAAGCGCTTTCTCTAACAGTCATAACCTTAAAGAAGTGCGTTTGCGTTAGCGCATACGCAGTCATTAAAAAATATTCAGATTTTGCATTGAGCTAAAAATTTTACCACTAAAGTTTCGTAATTTTAAAGAAATATAAATATTTTAATTGTTATACAAAAAATACTGATTTTTCAAATTAAATAATATCATTTACCGTCACAGAAAAATCACAGAAAACCAGGTGAATTTGAACGAATTTTAATGCATAATAGGAGATTTTTTTTTCTGTGAAATATCATCGAATTTGTGTTAGTCAAATTTGTTATCATCTTCTGCTCTTATGTGTTTTCAAAATAAGTTTGAAGACCTCGAGACAAGAATCCGTTTAAAAAAAATTATAAAGATATAAAAGCTGGCGATTTTTAAGGTCAAGTTAACAGACAAGTTAATATTTATCGAGTACACTCTAAAAAACGATTGTAAAGTCACTACTAAAAATTAGTAAATTTTTATGAAAAATAGCGCAAAATGCCTAAATTTAGGTACCGAGTGTGTAAATATTTTGTATATTCCATTTTTTGTGCAAAAATACACATTCAAAGGTATTAATAGGCACTTAATACTTATTTATAATTGAACACAATGTGTGTACAGTTATTATTTCGTGCCTAAACACAACTATTTAGCATAATGTGTGTAAATATACTAACATTATAATATTAATATGGATTTTAAATTAAAAATTTTTTTTATCAATAAAAATTAAAGAAAACTAATATTTAAAATAAAAATAAGAAAATGCGCAAAATAACGGCATAAAACAAATTTAAAATATCTGTGAGCATTTAAGAAGCATTTGTAGTTGTCAGTTGTCGTTAACAACAAGCCGTAAGCTTGACCAATAACGTTTTAATAATCTTGTCCAAAGAAAACATTTGTAGAGCGTGTATATTGTGACAAAAACCAAATACCGTTTTTGAAAGCGTTGTTTTTAATTTCAATCGCGTTGTTTTTAATTTCAATCGCGAATACCTACCTACCCACTATTTTTTATAGTCACAAGATACACATTTTCTAGATTCGCACTTTCATGTTAATGAGTATAAACACAATGCAAAGGTGCCAGCTTTTTCTATACGATTTGACATTTGATTTCGAGCACAGATTTCCGTTAGAGATAAAACTTATTTTATGTTATGAAAATGAAAATTATTCAAGTTCGAGGCTATACTCTATATTTCTTTATTAGGATATTGTCCTAACAAATATTCTATAGAGTTTTTTGTTTTCAAATTTATTATTTGACCATTTCAAGAATGTGAAAATTCCCGAAATAGATCTATCAATCTATTTCGGGAATTTTCTAGGTTTCCATCATCAGAACACGTTTTGAAAGCGGTAATAATCCCATGCCAAACATAAAACATTCCTATAAACTAGTTTACTCACTACATGAGAACTAATATATGAGCTTGAAGTTAAAGAGTTGAACAAAAAAAGAATTGAAGACTTGTTTGTTATATGCAAGGTCCACCTCTGGTGGATATTCAATAAATATTTTTTGTTTTTTTCCTCCTTTTTATTTTTTGTTTCGTTTATAAACGAAAACTTTGTCTTTTATGCAAGTTTGATATAATTTTTATTAAAAAAATTTTGTTTTTTTTTGACCTTTAATTGTGCAATGAAAATGAAAATTATTCAAGTTCGAGGCCATACTCTACATTTCTTTATTAGGATATTGTCCTAACAAATAATCTATAGAGTTTTTAGTTTTTAAATTTATTATTTGACCCTTTCAAGAATGTGTTGATAGATCTATTTCGGGAATTTTCTAGGTTCACATCATCAGAATTTCTAAATTTAGATACTGAGTGTGTAAATATTTTGTATATTCCTTTTTTTTTGTGTAAAAATACACATTCAAAGGTATTAATAGGCACTTAATATTTATAATTGAACACGTTGTGTGTAAAATTATTACTTCGTGTCTAAAAATAACAACTATTAAGCATAATGTGTGTAAATATACAAATATAATAATATTAAAATGGATTTGAAATTAAAAAATTTTTCAATCAATAAAAATTAAAGAAAACTAATATTTAAAATAAAAAATAAGAAAATGCGCAAAATAACGGCATAAAACAAATTTAAAATATCTGCGAGCATTTAAGAAGCATTTGTAGTTGTCGTTAACAACAAGCCGTAAGCTTGACCAATAACGTTTTAATAATCTTGTCCACAGAAAACATTTGTAGAAGCGTGTATATTCGGACAAAAACCAAATACCGTTTTCGAAAGCTTTTTAAATAGCGTTGTTTTTAATTTTCAATCGCGAATACAAACCTACTTTTTTTATAGTCACAAGATACACCTTTTCTGGATTCGCACTTTCATGTTAATCAGTATAAACACAATGCAAAGGTGCTAGCTTTTTCTATATGATTTGACATTTGATTTCGAGCACGGGTTTACGTTAGAGATAAAACTTATTTTATTTTTAAACCGGAATTTCTTATCCTCTTTTTTTACTCGTATACTGAAATTGTTTTAACTAATGCTGCCACATTTTCACAAATTTATACACTATTGTGAATGGTTAAAAAAAATATAAAAAATAAAACTACTCAACAAAAAAAAAACCTGGCTTGGAAACACATATTTTTTAATATCTATGTTCGTTGAATCCAAATCCGGCAAAAAAAAAAATCTAATTTGCAATTTTTGAAATAGCGCTGTTTTTATATTTACATCATTTACTCAAATTTCCTTACATTTTGCTTAATTTTTCAAAATTTTATCAAAAAGATAAATTTTTGAGACTATAGAATTTTTTTAATATGTAATTTTTGAATTAGAAAGAAGGCTCTTTTGAACAAATCACTTTCATACAAAAATATGAAATTTCATTAACATATTTTGAGCCCATTTTTGACTTATCTTGGAGCTTGTATGGTGGCAGGGAATTTAAAAAGCCTTATTCACTTTAACCTCGTAAATGATTACGATGACGTTAGTTAGTTGCCATATGACCAGTATTTATAAATATTATTATGTTTTATTGTTGCTGTTATTGTAAAAGTCATAAGAGCAACAATGTTGAGTTATGATCTTTAATATTTTATTGTTTACAATAACAACAAACAACAAACTAATGTTTATAACTGCTGTTTATTGCTGGTAACTAATGCTGCTGATGTTGAATATTTGTTACCGTTGATGTCGTTGTTGTTGTTGTTGGTGGCCATAAAAAGCTAGATTTTTTTATTTAAAGATTGTAAATGATGATAATAATGATGACACTATTGCCATTGACCTCTGCCAATGTAGTCATTTACTAACTTACGTACCCATTCAATCATTTTTCTTTTGAGCGTTTTTTTTTTTGTATGCAAGTCTTCTATCAAATCTGTTTATTCAAATCACAAGTGCAGGGTCTTTTTTAAGTTTTATTTTTTTTCGTTTTTTTTGCTGCTTTTTTTTGTGTGAATTTGTCTATTGTTGGGGATTTCATGTTGCTGCAGCTGCCGTTTCTTGTTTTTGTTCAAAAAAGCCTTAATAAAAGAAACTTAAACTTAAGAAACAAATAAATATAATAAAAAAACATAAACTCGTTATAATCTATGATGTGCACCAGCACCATTAGCAATACTTGCAGCAATAGCAACAATAACATGATCAAAAATTGTTTAAAAGTTTATTTTTTTTTCCTGTTTTTAACCACTTGTCTAAAGTTCGTTGCATTCATTCACATGGTTTGTTATTAAATTGCTGGTAATTTACTTTAATTTTATTAGAGTTTTTTGTTTTTCAGCCGATAATGTTGTTGGTGTTTTTTTTCAATTTTTTTAGTTGGTGTTACAACGCCTGCAATATGTTTGTTAAATTTTTATTATTTCAATTTTTTATTTTACTGTAACCATAAGTCTTGTACCAAACACTTACTGGCATTGTCTTGTCATTACATTAAATATTAAACATGATTAATAGGCAAAAATTTATATAAAAAAAATGTATATGAATTTTTTGAAAACGTAATGGTTTGGTGAAAAACTGATTAATTCTTGTAAATCAAATATAAAAATAGACGTATATGTATTTTCTAACATATTTGGCAATAAAAACGCTATAAAAAAATATAATTTTATTTCATTTCCGCAAAATTTAATTTTTTTTTACTAATATATGAGGTTTGTTTCTTAAGTCTTTCATTTTATTTGGAGTTATTTCTTTAAATTTTGCATGTTTTTGAATTTGGGCTGAAACTGTTGCGTTTTTTATAACCATAAAGAAACGTTTGTTAGATTTAAACCATAATTATAAGTTAAAACAATTACTTCCAAAGAAAGTAATTTGATTACCCTAGTGTTTAGTAATTAAATTACTTTCTTTGGAAGTGATTGTGTTAACTTGTTATTATGGTTTAAATCTAACACACGTTTACTTCAATCGGTTAACCGTTCATCGATGAGTTTGAATCTATCTATTGTCCGACTAATTTAAAATGACCAATTTCGAGTAACGAATAACTCTAACAATTTTTTCGATTAATCGAGTTAAAAAAAATGTGTATGTCAGTTCACTTTTAAGTTTTTTAATTTGTTTCGTACTAAAAAGGAATAAAATATGATATAATGTGTCCGTTAACGTTTTAATTTACATATTGTATATGTTTAGTAGGTTTATAAGTTTTATACATGGCATCACATACTGATCTCATGAAAAAAAAAACTCTTGGGTCTCTTTAGAGAAAAAAACGTTCCGCAAGTTCCCAGTTCGTAAATTATCACATTTTTCACAATTCCTTACGATATTTTTAAAATATCCTTACACAGCAACAAACATTATTATACTTAAATGAAAGATTATTTCATGTGCACTCAAAAAAAAAGTTAGTAAATTCATTAAAATTTTAGTCAGGAGGGTGTTTGCAAAGGAATTGCTAATGTCAGCAAAGTCTTTTGATGAAAATTAGCGAGCTGATTTTAGCAACAAATTTAGTAGATTCCGCAAAAGTTTTGCTAACACTTAGTTGACTCAAAATTATAAAATTCTTGCTAAAATGAAAATGAAAATTATTCAAGTTCGAGGCCATACTCTATATTTCTTCATTAGGATATTGTCCTAACAAATAATCTATAGAGTTTTTTGTTTTCAAATTTATTATTTGACCCTTTCAGGAATGTGTTGATAGATCTATTTCGGGAATTTTCTAGGTTCTCATCATCAGAACACGTTTTGAAGGCGGTAACAATCCCATGCCAAACATCAAACATTCATATGAACTAGTTTACTCACTTCATGAGAACTAATATACATATGAGTTTGAAGTTAAAGATTATAACCTTGTTTCATTTTCATTGCACAATTAAAGGTCGAAAAAAACATAATTTTTATTTTTAATAAAAATTATAACAAAATTCTTGCTAAAAGTTAATAAAATTATTGCTGAATATTAGTGGACTAAAAAAACTCAAGAAATTTTTAGAAAAATTATACTTTTGTTAATTTATTTGCCGGAAATCTTAATTTTTGTTTCTTATTCTTTTAAAAATAATTTACAATACATTACACAATATAAAAATGTTCATAACCCCAAATTGACGATACGAATTAATTTAATATCTGAAAATATATAGAAATAATTCTATATGACAAATTATCTTTCAACTATTTACATCAATGGTTGTCTTAGCGATGTCATATTTCTAGAAACGAACCAAAAGGAAATAACAAAATATAAAATATACAACACTTTTTTGCCACAAAAAAAAGGAAATATACAACATAAGATGTGTGTCCTTGTCTTTCGCTTTAGCCTGTCTACCTGAATGTTAATTTGTTTGCCATTTGAACACAGTACATTAATAGTCACTATAATCATTTAGTTTACAAATACACATTTAATCATAATTAAATTTTAATATTTTATTTTGTCTTTAATTTAATTAATTGACAATTACTTTGGCAAGTCGGTAACAGCACAAAATTTAAGTTTTTTTATTCCGCAATTTATATGTATACGATACACATTGTTGGCGTCCTTTTGTTTTATTATGTATGAGAAACAGATACAAAAATTATGGTTGATTTTTTTATATGTCTTACAAGAGTTGTACTTTTTAGTATAATTTTTTTCGTCTCTACTACATCTTGACATGCCGCGACATCTATTTCATTCTGCGTATATCTTTCAATCTGGTGTCGTCCACACTTTTAACGTGCTTATCAGCACAATTTTTTTGGGCAAAACAAATTAGTAAAATATTAGTAAAACATTAGTTCACAACAGTTAAGTGCTGAATAAGTATAACTAAAATTTTTGGTGAAAACATAATTTCAGCAAAAAATAATATACTTGATTTACAAGACGTTTTACTAACTTATCTACAAACTTATTTTTTAAGTGTAGACATCACAACTATAGGACAATATTAAGACCAAAAGGTCCGATTTCCAGAAATTTAACGAAATTGTTAAAAATCTAAATATTCAACAAGAAATAAAAAATTGAAAAACTATTAGAATGTATTTAAATTTTTTTCAAGTTTTGGATTTTTTTTTTTTGTATTATTTTTTTTTATTCAGAAAAAAAATTTTTTACAAATAAAGATGTTGCCTCAGCGTCGCTAGGACATTATTGAGGCGAGTTGGCAAAAAGGTATATACGCTCAAAAAAAAAGTTTGTAAAGTCAGCAAAAAATTTTGCTGAGTCAGCAAAATTTTAGTCAGGAGGATGCTAGCAAAAAAATTGCTAATGTCAGCAAAATCTTTTGCTGAAAATCAGCGAGCTGATTTTTAGCAACAAAATAAGTAGATTTAGCAAAAGTTTTGCTAACACTTAGTAGATTAGAAATAAAAAAGCGTTGGTAAAAATTAATAAATTTTTTGCTGAATTTTAGTAGACTGAAAAAAAACGCAAAAAATTGTAAAAAAATTGTAATTTAGTTAATATATTTGCTGAAAATCATAAAACATATTTTTGTGATTCTTTTAAAAATAATTTACAATAATTACGAAATATAAAAATTTTCATATTCCCACATTGACGACATGAATTAATTTAATATCTGAATATATATAGAAATAAATATATATAACATAACAAAAATTTTCTTTCAACTACTTACATCAATGGTTGTCTTAATGATGCTATCTTTTCAATGACGAAACTGCCGAATATAATTCTAGAAACGAAACGAAAAAATAAACAAAAACAAACGAAAAAAACAACCCTTTTTTTTGCAATAAGAAAAAGGAACCATACAAATCTACCTAAGATGTGTGTCTTTGTCTTTCGCTTTACTCTGTCTACATGTCTGTATATGTTTTTTTCATGGTTGATTTTTTTACTTGTCTTGTTAGAGTTGTACTCCTCTTCTCTACTACATCTTGACATGCCGCGACATCTGCTTATCAGCACAATTTTTTTTAGCAAAATTAATTAGTAAAACATTAGTATATTAGTAAAGCATTAGTATAAAACAGTTAAGTGCTGAATAAGTATAACAAAAATTTTAGCTGAAAACACGATTTTAGCAAAAATATTTGCTAAAAAATAGTATACCTGATTTGCAAGACGTTTTACTAACTTTTCTACTAACTTATTTTTTTGAGTGTACTTTAAAAAACTTAGCTTAAATTTTTATACAAAAAGAAAAAAAAATAAAAAAAAGTTTGAAAAGAAAAGTTAAATTTTACAAATTCAAGTAATTATTACAAAAGAAGCATTTCCAAATTTTAAAGTAAATATTCTTTTAGCTTTTTCAAAGCCCGGATTCTACAGTTCACATTTTTCTTTTGGTTAAATCTATTTTCCGTTAATTATATAAATTAAACCTTATCTATTTTGCAAACAAATTTAAATCGAACAAAAATCTGTCTTTAAAACTTTTTTGATGACCGTGAAGAAGTAAAATGTCTTAAAATTTTCTTTATATTATTTCAAGATACAGACTGCTATGCCATATTATTTTTTTTTATATTTGCAAAACTTTTAGTTTTCTTATAAAAAAACTCTGAAAAGCAAAACACCTCAGTTTTATACATACTATATAATAAGATAAAAAAAATTAAATTAATAATAACACTGCGCAGCTCGAAAAATTAAGCAAGAGTGCCTACGATTAATGCTAAATATTTCGGCCACTCTGAACACGCTGTACTTTTTACTGGACCAAAGATTTCCAACTGATAGACTCCGATTTCAAAGGAATTCGCATACGTTATAAAGAAAAAAAAATTAAGATCGACATTGTTTTTTGGCATTTTTATTTATTTTTAAAACAGGAACAATAGGCAAATGGGGTATCCTCGGAAAGGAATTTCAGAGGAGAATCTGTTGATATATCGTTTTTGTAAAATTTGTTATTTCAAAAAATGTACAGGGTGGGCCAACTTCGACTGACTAATTTTAAATGCTAATATTTTTTTTATTATTACAGTGTTTAATTTAATTTATTTTGCAGGTAATCAGCAATTTAATAAAATTTTATAATGCCATCATACTCATTGAAAGAATGTGTAAAAATTGTTGAATTTTGATTAATTTTGCTTGCGAGAGAAAATGACAACTTTTTGAACAATCTCATTATGAACAGGTTCCTGTTCAAGAACAAGTTCCTGGCAGTCAAAATGTAAGGTTTCACTGTCACAGAACCAGTTCTATAACTGGTTATAGAACCGGTTGTAAAGCAACCTGTTCTAGGTCGAAATAGGACAAAAGACATATAAAAAAAATCGGTTGTAGAACAGATATTAGAACCTGTTATAATACACTATAAGTTGTTCTGCTTTGCTATTTTACTGGGAACTTTAAATTAAAAAAATTGGCAAGTTGAAAGGGTTGGCAAGACTTCTTTTTTGCTTGCCAAAAATAGATATATTTTTTCATTTGCACTTATTTGTATTACAAAATCTATTTTAGGTGAAATTTATAAATAACAAAATTTATTTTAAGTTTCGATGCTGATTTTTGCAAAATATTTTACTATTTTTTTTTTAAATTTTTTTATGTTTTATATTATAACAAATATTAACAAATCTACTTCCTATAAGATTTGCTAAAATTTGACTAAATTTTAGAAACGTTCACAACTTTTGCCTACATGTTCTAATATTTTATGCAGCTTTTTGAACATGAATTAGTAGATTTTTTTTTTTTTTTTTTTTTTAAGAGAAGCAACACTCAGCAAATTCCTCCTATTTTATTAATGTGTTGCTTTCTTTGGAAAGGGTATAGATAAGAGATTGAAGGTGGGGAAAGTTGAAGGGCTTCAGACATGGCAGCACTGAAATTGCGCGAGGTGATAAGTCTTAGAACAGTTGTTGCTCGCCACCTGATAGAGAGTTGGCGACTTATTGAAGCTTTTTGGTTCATAGCCCTGCTTTATTGTTTTACTTCGGTAGGGTTAAGTGCTATGGGAACACCGAAGGTGGGCGCTGCGATATGTATGAGGGATAAAAAACTCCAACATATTATTTTTCTACATTGATGTTGTCGCCGCCGGGGACAACACCATGCCCACAATAACCTGAATAACGGGTTAACTATTTTTGGTGTTTTTATGAATAACGCCCTAGCCTGCTAACCGCCTTGGAAGAATAATTGAAAACAATATAAATATACGTTTTTTTCAAAAATGGATCAGCATTTTCCACTGAAATTTGGCACTAGTTAACGTTTTCCAAAAAAAAATCGAAATCTTTTATTTGGAACTATTTGCAATAAAAATGGGGGGTATAATGAACGATAATCTACTAATCGTTTTTTAATGACATCGTAATGTATTGGTTTGGGGATTGGTAAAAAACCAATTAAATCTTGTAAAATAAATACAAAAATAGACAGTGAGAATTTTTTTAAACATATTTGACAATAAAAAAGCTTTTAATTATATATAATCGCTTTTACAATTATTTAAGGTTTGTGCCTTAAGTCTTTCGTTGTATTTATAGTTATTTCTTTAAAGGTACGTTCAGATTAGTCAAATATTTGACAAAAAACATGAAATATTTCTTTGCCGTAATCTGAACACAAAATATTTTTGTGTGTCAAACAGCAAATCAAACAAAATTATTTGCATTCAAATAAATATTTGACAAACTTAACCATAGTGTGAACACTAGCTATCAAATATTTTCTTCTGATTTGAGCAAATATTTATTTGATCTTACAAAAAAAATGTAAGAACAAACAATGGCAAATAAAAGGTGGTAAAATCGTCAAATATAAATTTTTTAAAAAATTTATTAATAAAAGGCTTTATAAAAAAACTGAAATAGATATTAAAAAAATTTAATCACTCAGATAATGGATTGGAATATTGGTCCAAAATGGAGCGATATGGAATGAAACGGGGAACGATTGGAATCGGAGCACTGTACACAATTGTGTTGTCGTACGTGAAAATAAAAATTTAATCATTCCGATAACAGAATGGAACATTGGTCCAAAATGGAACGATATGGAATGAAACGGAAAATGATTGGAATCGGAACACTGTACACATTTGTGTTGTCGGTATGGTGCGTTGTGTTATAGCCCGTTATATACAAGCCATTTTACAAAACGTCGATATTTTAAAATGTCCAGTATCTCCAAAACTAAGCGAGATAGACCAAAACGGACAAAATTGTTGCTCCACAGGAGTATTAGTATACCCTTATAACATAAATAGGCTAGGTCCGAGAGAGATCCCGAGTGATCAATTTTTAAAAAAACAGTTAGTTTTTCGATTAAATAAATCTATGTTTTTTACACTTTGATTAAATAAATATTTAATACAAATATTTGTTTCAATCTGAACGCTCGACATATATTTTTTCGTTTATTTTATTTGACACTATTTGAGAGCTGTTTGAACAAACAAAAACTATCAAATATTTGATCATAGTTTGAACATAAAATAAAATAATTTTTTATTTGACACAATTGGAAGCAAATATGTAAACAAATATTTTGTTCAAATATTTGATTAATGTGAACGTACCTTAAGTTTTGTATGTTTTATAGGTTGGATTTCAAATCTTTCTTTTTTTATAACCAAAAACAATAATTTTTTCGATTTAGGGCCATTATTACAACTTGTCTTTAAAGTAATTGTTAGTAAAAGGTAACTTTAGCTAAAGTGAGGAAAAAGTGAGCTATAATGTTTTTCGTTATTACAACTTCCCAATAAAATAAAATTAATATTTTTGATAATGTGGCAGCAACAAACTAAAAATCGATTATTGGTTTATGAATTGGTTTATAAAAATACGTAGTGGCAACGTACTTTTATTTATTTCTTTACAAACAAACAATAATTTGTGAAATTCGGTTGTGAAATTCGGTATTTTCTTCTTTTTATTTATAGAGCAGAAAATGTGGTAACTTTAAACACATAAAACTTACGTTTAAAGTTAAAGGCAACAATGTCTTCCCTTTAGCTTATGGATCACTTTTAGCTTAAAGTATACTTAAAATAACGAAAAACTAATAATCTGTCAGATAACATCCGAACTTTAGCTATTAGCAAGTTGTAATAATGGCCCTTAAACAATAATTATAACTTATTGACATTTTTCAACACAAGTGATTTTAAAAAAATTATTTGGTTACTCATCTGCAGTCGTTTTTTCCAATTTGATTTTTTCCTTATATCAGATATATACTTCATTATATACTATTTTCCAAATTAAAACAAATAAAAAAATAAATTTGGAGAAATAAAATTAACATTTAAATACAATTTTTATTATTTTTATTATTTCATGTTTAATTATTTTAAAACTAATATATATTTTTTTGTTTTTATTTAATTACAGATCGTTTAACACGACAAGCAGGGGATTTTTTATTATCACGAATTGTTTGTTCAATTTTAAAATAATATAAAAAACAAATTTAAAAAAAAAAAACATAAACAATTATTGCACTCACGCACATTGATTGTACGAGGAGAATGTACTTGAACGCCAGTAATGTGCATTAAAGATGCGTAAATAATGAAAGAAATTAAAAAAAAACTTAAAACACGCACTAATTGTTTAATTTGAAAATGATAAAGAAATAACGATTGTGTAAATATAATTATTTTTTTTTTTGGCAAGCTAAATGAAACAATAGAAATTTTGTTTTTTGTTACGTGAAAATTGTTTTGAAAATAAATCCCCATAAAAAACGTGAGCAGGCTTATTTGCCAATTAATTAATGAAACAACAAATCGGGTATATAAGAAATATTTAAATAACAAATTATAACAAAAGTAAAATCTTCTGCATCAGCAACAATAAGAAAAAAAAAGAAAATCTTTTCTTTTTTTTCAAATATGTTTAGTAATTTTTGTTGCATGCAATCATCGTTTAAATGTTTTTGGAAAATATAACAAAAGTTTAACAAATAGAAAAGAAAAAGTTTAGTGAAATTTATAAAAATAAAATAAAATCGATATAAGTTTAATTACAAATTTCATTTCATGTGCAATAATTACTATTTTTTTTTTTTAATACAATAAATTTATAATTGAGTGTTTATGTTTATAATAATATATTAAGTTCTCAAACCAAACACAATGTATCGTCCAAATTTTTACGAATCAACATGTCTGCGCTGCAACGAAACTGTTTATCAAGTTGATCGTGTTGGTCCTTTAAAGGATTTCACATTTTTTCATTCCGGATGTTTTAAATGTGTACACTGTGGCACCAAGTTAACTTTGAAGACATATTATAATAATCAACACAAACAGGATGATAAGGAGGTATGTTGCAGGATAAACAAAATTATTTAAAGTAGATTTAAGGTTTAAATCAATTCAGCTCAATTTATCTTAAATAGAAAATATTTTTACAAAATACATTTCATGTAATTCATGAAATGTTTAATAGGCTTAAAATTAGAAAACATATTCCCTCAACGTAGTTTCTAATACATTTTGCATGTATTAAAAAACATTTAATAAATCATCAAACATACAATCACGCATCGTCGGAATAGGATTTAACTCAAAAGTGCGAACACCAAAAATGTTTTCTTGATTATGTAGTTGAGTTGTCTCAGAACAATATTGCAATAAAAAACAAAATCTTTTATCGAGCACTTTTAGGGAAAATCCGTTTTGTCTTTGCAAAAATTCAAATTTTTCAATTTTCTCGAAAAACATACGAAATAACAACTTATGTCCAAAATTATTACTGATCAAAAATGTAATTGATATGTCATAATTTAAAATTTTCAAAAAATATTGTCCACTAAATAAAAATTATTATTTTGTGTAACTTGATCCATATATATATATGTTTTCACTTTTCACCATAAAAGACCCACTAGGAAATTTTCAGAATAACATCTTTCAGATATTGTTTAATTTCGGATATGAGATAGAGGATACACATCTAACGAACAAGCGCAGTTCTTTATTGTCCCAATATTATTTGTAAGGGCTACTTTTGATCCCATCTTTTTAACCCTTAAAAATAAGATTTAGCCTTTAATTTAGAGTCTAGTTTTTATTCATGCAACCAAATTTCAAAAAAAAACATTCAAATTTTGTTCAATTATTGACAAAAGTTTTGACAAAATAAGCAATTTTTATAAAATTTCCGGGAAAGGAGTCGCTTCAACCACAAACTCGAATAATAATTTTTCCAATTTATTTTTTTCTTTACCCGGTTAAAAATGAATTTATAGTTTAGCATATCCACATATACAATTTAATATGATTATGTATGTACCATATGTACAGTTTTATATTGTAGCATATATTATCTGATATTGCTTATATGACTTATATGGATCAGCATATAAACATATGTGACCATAACAAATTATGTTAATTTGTATAAGATCGCATTAATGAGATAAAATAAGATGAGACAAAAACTCCCATACAATTGAATTAAATGATATATTTTTATATCTAATTTTATATTATTTTATTTTATCCAATTATACAGAACCGATTGCGGCATCTAATCTGATTCAAAAAATTATGTTTAACCTGGTAATAACTATTATATTATAAAAATAAAAATCGCCATCTCCATTTTAGACATTTTATTTAATTAATTTTTAAAAGACGTTTTTGCAGTTTTATTATATTTGTGGGTCATTTTGGATTACATGCTAAAGTGGGTTAATGATATCCGATGAAGTCAGAATTGCATATCTGAATAACTTTTGAGTAGATTAAATGAATGAATGAATAAAATAAAAAATAATTTTTTTGGCAACTTCGAATTTTGGGAATTTTTAATAATAAAACACGGTTTTCTAAAATGGGCCATTTTCTGCCGAATTTCGGTATGGGTTAACGTTTCCAAAAAAAAAATATTTCTTCCATTTAGAACCATTTGCAATAAAACTGGAGGTATAACGAACAAATATCGACAAATCGTTATTTAAAGGACAACCTTAAACCCAGGTAATAAATACGAACCTGCCTCTTGTCAGATTCGGAAAGTCCTTTTATCAGAAATTTTATGTTAATTCAGCATAAAAATTCTGTTGATTCGGTTTATAGTAAATCTCAAAAACAAATCCAAAACAATGTATTTTAATTTTTATTCCCCGGTGAAAATCGGACCGTATATAATCATATATGGGCTTGCATATGATCATATATGGATATAGCTGGCCATATTTGTTCATATATGCTTCAATATATGACCGTAAATGATCTCATGTATTACCATATATGTTCGTATCCGAAATTTGAGGCTATATGGTCGTATATGATCATAGATATTCATATATGCTCATATATGATCCATACATATATGGTCATATATAAGACCATATATTGTCATGTATTAAATTATATATGGACATATATGGCCAGCTATACCCATATATAATCAAATACAATCCCATATATGTTCATAACAGAAATTAAATACTGTTGAATGTTTGTAAGACACTGAATTCTTTATTTTATCTAAAGTCCTTCCACGTGCGGACGGTGGCCAAACACTGTAATTTATGGTGGGATGTACACGTATTTATATGAAATTTAAACTCAGCATTCAATTATAAGCAAAAAATTATTAAAAACTAACTGTTTTTTAACTTTTTAAAGTGCACCATTTAGGCAACTCTCTTTTTGCAAAAACTTTAAAAAATAATTTTTTTAATCACACACAATAAAAATGTATTACCAACTGAAAATAATGCCAATACATTTTTATTAAAAGTTATTAAGGTATCAATTTTGTAAAAAATAAAATAAATATTGCATTTTAGTAAAGACGACATTTTGAAAACTTAATAACTTTTTACTAGGTTAGCATAAATCGCCATTGCACCATTTTTTCTGATAAAAATGCTTTTTAACTGTGTGCCATAAAAAAATACGTTATGTTTTTTGAAAAAATTTTATTTTTTCCGACCACTCTTTTTCTAAAATGTGTATTTAACAAACGGGAAAAAAAAGTTTGTTGTAAAATGACTTTTGATGTAGAATCGAAGGGTGAATTAAAATTTGATATAACTCTTTTTCCTCCCTAAATCTGCGCATTTTTTATTATTGCAAAAACAACAAAGTTAAACAGTGATGATATTCCAAAAAAACAAATAAATGTTATTCTTTTCTGACGAAATCTAATAAATCACCATGTTTTTAAGATTTATTTCACAATATTTATTTTTTTGAAATTTTACGAAATTTTCACTTAAATAAACACTTTCTCACTTCGAAACCGCGCTCTGCACACGAAAACTACTTCACAAAATATTTTGTAAATTCATTTTTCCATCAAAATATCTTAATTTCTTAATATAAAACACTCATTTAGCGCATTTTTATTATGGCCAATTTAATGTACATTTAAGAATCACGAAGTAGTAAACTCTATGTAGGAAACTTTAGTTCAAGTACTGCTGATATTTGTTCTTATAGTAAAATGAGAAAACTAATAAATTTGATTTTTCTCATTTTTAGAGATTTTTTAAAAAGTGTAATTCTTGGGCCACTTTTTTAAAAATCGAAATTTAAAAATTGTTTGTGGAAAAATAAAATGTATCTCTATGGCCAAAAGATACCCCACCTATATCACTTTACGATATCTTATTTCGTTTCAAAACCATGTTCATCTTGGAGGCCCCCATATAAGTAATTGAACAGGCTTTCTAACAATACCTGATTTATTTATTTATAATTGCTAAAAACCTTTCAAACTTTGAAAAACCGCTTACTTTAACAGCGTGACCACAACAAAGTTTTACTATTAAACTAACATGGAGACTCTCCCGATTGGTTCTCTTCGATCTTAATAAAATATGGATGTATGATAGAGGTTAATAAAATAAGGGACAAGTATTTTTTTAGCGGCCTAATCTCACGCTTAATGGTTCTTTTAACCCTTAAGCGTGAGATTGGATTTGACTTTTTAAATAATTGAGCTCTAGGTCACTTTTGTATTTATAAAATATCCTTCATTATTTTATATCCCTCCAATAATTCCACATTCTTTGAATGACATCTTTAGGGAGTATGAACAGCAAGAAACAATATTAAACACAAAAAACTTCTTGCCGCTGCCCTCCACTCTGGTCAACACAACATTTAAATGTTTATTGTGTCATAATATTTCAAATCACGTTTCTTAAAATGACCCAGCAAAACTTTGTATTACCCGGTAATAGGTTTGGGAATAAGAACTTAAGGTCGGTAACTAGTTACTTTTCTATTACAAACCCTGTTATTTTAACATGGGCATGTCCATTTTGTCCTTAGAAAACACATATTACCTCCAGTAAAAATATAATAAGTTTTTTTTTCTGAAAATGAGTCCGAAATAAATAGAATCGATGGTCAGAACCTTGCAGTTTCGTTTGTAAATTTAACAAGTTACAACAATTTTTTAGAAAACATAGAAAAAATATTCTAACTAGAAAAATAGTAAAAAAAACAATGTCATTCTTATTTAATTATAACCAACAAAAGAACATTATTTTTTATCATTTTGATCTATTGCAATTTTTATATAAAAAACCAAAATATAAAGTAAAACCAACTTATTTTTTCAAACTGCATAATATGTAGGTGAATTAGTTTTAACGTTAATGCTTTAAAACGTGAATGTATGTCGACGTCTGAACACTAAATAAGGTTGACGTTTGATTAGACCTGTTAACCGGCTACACTACTCCATATATATAGATAGACGGCAAAATGTGGAAAAAGTGTAGAAACAGCAACAACGAACGACTGAATGTTTGATTAAATAAAAATTGTTTTTTTTTCTGTTGTTTAGAAGAAGCAAGACCATTTAAAGTTTTACGTAACTAACAAGTAGATAGAAATATAGACACAGATACACACACAGAGATAAGCAGTTAAAGTCAGAAATGAAAATGAATTATTTCAATAAATAATTTTTCTATACTAGATTAAGAAAAGCATTAATAGAATTTAAAATCAACAAGTTTGTTTCTTAAGTCTTTTGATTGGAGGCATACTAAAATGCAATGAATCGTATATTATTTAGATTACATTTTCGTCACTATAAATAGGGAAATTTCCCCCGTCAGCAAAATCGAAAGAAAGGAAAAAAAGAAAAGAAAGGAAAAAAGTGGGGAAGAAATAAAAGAGGAAAAAAGGAGAGAAAAAGAATGAAGTAAGAACAATTAAAAATTTGTTATGCATAATTAGTTGAAATTTTTCAAGTTATCAATTGGCAAACACGTGAATTTCGTTTCTAACTAGATGGCTTGTTAAAAATATGCGCATTTGTATATTTTATGTTCGTGGCCTTTTGATCGAATTTTTATTACCAGAGAACCAGAAATATGCTCTAGAAAATAGATTTCATGCCCATAAAAATGCCATAAAAAACAAAAAAATATGCTCTTTTCTTTAAAAATCCGTATTTTAAAGCTTATTTTATAGTAAAGTTTTACTAACTTTTGTGAAATTTATATCAACTGCTAACAAAAGAGTGGATAAAAAATAAATTATACCTAAGTCAGTAGTCTTAAAACTAAAAATTAAAATTTGCAAAAATTGCCAAAATTAGTGTTACAACCCCCAGAAAATTTAGAAAATAACTTTGGATATTCAAAAAACCGAAAAATATTATAAAAAAATTAATTTGCTAAAAAAAAAATATATAAAAATATGCTAAAAAACTTGATTTTTTTCCCCAAAAATATGTTCTTATGATCAAAATATGCCAAAGTACGCAGTTAAGAGCAAAATATGCCAGAATTCGTCAATTCGTTCTTCTGAAACGGATAAATATCTCATCCATTTTTCAATAGGACGCACAGGAAAAAACATGATACAGCATATTTCTGGTTTCCATTTTTATTTAATTTTCAATAGCTGTTCGATTTCGACACCTGTTGGTTGGAAATTATAAAAAGTGCAAGTGAATAAACAAAAAAGTAATAAAAATCTTATCTTTGGTAGAAAATTTTAAATATTTAGTGATTTCTAAATAAAGTTAATTAAATAAACTTTTCAAATCATGGTATATATGAAATCTTAATCCTCCATTAATGTTTAGAACTATGACACTTGCTAAATAAATGCATTATTTTGAATTGTATCTTCTAACGTGAAAAATATCTTGAATTATTAAAAAAAAATAAAGAAGGATTTTTCGAACTTCCTTGTTAAAACTTCAAATATATTATTTATGAGAAGTTTTTCCTATTCTGTCTGACTTCGGTGTGGTTAGAGCTATGCACTCAAACCATATAAAACCATAAAAAAATCGAATTTTTAATCTCAATCCCTTTCATTTTTAACCAAACATGGTATGAATGGTAAGTGCCATATAGATATGACATAGTCCAAATCCAGTTGGTAGCTCCTACGGTTGCAAAAATATCGCATTTTAAAATTTTCAAAAAAAAAATGAAAATTAAACAAAAGTAGTTGTATAAAATCGTTTATATTTTTTTAACGATTAAAGCTATGATTCATTGATACCTCATTTGAAAGCTACTGTTATAATAAAATAATTTTTTAAGAGTAAAATACATTTTTTAAAAGTCCGCAGATCAAACCGCAGTATTTCAGAAACTGTTTTTTTTTTAATTCTCAAAAAAAATATGTTAATTACAAATTATTTCCCATATGTCGTTGCCAAATCCTTCATGGAACTCTTACGGAATCCAAAGTTATGAATAAAAATCTGAAAAACGATACTAAATGTAGTAGAAAAAAAGATCAACACAAAATAATATTTTATTGAAAAAATAAAAATCAAAGTTTTACAAAAGAAATTGCATATACTTGGCCATATCTTTTTAACGGCTTAAGCTAGGGGAGTCATTGATACCTCATTTTAAAGCTACTTAAATCATGGTTTTACTGGTATTGAAAATATATATACTTTATAAAGCAAAATGCATTTTTTCAAAATCTGTGATTCAAACCACTGTATTTCAAAAACCTTAATTTCAAAATTTTTTTTAAAATATGTGTTAATTAAAAATTATTCTTCTATACCGTTGCAAAATCCCTGTATGGTAATCCTGCTGGCTCCAAAGTTATCGATTTTTTAATTATATTTTTTGCATTTTTATGCATAATTTTGGATTCCGTAAGAGTTCCGAAAAGGGATTTGGCTACAGCATTGAGGAATAATTTGTAATTAGCATATTTTTTTTAAGAATTTTAAAAAGCCAAGTTTTTTAAATACATCATTTTGAACCGCGGATTTTAAAAAAAAAATCAATCTTCAAACAATTATTTTTTTCTAATTTTATTTAAAGTGCGATAATAGTAGCTTTTTAATAAGATATTAACGAATCCGTAGCTTCCACCGTTATAAAGATATAAACAATTTTATACGACTACTTTTGTTAAATTTGTGATTTTTTCGAATATTTGGACGTTTATGTACGACTACTTTTGTGAAATTTTCAAACATTTTTCATATTTTTTTTGGAACGCGATTTTTCAAGATCCTCTGGGATAAACTTTCCTATACCAAGATTGGTTAAAATCGGAAAGGGTGGAGGAAATCGAGTGGTTAATTTTATATGCTTTCAGTCTATTGGGACACTGAAGAAAATATAATATTGTGTAAAAAAACAATTTTGGCATTAGAAAAAAAAAAATTGAATTAAAATTTTTTTAGTTAGAATTAGATCTAATGTGATGCAATTAAATAAAATTTTGTACAACTTGATGTATATTAGGTACAATTTCATCCCAATTTTATCCCCATACAAAGTTTTGTGTATTATATATGATTGTATAATATGTAATTGCTGTTCCCAGTTTTTCTCAACAATTATATCAAATTATATATAACTTCATAAACTAATATATGTATATGACTAATGTTATTTTTACAGTTTTTTACGAAGGTGAAACTGTGGAGCCAAGAAATAATGGCTCTGTTTCAATAATTAACTCTTGACAGGGTTGTTTTTTTAGAAAAATTAGCTTTTCTCAGACTTTTTCACTATTAAAATGCATAAATGTTTTTTTTCGTCTGTTTGAACTATTAGCATATGTTAAACTACTATGGTAACTAACGTGGATCAAAAAAAGTTATGATGTGGAAGAAGCTCAACTTTTTTTTTTGTTAATTTTCATTAAAAGTATATAGATAATTTTCGCAAGTCTTTCTTGTTAACAAAAATAAACATTTTGTAAGTTAACTTACTTAGAAATTTCAACTCCGGAATTATATAATTACATCTGAAGTCACTTTGAAAATATTTTTTATATGGCTCCACATATAATTAAATGTAACTTTGTAATGGACTATATATAATCATATCTGAATTCAATTAAAAAATAAGACCAGATATATTTCTATATAATTTTGTAGGGAACAATATAAGCCTTTATAAAAAATAATAAAATAAATATTTTTAATGTTGGGTCACATTAAGTTTTATATAATTATAGGTACATTTATGTTGAATTATATATGAATGCATATATTATTCTAAATTGTAAATATAGTCCCAGGAAAAAAAAAACACATTACCAAAACAAGGCATTGCCATATAATCGCTTACGTTTCTGATTGCCAAATTTCTGAACTGCATTACCAAACACATTGCAATGAGTCAGTAAAAAAAGGAAACAGTTGTGTAACCAATTCTTAAAGTAAGAAAGCGATCACATAATGGTTTTTTAAATATAATTAGTTCTTTTACGAACTAACAAACTATTTGTAACTTATATTTGTGATAATTTTAGTTCAATTTGTAACCAATTACCATTTTGTTATAAAAACTCTTATTAGCACTAGTTACCCAATAAGAAATGAGAAATTATTATAATTAAAAAAATGCTCATTAATATTTTAGCCAAAAATACTTAGTTTTGTAATAAAATAAGTGCTTCTTAAAAAAAATACTTACAATTTTAATAAAAGAACTCCTTCTTTTTTTAACAAACGAAGTAGTTCTGAAAAAAATAAGGTAACTGGTTCTTGGAAAGAAAAATATAATCAAATCTAAAGAATCAATTCTTTTCAGTCTCACGCCCTGTTAAAAGAATCGGGTTGGTAATCAGGTTGGGAAGGCATTATAACCAAAATTCCTGATTACAAAACCGATTACCTTTTTGAAAATTTTTTGCTGGGGTAATATATAATTAGATATATTAAGTATCAAACTTGTATAAAAGACAAAGTACCGTCTATTTTACTCCCCCTGTGTGGTTTATAAACTAAACAAAATATAAAAAGGAGAGAAAAACAAAAAAACGTGTATTGAATATCCGCCAGAGGTGGACCTTGCACATAACAAACAAGTTTTCAATTTATTTTTTGATCAATGGTTATAATCTTTAACTTCAAGCTCATATATTAGTTCTCATGTAGTGAGTAAACTAGTTTATATGAATGTTTGATGTTTGGCATGGGATTGTTACCGCTTTCAAAACGTGTTCTGATGATGGGAACCTAGAAAATTCCCGAAAAAGATCTATCAACACATTCCTGAAAGGGTCAAATAATAAATTTGAAAACAAAAAACTCTATAGATTATTTGTTAGGACAATATCCTAATAAAGAAATATAGAGTATGGCCTCGAACTTGAATAATTTTCATTTTCATTATTAAGTATAATTGTCTATAAGACAATATAAAATTATATATTGCTATATATACCCCATAGAAATATTTTTGAAACAACACAAAGCTATATACAATTAGATACAAATATATATGCCTTAAGATATATGTTTATATGACTACATAAATTTATACATTGAAATATTTAATAGTATAAAATTATATCTGAACATATGTAAACTTTTTTACTTTTTAAAAATCAATTCTAAAAACAGAATTCATTCTTTGCAACACTGCTTTAACTATGCCCCAACAATGTATTTTTTATTAACTATGGCTATAAAATAAAGTTTTAATCAAAAATTGCCAAAAGCATTCCATTCATAGTTTTTTGATTAAACACGAAATTTTAAGTAATAAAAAATAATAATTTTAAGGCAAAACAGGAAAAGATTAGACACAATTTTAAGAAATACTAAATAAAATTGCTCAGAAATTATTATAAAATTTATTGAAATATATTATTTTTTTATTTATTTTCCTCCTTAGGTATATTGCCATTCTCATGTACCAAAGAGTGGACCTGGTCATTTGGATAACACATCTGTGGGTATAAGACAAGCTTTAAATGCTCCACGTACAAATAAATTTGTCAATGAACAAATACGTGGTACACGTTCAGAAGTTGATGGTAAGTTTTGTAATTTTGCAAACATTAATTGGTCATTAATTAATAGTTAGCTTTTCATTAAACATAAAAAACCACAAGATTTTAATTAAAATTTGTGTGGCAACATTTTAAATTTAAAGTATTTTTGTACAAATCAGTTGGATTCTTTAATATTTTTGTAAATATTTTCTATATTTTAAAGGAAGTTTTGGCTCAAGACAATCAACACCAAATGGTTATGGTAGTCGCGAAGTTAGTTCACCGTCACAAAATGATTCCGATTACAAATATGGACGATTTGATGCAAGTGCCTTACATATTGCACATGCTCTTAAACAGACTGAAATACAAAAGGCTTATAATAAGGCGAGAGAAAAACCGATTGATTTCTATTTGGTAAGTGAAAAGATGTATTTAACAATGTTCTTTTAACTGTGATTCTCGTATTTTTTGAATATGTATGTATTTTATCAAGCCACAAAGTATGTGTCTTAAGTCTTTTGTTTTTATTAATAGAATTCGAAAGAAACAAGTTTGTTCCTTAAGTCTCTTGTTTGCTGATACACAGAAAATTTAATGAATGAAGTGTTTATTTACTTTACGAACATGTTTTATTTTTTTTATTGCTACGACTGTGCAGGTCAATTTTAATTGGAGATGCTTAACCCATTCCTGTCCACTATTGCATATGAATATTTGGAATCCAACAGCCCCACTAAAGTAAAAAGTGTGTCGGATTAATGTCAGACTTAAAGATTTATTTTTTTATAAATTGCAAATAGAACGTAGAAAAACTGTTAAAATGTTTCGAAAAAGTAAGGCGAAGTAGATTAAAAATTGTGATACTTTGTTTTGTTCTGTAACATGTGTTTTAATACTGGCGATGATACAGTGGTGGGTGCGCGGTGGGGGGAGGGGGGAGTGGACATTTCTTCATCTTAGGAATAATTTTGTAATTTTGCATACAAGTTCACAAGTTAGGTAAGAAAATGTATAAAAAAAAACTAATTGTGGTTACTGTATGTATACGTATTATTAACAATAACATTACTAATAATACGTATACGTACAGTAGCACTAGAACACATATTTTAAACTTTATTGAAAATTCGAGATAGACAGTAATCAACGATTTTTTCTCGAAAACGAAGCCGAGTAAGATTCTAAAACTTTCTGGGTAATTAGAAAACCATTTAAGCTTTTTTAGAAATAAAAAATGGAACAAAAGTTAGCCGGGTTTTAGATAAATTAAGTTTTTAATTTTTTTCTTTTTTTTTTTGTTTGTTAAAATAACTCATACAAAATTGAATTGACATTTCAAAATTTCCAGTATTTCTAAATTATAAAATGTATATATATGGACAATTTGGATATGTGATCGATTCGACAAAATAAATAAAAATGAGTTTAAACTTGGGGTAAAAAATACCCCAATTTTTGCTATGTGTGTGTTTTTATTCTTCTTTTAAAGGAACAATATACAATTTTTTTTAACAAATAAAAAGTATTTGGATGGCCTTTCCTTTTGGGTACAAAAAATAATAAAAAATAACAGAAAAGTTTGACAATTTTTAACCACACCTACTTCGCCCACTTTTTGAAAATATTGAAAAAGTAGATTCATGATTTATTAACACATAACCTAAACGTCACAAAGCGTATAAAATGTGAGATTTGATCACTTTCTTTGAGAATATTACAGTGTCCGGACTCTTTGTAACTGGTAGTTTTAAAAACTTTAGTATATTTCGAAAAAAAATTAAATTTTCTAAGAATATTTTTCTATGAAATAAATTTGTTAATTTATATCTGTTTTCTCTACACTCACAAGAACTTTTCCATAAAAAATCAACAGTTATTTAAAAGTTTAATCGGTAAAGTTGTTTCAATGGAATATACAGTAAAATTAACAAAGAAATATATTTTTCAACTTCCTGTCTGTTATTCAATAAACAAAATAAACAAAAAACGGACTTTCCGTAGTAGTTAAAATATTCAGTTAAAATTTTCTATTCAAAACAAAAAGTTGTTATATTATATTTAGCAATATGCCAAAAAACAACTTTTTCATTTTCAAGCTATTAATCCCGAATGATTTTATATGTTTCGGGGGTAGAGTCAGGTACCCTACTTGCTTATTAGAATGCCCCTCACTTGTCCTAAAACGGATATTTAGGGTGGCCCTTAAAACTTGGATTTTTTGACTTTTTATGAATTTAACGCATTATTTATGTTAATAGCTACAAAATCAATGTTTTTATGTGTTGAATAGTTAGTTTGGGTAGTAATCTTCCATTTTTGGTTTTTGTTGGAATAATACACAGAAAAAAACAAAGTGGCAACAACAAAACTTGGAAGTAAGAAAATACTACTTCTAACATTTAGCGCGGCACAAATTGGGCTGAATATTATGGCTTGCCATGCAACACAGTTGTTAATGACATTAAAATCTAAATTCTGCCGTGGTGCTTGGCAATCGCATTTTTCGTTTACAAGAAAATTAGGAAAATGTAAAAAAAGGCGAAAAAAATGAAAAAAATGGGGTTTTTTGACCTTCATTCACTTATAACTTTTGAAGTAAGAATGTTATCTTCAAGCACCACGGCAGAATTTTAGATATTTTAGTCATCAACAACTATGTTGTCTCCCAAGGCATAATATTCAGCCGAATTTGTGCCGTATTACAAACAGTACAGCCTATTTTCGACAAATTTTATTTATTGATTAAAAAAACAGGGTGCATTTTTAAAAAAACGTAAATTTATGCTACTGAAATTAGTAATACATTAGTTATTAAGAACATAGACACTGTTTTCACTTTGGGAAACAAAATTGCTTTCCATGTGATAAGTAAATATACTTATATTTCATTTACTATTGCGATAAAGCGGCAGTAGATATTTTAGCCGTCACCTTTGCGTGCTTATGAATTACACAGCCTCACAAAAATATAAAAAGGTTCTGACCCAGAAACCAGACCCACCAATCCTTATGTATTATGACCTCCTGAATGCGATGCCGCCATAAGAATTGAATTATATCGTTCGGTTTTCATGTAATTTACAAGCAAAGTCCGCAAAGTGAACGTACCTAATTTGTAAATTTGATCATGTTAAAAAGTGTTTGTTTAAATCCATGTTACTTTTAAAATTTTTGACAGATTTTATTTCAATAATTCAATAAAATTGATAATATTCAAAAGTTGTCATTACCTTGTCTTCCTCAAATTATTTCATTGTAAATAGTCCGTTACAAGTTTTTTAAGTTATTGTTTTTTATTGTTTTTCTTTGTATCAATGCTTTTATTTAGAACATTTTTTACTGATTTACTCTTATTTACTCTCTTAGAATATACAAATAATTGATAAGAGCATCTTTATTAGTGTGATCAATAATATCAGAATTGCATGCTAATTATTGCATAGGTGTAACGATAATAATTTGTTATTATCTTTTATAATTTATTCTTAATTGATTAACTGAAATTCAAGTAAAAAGAAAGTGGTTTTTTAATTTTTTTCCATTTCTGTTTTCTTTAAAAATCATTTAAAAATGTATCAAATTTGTAAAGCTTCTTTAAATTGTTTATATGAAGATACTTACAGGCATTTAAAATGGAAAAATGGTTTGAAAAATAGTGATGTGTTTGACTTTTTTAAACTTTTTATGGTTAAAAATATAAATGCGCTGTGTACTTACGGTAAAGATAAAATTTTTGAATTTTTAAACGAAGTAGAAGGTCCTCTCGAAAGAAGAACAGTGCTACGGAAATTTTATTACTTTAAATTGCAATGCACCAAAAAGTCTAAAGAGGTCTTTTTAAACCTTCAATTCGATGGCATATGCAAAAAAGTGGATTGGTACTATCTCATTATCTTATAGATCTTGTCTTTCTCATTCGGTTATTTTTCATCCGATTTTCAAGTTTTTTTTTTTTTGTTGGAAAGGTATTCAATTACCTTTCTAATTGTTGAATTTTGTTAGTACAAATTATTGCCGCTAGATGGCGTAAAATTCATTTCTTTTAAAAAATGCATCAAAACACCCTGTATTTGCAAATATTTTGAATTCATATGTTCTGCAAAAGTATTCGCCATATGATTTTGTACAAAGTTGCCAAACAACATTTGCTCGAATTTTGGAAATTTAACGGTCAAAATTTTGATTTTCTTCAAGAACCTAAAAATAACGGTAATTTTGTAAATAACGGAATTATAAAAAAGTCGCGGAACAAAAGTTGCTTCTGATACCCTAAAAAACCATTTTCAACAATAAAAAAGTTCTTTTTCGCAAAAAGTCGATTTTGGCATATTACTAATTATATTGAGTATTGAAATAAACGAAAATCTATTGTTTTTACGGATTTTGTCAATTAATTTTTCAACAGTTGAAAATAAACTAAAAATTACAATTGTTTTAAACGAAAAGTAAGTAGTCCTGTTTTTAACTGATTTTCAGTTAGTTTAATGTGTATATTCAGTAGTCTTTACGGAAAAAATATTGTGAGTGTACTTAAAGTTTCAGATTAATACCTAGAGAAGTTTGCACAGGTCATCAAAGGAGCGATTTTTTACCTTCTAAACTTTATGTGTACCAAATTTTTATCAAAAATCTAGTACACACCTCAGAAACACATTTCTAAAATTTTTAGTTCAGAGTTGGGCAGAACATCAAGTGGGAATGTTTTCCCTCTTACCCCTCCCCAACATTTTTCTACGTTCTTGGGAAAAATTCTAAAAAGTGCCTTGTAAGTGAATTCGGTCGTATTCCAGGGAACACATATTTTAAATTTCAGATTTCTAGTCAAAAAAAAACTCCCATTCTTAGCACATTCCTGGCTAATACTCCAAAGCTGTAATTTTCAATTAATTCTCGGCTTGTTGGCCATCTCGGGATTTAAATGGTCAAAATCGGGTTCAAAAATGGGCATTTATTTCGTTTTATTATGTATTTAAACCGAAGGAACCATATGCAAATGTAGTATCGTTGAAAAACGGATTTTAAAAAGTTCTAATTTTTGGAGGTACTTTATAAGTATATACTGCAATGGCTGCCAAATGCACATATTTTTTCCTTATTAAATTTAAACGGACTTGTTATTTTTTGAGTTTTCAATATTCCTGCCGGTTTAGGTTTAACAAAATTTCCCGGAATCACATATTTGTGTGCTTCTTTAAAGATTCTCTGTGTTTAACATAGACTATGCATATCAAACTTTATATTTTATAAATTACAATAACGTTGTGTAATTTTTTTTAAATATCGTTCATTTCAAATGTGCTGTCATACAAAATTTTTTAAAAAAATTTGTTTTTTTACATATTCCTTTATTTTTGTATATGAATTATATTATTTATTTCTAAATCAGGTTATGTACATATGCGTTGATCAGCTTTCCAGTGATATATAACATGATATACATTTAATTTACATAAGTGCATAAAAAGCGAATATAAGTTATTTGACTTATGCTCCCTTACAAAAACGTACCGAAGCTCTTTAGTATTACTCTAGCATGTTTGGCAATATGTATATCAAAATATTTTTCTTGAAGAGTAGATTAATAATTAATTTAAATAATTTAAAAAAATTTTAATTTGAAAGAAAGCTCCCACACATATATACAAAAAAAAAATAAAACAATATATAAATATATTTTATGTTTTTTTTTAATTTATCGGTTTATTTACATATAAACTTGTTTCATTGAAAACAAATTAATAACAAAATACATTCTGTTTTAGTTCTTTAAAAATTTAATTTAATTTTAAGTATTTCTTTAAAAGAACCCAGAGTTAAACGCTAAGTACAAGCTTACCATTAACCCAGTTTTAGTGAATTTTTCCTATGAAAAATTCTGATATTATGTGTAAAAATTAAAGAAACAAA
Source organism: Delia radicum (assembly GCA_021234595.1). Taxonomy (NCBI): domain Eukaryota; kingdom Metazoa; phylum Arthropoda; class Insecta; order Diptera; family Anthomyiidae; genus Delia; species Delia radicum. Next base: position 103,860,677 of record CM037855.1, on the reverse strand, counting down.
ACAAGAGTGTAAATAAAAAGAAGAATAAAAACAAAAAGCGTGTATTGTATATATATCAAAGGTAGAGTTTGCACATAACGAACAATAATCTTTAACTTTGAGCGCATATATTAGTTCTCATTTAGTAAGAAAACTAGTTCATATGAATGTTTGATGTTTTGCATGGGATTGTCACTTCTTTCGAACCTAGAAAATTCCCGAAATAGATCTATCAACACATTCCTGCAAGTGGTCAATTAAAAAATTTGAAAACAAAAACTCTATAGATTACTTGTTAGGACAATATCCTAATAAAGAAATATAGAGTATGGCCTCGAACTTGAATAATTTTCATTTTCATTGCCCAATTAAAGGTCGAAAAAACATAATTTTAATTTTTAATAAAAATTATATCAAACTAGTATTAAATAATACAAAAAAATATTAAATTTTTTTTTTTAGTTTTTACTTATACATATAATATTAGGATTTTTCTTAGGAAATAAGCACCACAGGTAAGAATATCAACTTAACATGATTTTTGAATGAACTATTGAAATATTTATGAGAAAAAATTGAAAAGTTGATATCTCCGAAAAAGGGGCGTTTGGTGTATCTCGTAAACTAAGAGATCTAGAATCTGAAGCATGAAGTTTCATCGAGTCACCAGAACAAAATCAAACAAAGCATTTTTGGTTATTCTTGCTTTAGTGGTAAATGGGCTAAGAAGTTTCAAAAATTCGATTTTTGGGGCCATTTTAGGGTGTGTAGCAGGGGAACCCTAACAAGAATCTGAAGTCAAAATAGAAATATATGCACAATATAAAGAGTCGGTAGCGAAAGGGTTAAATCCCTAAAGTAATTTGGGTGGATAGCAGGGGGAGGGGTCATACATGTCAACCTTTTTCATTTTATTTAAGGACCCCTAACAAGAATCTGAAGTCAAAATATAAATATTTGCACAATAAAAAAGTCGGTAGTGAAAGGGTTAAATCCCTAAAGTTAAATTTATTTTGTAAAGAAATAACAGAAGGTGATTTTTTATTAATTAATTTTCAAGGAAAACATGTTTTTTAATGAACAAATCAAAATTTGAAAAAATATGTTTTGTGTATATTTGTTTGGGAGCTTTCTTTAAAATAAAAAAAAAATAAAAGAAAATTATATTTCTGTCTATTTTTGTATGGGAGCTTTCTTTACTACTTTAAATATTCAGAATTATTTAAATTAATTATTAATCTACTCTTCAAGATAAATATTGTGATAGACATATTGCTTATGATCAGCAAATGAAATGGCCATACCATTGCAAACAAAAATGTTAAAGTAGTACAGAGAAGGGGGATTAACTTTTTTCTTTTGTATATTTTTTGCAACTTTTTTTTCAACTTTTTTATAAAAATCTGGAAAAATTTTCTAAATCTGCTAGAGGTCAATAAATTCTTTCGAACATTTTGAATAGCCTGGAATTGTCCAGTTAAAAATCAACGAATCCGGTTAACTAGCTAAAACTTTCTAAATCAAAGTTCTTTTTATGAATATTGTTGCCAAAATATAAGGGCTTTAAAATTAGTTACCCTGCGGGAAATTAAAAGTCGATTGATCCAAAGTGACAATTCTGTAATATATGTTTGGGGGGGGGGGGGGCACGTCACAAAACTGGTGAAACCAAAATTGTGGTATACAAAAAAGTATTAATTATCACCAAAATATATCACCAGCATATAACTTATTCAACACTTGAAACATTTTACAATAATATTTATAAATTAAAATACAAAATGTTCGCATATTGGTGTCGAACTATCTTGTCAAGATATTTTACACGTTTCCTAGTTTTGGTTCTGTTATATGAAAGTGACCGGTACTTTTAACATGGGCTTGTCATAGGAGGTGACAATTTGCTACCTGTAGAGCACTGTGTGACGTATCGAATAACTTGACCAAGGAAACCTATCACCATACAGACTGAAATGAATATACTACTGGACAAGTTAGAAGTAGGTAGTGTCAAAGTATGACATTTTTAGATTTTATGTGATATGCAACATTACCAGTGGGAAAATAATTATCACGTGACTGGTGTAGGTGTACGTATCTCAGAACTGGAGAACAATTATTGAAGGAAAAGTAGTCACATATTACGCGCAATGTGTTCTGTAATAGGGGTAGTTTGACTGAAATAGTTTTTAGCAAGTAACCTGTCACTTTTTATTCAGCGTATGTCATATTATGCACGAGTTGTTAAATAGCCCGTCCGGAACCAATCACTGCACTTTTCCAAAAACAGTGTGGGTTACCCCCTCTTCAAAAAAACCTTAAAAAAGGCACAACAAAAATCAATTTTATAATTATCTTATTTTGTCTATACTCAACAAAAACGAAGTTTAAGATCGCCATATCTGGCAACCCTGGTCACAGTTCCGTGTTCAGTTCTTTTAAGCCAGTGGAGTGTTAAGTCTTCATTTCTACTGTCACATAGTCGGTACAGATAAAATTCCTTCAGTGTTATGTCTGCTGTGTAGCAGTCAAGTGACTGAATCCTTTGGCACTTATTGCCATGTTTTCATCCACTGCTAACGGCTTTGAACCAGTTCAATGACCAGTAGCAACTTCAACTGCAACGACCTTAGTTGCTTCAGTACACTTTGATGTTCTGTTGCTTTTTCTCCAGTTAAGTGATATATCTGGTACCAACCAGTGAATGTTTTGTCACCATAACTATAGTCACGTGATTGGTCATTTCACCAAAATTAACACTTTTTGGTGCACCACAATTTTGGTTTCACCAGTTTCGTGACGTGCCCCTAAATCATATATCACAGGTTTGGCACTTTGGATCAATCGACCCTTCGTTTCCCGCAGGGTACCTACTTCTAACTTGTCCCGTAGCATAATCATTTCAGTCGGTACGGTGATATGTTACCTTGGTCAAGTTATTCGCCATGTCACACAGTGCTCCACAGGTAGCAATTGTCACCTCCTATGACAAGCCCATGTTAAAAGTACCGGTCACTTTCATATAACAGAACCGAAACTAGGACAGGTTCATACACACAAAGTTCTAGTCAGGTGACCATACCAGTGACTGGTCCATTCCCAGCAGGGTAATTTTAATCGAGAATTCATCCAACCCAGGTTCATCTTAAACAAGTTTTACTGTTATAAGATTGAGATAACAGTAGTTTTACCGCTTTTTTTTATTGACTTTTTATCTTGCGTGCATGTTATTATCATATTCAAAGTTTTCATAAGAATTTAACCAATCAAATAATTCCTGTCATAAATGCATTGTTGCTGCATTTATAAAGAATATTAATTATTTGAATAAAAAATATAGCTAACGCATTGTAAAATATTAACAAAATAATTCTTGCGGAACAATAATTTTCTTACATGATTTTTCATAATAAAATTGTTCTTAGCAGCCATAAATACAAACATGATTGTAAAGTTATTATTTTCTTAAACAAACATAAAAAATATGTTCAATTCATCTCCCTCGTACTTCTAAACATTATTTAATGGTCAAATAATGTGTGTATGTTGTTTTAGAGTTTTTTGTTTGTAACTTCTTCTAAATGTTGTACATTATACAGTTGTAATAATGTGTTAATATTATAAATTAAGAGATTATTTAGTGCAGAACATCCGATCAGAATAACAGAAGAAAAAAAAACCCGTAGCTGTAGTATAACAAACCAACAACCAACTAACCAAAAGTACTTAAAGACCATTATCAGAATGTACACTTGTTTCATTGTCTATTGCAATTAGGGTTTTTAACCCGGGAAACACCGGAACGAAATTAAAGAGAATTTTTTTTTATTTTTCACTTCCCGACTCCTGGGAATTTTGGACGGGATTGGCGGGAACTAAAAAAATACTTAAACAACTGATACATTTTTACTACCGTTATCCGATTAAAAACCATTTCAACCTTATAACCGATACTAAGCAGAATTTTTCGTGATTTACATAAATCACGTGTGAGTGTGAACGAAACCTAAATTTATTTAGGTGATCGTGAGTAAGTGTGAGTAGGAAAAAATTCTTCGTGAGTGAGTGTGCGTATGTCAAATTTTTAAGTGGGTGAGTGTGCGTGAGTAGAATTTTACAAAAAAAAAGTATTTTTTATTTTAGAAATGTTGAGGTTAAGAAGAAGAATAAACGTTTTTCTCTAAAATTTATAAACACTATTAATTTTTAAATCAGACTAGACTAGTTTCTGCCTTTTTATGGACAGGCTCTTCAGTGATTTTCCATTTAAATTGTAAAGGGTCCGCCATCTAACGTTTTTTTTTTCAACTAGTGCTTATTTCGTGAATGGTAACACTTAGCTCATGTCTGATTAGACAGCTAATTAGTTTTATCCTTCCGCTGAACGAATATGGTCCGTATGTTCGTTATCTTGTGAAAAAAGTGAAAGAAACTGGCATCCTCGAATTTTGCATAAAGACCTTGGTATGACGCCATACAAAGTCCAATTGGTTCAGGAGTTCAAAAAAAAAAAAAAGTTATTTGGCGGAACCTTTATTATTATTTGTGTCTTATAATTGTCAGATTGTCTCTATATGATACATTTTCAACGACCTGCGTCTGTAATAATCAAACCTGCGCTCATCTTACATTACAAACGTAACAATACCAAGTCATGACCGTTTAGCGATCACACCCAAGTATGGCCTCGAATCTAATGCAGCTAAATTGCAGTTTTCTTTCTTTAGCTTTTTCTGTATTGTATATTATACTTTGAAGTGACAACACTAACAACACAAATATAATATTTTTAAATTTTTGTTGATTTTTCTAATCTCCTCCGTCTCCATTTCACAATGTTACCAGATTGACGTGTGGTTTTTACGTTCAGGGTTGACAACTTTTGCGTTTTAAGTTGAGACATCGCCACAGGGCTTTGTTGCTTTCAACAAATATTTTCTTTAAATTAATAATTTTAATTTTTAAAAAGCAGAACAAACTGCAAAATTACATACTTAGAGCCATTTTTAGTTAAACATTAAGAATTTACCTAAATTTTTGCATTTTATTTTTTTCCAGTAAAATTTTATTTCGTGAATTTGCATGATTCACGTGAATTACGCGTGAGTGTGAGTAAAACCTGAATATACTCACAAGATCGTGAGGGAGTGTGAGTAGAAAAAAATGTTCGTGAGTGATTGTGCGTGGTTGGATTTTTCTCTCGTGAGCGTGAGTCAGTGTGATTAAAAATTTACTCTAGTGCGCATCTCTAACCGATACCAATACCGAAGCCCTTGATTTTAATAATACCGCTATACGGCAACCGTTTCCCTTGATATCGGTATCTTACCGGTATTGTTACGTTGTTTTAAATAAAAACAACTTGTAACGTTTTTTTTTACTAAAACTATATATTTTTTAATACAAAATATCAAAAATTGCAAAATATTTTTGCTTTTTGTTAATAAAATATTGTATTGCTAACTTAATGTATGACTATAAAGTATTAGTTTGCGTAGGAAACATTGTGTTTTTTTTACCAAAAACACATAATTTTTGTTCAATGCAGTTTTTCGATAAATACCGGTACCGGTATTACGAAAAAAACAAAAAATCGATACCAATACCAATATTCGTTTCTATGGCCAACCTTGCCATTTTTTGCATTTTTACCTACTTATGTCAAATTTGTACAAATTGAGTATTTTCTCTTCTTTTAAATATATAAAGCACATAGAAATAAAATATTTTATTATATAAAAATTAATTTTTAAAAAGTTTTGAAAAAATACTATTTAGAGTTATTTTTAGTAAATTAAATGTCTAAAAATATTCCTGAAATAATAGTGATCGGTAAATTTAAATATATTTAGATTTTTCTTAAGAAACATCTTTTTATTCACTATCAAAACCTTAATGAACATTTATTTTGGTAATCCCGGCAATTACCGGGAATTTTCGAAAAAAATTTCTCGATTCCCAGGAGTTGAAAAATATCGGGAATTCTAAAGCCCTTACTTTAATGTGTAGTAAATATGCAGTTAAAATACTAAACAAAAAATCAAAATAAAAATAACAAGAAACTGTTTATTATAGTTAAAGACGTTTGTGATGTTTTTAGCCGAACATTGGCTATTAGGGAAGTTTTTAATCATTGAACAGTATTCCAGATTTTAATTAAAAGAAAAAAGAATTTAATGACTATAAGACAGTTAAAATAAAATTTTATATACTTTTCTTTTTACATCTTCAATTTCACTTTAAAATCTAAAGTTCAATAAGTGACACCCTAATATATATATACAGTAGATAGATAGCTGCCGAACAACCTATTCAAAAATAGTTTAAATATGAAGGTTTAAAGTAGTATTAATAGTAATAGTTTAGTTTATTTATTATATCGCTACGACGAAAAAAGTTCCAGTATAATCATATATGATTATATATAGTATCATATATAACTAAACATCCCATCTCATCTGATCTGATCCGACAAATGCATACAGAAGCTGATCTCATGGGATATAATCTCATATAGTTTGATCCTAAAAATTTGTTTATCAAATATGATCAAATTATATATAATTTAATAAAATTTTATCTAATGAGCTTTTTAATTAAAGAATTTAAAAAAAACTTTAAGTGTTTTAGAGATCAGTACTTTTTATTTTAATCCAGTTTAGTACTACTTGTAATTATTTTATAAAACATATAAATATTTATTTTAAAAAATAATGTTAAATCTAAATATTTATGCTTCTTATGAACCTGAAATGGGAACGCTAGGTAAAGCAAAAAACACTTTTACCGAGAAGGAAAATCAAATTTTTTGTTCGCAAAATTTTCAAGTAGAATACCTTAAATTTTTATGAAGAGCAGAAATAAACAGCAAACGCTATCCAAAATAATTAAAAATAATTATGGATTAATACGGTATTTTATTTATGAAGGATAAATCTCCAATTCAGATTGTTCAAAACAACTATTTTGTTAACAACAGAAAGTGGTGGAAATTATATTGCCTATAGTGAAACTAAGCAACTATTTAATTTTTGAAATTAAAAATTTAGAATCCATTACGCATTATATAAGGGTTGGGTGTTGCATTTGTTTAAACAACCCGTTGTACCCGCTCTCTTTTAAAAACCTGAACTGGCTTGCAGAGAATTTCGACAAAAATGTGTTAACGTGCTACTTTTAATTAATTAATTTTCATGCTTTTAATTAATTTTAATTAAATTTTGAAGTTAAATTTTGTATATATATACAAAAAAATATGCTTTAAAAAAACTCTAAAAAACTGTTTCTCTGTCTAGTTTTTTGACTAGCTGGCAAATAAAAATTAATTGTAATGAAATTTTTTGGCATTAGCATTTGTCCTACTAATGATAATGAAATCACACTAATGGCAGAAAAACTAATTACAATTGAGCATTTGCTTACAAAAAAAAATGGAGTGTAAATTGTAACACTGAATATGGGAAACGTAATGGAACTAGGAACTTTCTATTATCCGATAACATATGTTTATGTTTGTATTATGAAGTAAATAAGTAAAATAATGAAATCATTGATCACTCGGGATCTCTCTCGGGCCTAGTCTATTTAAAATTGCAAAAAATTTGTCCGTTTTGCTCTATCTCGCGTAGTTTTGGAGATACTGGACATTTTAAAATATCGCAATTTTGTTAAATGGCTTGTATCTCGTAAGCTAAGCAAGATATCGCAAAACGGACAAAAACAGGTGCTTCCGACAACACCAATGTTTACAGTGTTCCGATTCCAATCGTTCCCCGTTTCATTCCATATTGTTCCATTTTGAACCAATGTTTCATTCTATTATCGGAGTGATTCAATTTTTATTTTCATGTATTATTTGGGTAAACAAATACCCTGTGGTATTTTCATAAAAAATTAATGTATCGGAATCTTTCCCAGACCTAGCATATTTGTATTCCGTCAATTGTAATTTGCTTCCTTTAATTGATTCATTACTAATGGTACTGAAATTTAAAATCATTATATTTAATCAATGAAATCAAATCAATGAAATTCATTTCCATTAATTACAAAAATGCCAATGAAAATAATAATAATAATAATTGATATCAATGAAATTGTAATGAAATCATCAATTAATTAGTCTCATGTATTGGACGTATTACCCTTTATATTATAATTCTAACTTATTTTATATGAAATGTCAAAAAATTAATGAGTTATGCATTACTGGCAGCCTTACACAAGGGTATGAATAAAAATGGAAAAAATAATGGGTTTAAAAATTGATTTAAGAAAAATGAATTTAAAAAAACATTATTAATTTTGCTAAAAACATGGACATGCCGGGAATCGATCCCGGGTCGTCAGATTAATAGGCGACTGTTCTATACCCTAAGCCACCGAGGCATATAATATTTGATAGTTTAGAACATAAATAAAGTTTTCTTCCATGTAAATTCGTTCAAGATATACCAAATCTAACACCGTACCCTTTAGCTTACAAAAAGACGAATTAAAATGAGTCTAAAAATAGAATCCAGAAAAATGTTGTATCAATATATTTTGCCTGGAAGTAATAAGATGAATAATAATATAATTGTTCACTAAATATTTGTTGTATGAAATTAATCAATTTTAAGTTTCTTAATGGTAACCAATTATTTTAATGTTTAAAGTAATGCATAATGTAATAAGTACTCATTACAAAGTAATGTATAAAATAATAAGTAGTCATTCTAGTGCAACTTTTGCTATTGTGCAAAATACTAGTGTATACGTCATATTGGATTGTTGTACAATATATTGGAAAACTCAAAACAGTTTTGATTCTTATTGCGCAACCAATAAATGTGAAAAATATTATATAGTGTGTTGGCCATATTGTGCAATTTTTATATCCTTCCACAACAGAACAAGAGAGTGGTGCTATATTTTGTTCAAAAGAATTGTACATCTTATTTGCACTGTGTATTGCAAAATGACAATAATACCCCAGGAAAAAAAAATCATCGATGTTTTCCGATTTTGATAAAATTTTGTGAGTGTGTGCGGTAGTTTTTTTGGATTAATGGGTACGATGAAGTAATGCATTACTTTGTAATGTGTACTCCTTACATATATAATTATATTACAACAAAAAGTAATGAGTTACCTATAATGGGTTACATAACGCATTACTTTGTAATGCATACTATTTACCTTCAGCATTATTTCAAAACATAAGTAATCATTTACAAATAGCTGATTATATAATGTATTACATTGTAATGTATACTCCTTACATTCAGCATTATTTCAAAACATAAAGTAATGGCAATTGAACACTCATGTATAATTTTGTAATGATACCTCATTACCTTTATTACATTACTTCAAAACGTAAAATAATGACTTAGAGGTCATCAATTACATAGTGCATGAATTATAAACGTAAAGTAATTATTAAAATATGTTTCTGAAAATCTATTTATAGACACATTACTTTGTGATTTTTTATAAGCAAAAGGCTAAGTTGTATATTTACGGTATATATCACGAACGGAAACACGAAGCACAACAATTCATTTAAATTTTAAGCAATCAAATATTATTTGTATCGATAGATCAGTTTGTAGAGTTCTTGCCTAACTAATTGTTAACAACTACAGACCCCAGGTTTGAATCCCAGCCCGTTATTTATTTAATAATTTTCATTCATTTTCATTAAAAATAATAATTGTAATAATTAGTTGTTTTAATATTTTTTTTATGAAAATATTTTTATAGACATATTACTTTTTCCCCACCAAGTAACCAGTTACTTTACGGCGTATAAGGTAATGAGTCCACCCACTACTTTTAGGCTCATCGCCTATAAAATTCATCACTGAAGTAAGGTGTAATGTAATGTGTGGTTTTGCTGGGACTGGCAATTATATTTGCAATACTATTTCAAAATGCATGGGTACTTTTAGTCTATATGTTCATTGGTTTTAAACCTAATAATTAAAATTATAATGTTGTTTTTTAGTACTTTAATAAAAAAATATAAATAATCATTACAAAACAAAAAACCGTTGTTTTTCTAAAGAAATATATAAAAGTGATCGAATTTTTTTCATTAAATTTTATTATATATATCATGTTATACAATGTTTGTATGTTTGTCCTCTATAGACTCTTAAACTATCCAACCGATTTGGCCCAAACCGGTTTCATTTGAAAGGTTATAGTCCAAATTAGGTTTAGGGGCGTGGCCCCTCCCACATAAATTGAATAACATCATATATCTTGACTATTGTGATAGCAAGAGTTTTGAAACATTGCAGTATCCCATGTGTTACTGATTTGAATAATCAGGAAAAAAATGGGTGGGATCGGACCAGTGGGAGTGGCAGCTCCCATACAAAGTAAATATTTAATATCATATATCTACAGTACTATAATAGCCATAGTCTTAGAAATTTGTGCACGTTGATTATTTGTTAATGTGAATAGTCATGGGAAAAATGGGCGTGATCGGACCAGTGGGCGTGTCAGCTCCCATACAAAGTAAATATTTAATATCATATATCTACAGTTCTATAATAGCCAGAGTCTTAGAAATTTGTGCACGTTGATTATATTATGAATAGTCATGGGAAAATTGGGCGGGATCATACCAGTGAGCGTGGCAGCTCCCATACAAAGTGATTATTTAGCTCATATACAAAATTAATATTAATATTAAATATCTAGGGTTCTACATTAGCTATATAGCCTTCACATTTTGTACGAGTCCATCAATTACAAATATTAGTAGTCGAACTGAAAATGGGAGGAATGGATAAATGGGCGTGGTACCAAAAGAAAAAACAAATAAGCATTAAAATAAAGACTTTTTGCAAGGTTATTTAATAATGTTGTTCAAAAATTATTTTAGCGTTCCTCATAGTCCTAGAATAAATAAAAAAGGTAAAGAAGTAAATAAAGAAGTAAATAAGAAGTAAATAAAGAAAGTAAAGTAAAGAAGTAAATTTAGTAAGTAAAAAGTAATAGGTGACGTCGCAGTTGTTATGGCAGTTGTTTTCAGCTATTCATTTTATATACTTCAGCAAATAAAGGCGATAGAAAGACAAAGAGGCGTTGGGCTTCCCATGAAATTACAAATTTTAAAATGATTTAATAATGTGAATTTATTTTTTTAATTATTTATTTGCGTAAAAGAAATTTCTTGATTTAAAGAATTAATTACAATTAAAATTTGAAGGCAAAACAACGTTTGCCTGGTCAGCTATTATATATAAAAGTGATAGAATTATTGTGATTAATTGTTCCATATACAGTTATATATGCTCATATATGTTAGAATATATGGTCATATATATAAATATATCTATTTCATATGATCAGATATACTAAACATAATAATATATAACATACGATACAATGATATATAATGTTATATTAATGTTATAAAATTATAAATTCATAAACTAAGTATAAGATATGAATATATATCATAAAATATTGTTACACATATAAGCTTATATAATGATATCAAGTTATATATGAGTACATACAAACTTATTTAATCGGGGATTTAATACCAAATCATTAATAAATAATCATATTTAATTAAAAATTTGATTTAATGATTCTCAATTTGTTAGTTAAGTTTGTTTCTTAAGTCTTTCGTTTTTCTTAAACGAATAACTACAATTTTGATTTGCGTTTAAGTGTTTTAAACATTTTTGTGTAAATAATTTTAACATAAATCAATTACTAACAAAAATAAATAAAAATAATACTCCTAAACTTAGATGCATTTATGAACAACATGAAAACGAATGCAGTTTATGGAAATACTTGTACACACTCGTATTTTCTACTAAACTTTGCCACAAATTCATTAAAAACAACATTTTGTAGCCACGCAATTTTTAAGTTTTTTTTTGTGCGTTGGTAAATACATTTTATAAAGACAAAACAAATTAAATTTAACTACGTAAATATTTACATGACATAAAATTTTAAAAAGAATAGTTTTTAAGAAATGTGTGTTTGTTGTCGAAATGTCATTTGAATATTTATATTACAAAACATTTTAAATGGATCATTAACTTGCAAAGGCTTTGAACAAAAAAATATAGTATTTAGTAAAAAAAATATCAAATGCGCTGAATCTAAAGTTTAATAAATCATCAAATCATTCTTTCGACAATTAATTCTTCTGAAAAATCCATCTATAAGTCTTTGAAATAAATATTTTTTAATTAGACTTAGGTACGCTGAATCCAAATCTGTCAAAATTATCGGTTTATATATTTACGTCATTCATCACATTTCTTTGTGTAATTATCGAAATTTAAAGACAAAATCATTAATTTTTTTTTAAGAATATAAATCTACACAAATAATCTTTAATCTGAGTATTTGAGTATTTGAGTGTTTGTTCCAGGATATTTAACTGGTATTTTGCATGTTCATTAGGGCGGGTCGATTTAAAAATCGCTCAACGTTCAAGGAAAATCGTATTCTAGGGATCAAAATAAGAAACTTTGCCGAAGGAACCATACCTCTAAAACGAATTCTGATGTCCCGACTTTTGACCCGTAGGTTCAAATTTTGAAAAAGCCCACTTTGACCCATTTAGAGTGCCCCAATCGAATCCAACCCAATCGAATATATTTATACTCTATTTCTTCCGGAGAAGAAATAGAGACCCTAATATTGGAAAGACTCCTCCTACTTTCTGAAATATCTCTATCCCGAGATTTGTACATTTTGCTAAAAAAACACGGCTAAAAAGGCCCTCTTTTAACTAAAATTTTAACCCCTAGAATGATGATTTATGCATTAGTCTGCTTGCGCGTCTCCCGGAGAAGAAGTATCTCCCATAATCTTGGAGAGATTCCTCCTACTTTCTGAAATATCAAAGTGGGCTTTTACAAAATTTTAACCTACGGGTCAAAAGTCGGGACATCAGAATTCGTTTTAGAGGTATGGTTCCTTCGGCAAAGTTTCTTATTTTGATCCCTAGAATACAAATCGACCCGGCCTAATGTTCAACCTTATAAATTTTATGTGAGTTAAACGATTTTAAAATTTTATCATTTATCGTAAACTAAACATTCCACTGAACTCATTTTAGTACTAGAATTGCAAATCTATTGAAAATTTTCAGAAATATTTATAAAAACCTAATATTTTTATATAAAAAAATGAGGTATGTTACGTAAATATAAAAACAGTAATATTTCAAAAACAACAAATTAAAAAAATATATATTTGTCGGATTTGGACTCAGCGTACCTATTTTTATACAAAGGAAACTTTTTTTACTCTGAAACTTTAAGCATGTGGAAAATTAGTTAAATTTTAGAATTTTTTTCTAAATATTTCAGGACATTTTCATTTAATTTGCAATTTTAATACAATCACCGACATGATTGTACTCATATGAAAGATAATTTTGTGTAAGCAAAATATTGTAATGATGTAATTATAAAAACCACGATATTTCAAGAACTGCCAATGAAAAAAAGTTTTTCACAGATTTGTAATCAGCGTAAATAAGTCTATTAAAAAAATATGCATTTCAAAGACAGGTTCTGCTAAAAGTTTTAATTTGTTGAGTAGTAGTATTTATGTTTTGAGTGAAATCGGAATAAATTTTGGAATATTTTAGACTTTGTGTATATGAAACTTTGATAGTCAGATCGGTCTGAAAGTTTTTTTTGACAGATTTTCAAACAGCGCAAATAATTCTATTAAAAAATACGTATTTCAAAAACAGGTTCAGCAAAAAGTTTAAATTTGTTAAGTAGTGTTATTTATGTTTTGAATGAAATCGGAATAAATTTTTGGAATATTTTAGACTTTGTGTTTTTGCAAATTTGATGGACTGATTGGTCTGATTTTCAATAACTATGCAATTGCACATAATTATTGAAAATCAATAATTATTGAACTAATTTTTAGCAAGGAAATACATTTTTATATTTTCTCATCAACATAACAATCAAAAATTATTCTGATATTTTTAAATAAACTATCCCCTCTTGTTGTAGTGTCATATGAATCACTTATTTTGAAATTGGTATGAGTCCACAAGTCGAAATATTAACACTTTATTGATAAAATACAAATTTTTATGAAGTTGTAATTTTGTTTCGAGTACGTTACAAGTTATAAAATCTTGTTTAGGTATATTATTTAAATTAATTTTCATGGTAATTTTTTGACTCCAAGTAACAAAGTGTTTACGATTTTTGGAATAGAAATAAAGAAATAGAATTATGGTCTAATAAAATATAATTGGTATTTTTCGAAAAATTATGCAAACTTTGATAAAAAAATTCAAATTCTGTTTAAGTTTTGATGAAATACTATTTTTTTATAAAATTTTCCTGAATGGATTCCATACAAAACGGGAATACTAATTTCTTTATATAAATTAAGCATTTGAAAAAAAAATTATTTAAAAAAGTAGTTCTTGCATTTCTATCTAAATGATATTCGACGAAGTCAAAAGTCAGTATTCAATTTCGAATTTTGTCAATTTATAATAACATTGCTCTTCTTTTCAAAAATGGACAATTTTCGGTAGCGATTCGGCATGGGTTAACATTTTTCACAAAAAATAAAAAAAATCCAATAATGAATGAAAATCGGCAAATCGTAATTTATGGGACATTCTTTCACACACTTTCACATTTTTAATAACCCTTGATACTAGTGAGTGACAAAATTACAAATTTTATATCACTGTTTATAATGCGACGAAATAGCAAGACGAGTCATGATGAGGTTTGGGATTTTTCTTGAATTGGTTAAACCAAAGCCGTTTTATCTCGCTTCAGAAAATTTAATTCAGGTCATTTCATTATTTTCTATTTCGCACTAATAATTTCATGGCCGACATATATTTATATTCTGTTTTTTTTTGTCAAAGTTCACTTTAAAAATGCTAATTTCTGTGAAACACAAAAAAAAAATGTCATGATCAAGTAACTGTTTTGCATCAAAGTATGTAATGTTTTCATATTATATGTATATAAAAAATGCAGCAGACCTACTGCACTGGTACCATAACTATGAAATTGCCTCAACTCAAAATAATATGTCTGCTATTTTAAAGAACACTTTTAATATTCGGCTTGAAATAAAATATGTTAGAAGTTAGTATGTCTACAAGCATTTATGATTAAAATAACTAAAATTCTATTAAAAATTAACAAAGTTTTATCTAAAACCTTTTCAACTTTAATATTAAAAGTATTTTTGTTAAATTACACTACTCGACAAATTTTAACTTTTTTCTCATTTGTAGTTTTTGAAATATCGTTATTTTTATATTCACCCCATTTCTCACCTCCATTTTTTTAATCAATTCGAAAATTTGATCTACCAGATTTGTTCGAAGTTCCTCCGTTATAGATCTCCACGCAATAACTGCTTCTTTTAGATTAAAAACGCTTCCATATTCACTCCCCACATATTCCCAATGGGTGTTTGATCTGGAGAATATGAGGGCCATTCCAATACTCTTATATTTTTTTGATGGTAGCCATTCCATCGTCTGACGACTTACATGTACTGATGCATTATCTTGTTGGAAAATTAATTATTTTCTTCTTCGTAGCTATTTTCAATAAATGGTACAAATTTTTCTTCTAATACTGTAATGTACTCTGAAGAGTTTATTCATACCGTGGAAACAAAAAGCGCAAAAAACCATTAGGTGGTCTAAATTTCTTTTTGAGAAATATCGTGGTTCCTTACGTATGTCTCTCCAAAAGCTGTTTAAACCATCTGGACCAACAAAATTTTACTTTTTCTCATCAGAAAAAATCACCATAAAAATAATTTATGTTTAAACAGTGCCACCAACAACAGCGATTATTGACTTACCTTTCTACAATTGGTTTGTAAATTTCTTTTAGCGAATTCAAATCGAGCTGTTTTGTGGCGTGTTAATAACCTTTGCATATACATCTGCTTTTGGTGAGTAATTCTCTTGTAATCCTTGGAGAGCCTAATTATGGTTGATTTGGACACATTTACCATACATTCATACACTTCGAATACTATGCAGGCAATTGTAGTTGAAAACAAATGAAATTTCACTTAAAGAAAGGACGACTTACATTACAGTAAATTCAACTAACATTGTCATTTGGTTTTTAATGTTCAAAAAATGACTAACAATTGTAGTAAAAATTAACTACATGGTAGTAAAAATAAACAAACATTTTTTTTTTTTTTTTAAATAACAAAAAACAATTGTAAAAAATGAGTGTAAAATTATAAAACAGTCATTTGATGTGGGTTGTTTTTTTTTAAATGAACTACAAGGTTAGTAAATATTTTGATTTGTCCTACAAATGACTGACATTTACATTAAAAATAAAGAACCCAAACAACTACATATTTTTAAAGCAGAAGTTCCCTGAGTGTAGATTATCTTATTGAGATTGTTCATGGAGTTGCAGGCACAGTTGATTATTTTACGCCAGTCCCGAACTCAAAGCTTTTTTCGCGCAGTCTGTTTTATTTTTACCATAAGCACTCGGATTAATTGAAAAATTGTGACAACCACATGTGAACGGTTTATTTTTCTTGCAGTTTCCCGAAAACTTAAGCCACTTTTTAAATAGGCTGAAATTTTTTCTTTTTCAAAATCACTTAAAATTGCATACTCAAAATTGCATAAAAACAAAAATACAAAATATTATTATACAATTTTTCTCTTAACTAAATTAAGTATTCTCTTAAATTTTTACCAATAAGAGATTAGTTATAACACTCTTAAAAGCAGTTATACATATGTTTTAAAAAAATTTTTGTAATAATAAAAAAAAAATAGCAAAAAATCATTTGTAATTATAGTTATGCAACGCAGTGTAGAAAGGATTTTTTTCTTAATTTGGTATTATGTTTAAAATAAGTATTTATGTGGAAAATAAGTTAAAATTTTAAGTTCTTTTCTAAATATTTCATGACATTTTCATTGGATTTGCTAATTTAATATAAAAATTTGTTCATAGCAATATCTTCCCAGTAATATAGTGAAATTCAAATAACAGGTTGCAGAAGAACTTATACTGT
Organism: Delia radicum; assembly: GCA_021234595.1. Taxonomy (NCBI): domain Eukaryota; kingdom Metazoa; phylum Arthropoda; class Insecta; order Diptera; family Anthomyiidae; genus Delia; species Delia radicum. Next base: position 103,843,646 of record CM037855.1, on the reverse strand, counting down.
ATAACAATAGGTTCTAATTTATGATCTGGGTTCTAAATTATGATTTAGAAAAAAGTTCAAACTATTGAAATATGAAAAACAAAATGTTTTCAAAAAATCTAAAGCTAATAGATGCCTTAAAATCCTTGGTTTAAAGCGATGTATTTCAAAAAATTAGTTTTTTAGAATTCTTTAAAAAAATATGCTAAATATAACTTATTCCCCTATGCCGTTGCCAAATCCCTGCATGGAACTCTTCCGGAATCCAAGGGCTACAAAAATACATTTCCTTAATGTACTCATACACTCTTAAAAATAAACAAGTAAAAATAACAGAAAAAGCTACTAAACAAAAATTAGTTAAAAATTACGTTGCAAAAAAAAACTGATAAAATTAGCAGGATTTTTTTGCTAACTGTTAATAAAATAAGAACAGAAAAAATAAATCTGTTAACTTAACAAAATTTTTGTTATAATCGAGTTGAATTTAGTTAATTGAAAACATTAATTTAATCTGCTAAAATTAGCAAACAGTTTTACTAAATATTTGTAGACTAAAAATAACAAACAAATGTTGTAATATCAATAACAGTTTTGTTATATTTACCTTAAAGTTAGTAGAATGCAAATAACAGTATATTTTGCTAAAATAGACAGAAATTTTTGCTAAAAAATTTCAGAAAGACCGTTTTTATTCGCATTAAGAAAATTAATAAAAAACATCTTTGAAAATTTCTAATTTTTTTGATTTTTTTTTTGTCTACTAATATTTAGGCAATTTTTTTTCATGAATTTAGCATATTAATTTGCTACTTTCAGTTATCTAAAATTTAGTTCAAATATAACAAAATATTTGCAGCTTCAACAGATTTATTTTTGCTGTTCTTATCTTACTAATATTTAGCAAACAAATCTGCTAATTTGCAACGTCTTTTTAAACTAATTTTTAGTAGATTTAGCAACAAATTTGACTAGTCTTTTTCTATCAGTGTAAGTTTTGATGGGTGTAAGGTAAAAAATCGCCTCCCGCTGTAGTTATAAAACATACAAAATACGGAGTATTCGATAGCCTTAACAACTTACAATGTAAACAACATAAAAAATGTAATCATTACATATGAACTTGTTTTTATGATGTATAGTAGTAGTAGAGGATAACTAAAGACATGAATGAATGGCTGGTTGTGAGTACGGAATAGATGGATGGCTGATTTGCTTTGGTTACTTTCACTCGGATGCATAATTTAGTAACGCAGTAGTAGACTGCAAAATAAAATAATATGAAACAAGTGGTTTTGTTTGTATTAAAATTAACCCATAATTGTAAAGTGGTATAGTTTTAAAGCAAAAATGTTGATTTCGTTTTAAAAATTCTTCGAAATATAATTCCTATTCAGAAAGTTAAAATTTCATTTTAGACTACAAGTGCTCTAGTCGACTTTTGTCATTTCCAATAGAAAACAAGTTTAATCATTAAAAATGAATGTGTCGAATTTTATTTACCCCCCCTTTTGTATACCCTATAATTTTGAAAACGAAAAAATCTGGAAAACATTTGGTAAAAAGAATTTCACGGATAAATTTTTTGGAGAAATAAATTAATAAAAATGTTCGCATAATCCAGGAAGCTGCACTTCTTTTTACTCCGCAAACAGCCCCACAAAATGGAAATAATGTTATAATTTCTGCTGAAATTAGAGATTTAAATAGAAATAAAATAAGACTTCGAAGAATTTGGCAATTAAGTAGGAATCCGAGAGACAAGACAAATTTTAATAAAGCGACCAGTCATCTAAAAAAAAAAGCATAGCTGAAACTAAGAATGAAAATTTATTAAACTTTTTAAGAAATTGAAAGTGCAACCAATAATAATGAGCACAGCTTATGGAAGGCAACGAAATATCTAAAAAAAACCGACTACAAGAGATGTCCCAATAAAAAGACCTGACGGAACATGGTGTCGTAGTAGCAAAAATAAAGCTGATGAATTTGCTGATCATCTAGAAAATATATTTCAACCAAATTATTTTAACGACAATAGTGAAGAATCTAATATAAAAACTTTTTTAGAAACTCCTTGCCAAATGGATCTCCCAATAAAATCGTTTTCACCAAGAGAAGTTCTAGAAGAAATCACTAAACTCAGCAATTTCAAATCGCCTGGATATGATAAAATTGATCCAATAGTAGCAAAATCCCTTTCAAAAAAAGCGTATTGTTTCTCACGTTATATCATCTTACGTTATATCATCTTATAGACCAATTAGTTTGTTACCAACATTTTCAAAAAATTTTGAAAGATTATTTTGTAGTAGAATGTTGCCCATTATTGAAAAGAAAAGTATAATACCAGACCATCAATTTGGCTTTCGTCATAAGCACGGAACACCGGAGCAATGCCATCGATTAGTGAATGTAATAACAGACACACTAGAAAGAAAGTTATACTGTTCTGCAGTATTTTTAGATGTCAAACAGGCCTTTGACAAGGTATGGCATATAGGTCTTTTATATAAATTAAACAAAGTTTTACCAACACCATTTTATCTTTTTCTTAAATCATATTTGGAAGACCGAAAGTTTTACGCGATGATAAGTCAAAAATATGCGAGATCAACTCAGGAGTCCCACAAGGAAGTGTATTGGGTCCTGTTTTATACACCATATACACATCTGACATTCATGTAACTAGTGATATCACAATAGCCACATATGCAGATGATACTGCTATACTAGCATGATCTACATCACCTAATGAAGCATCTAACTTAGTGCAAGACTATTTGAATGAATTGCAACAATGGTTAACAAAATGGAAGATACGTATTAATACTGAAAAATCAAAACAGTTTAAGGAAAGAAGAATATCCGTCATTGTTCATGAACGGTTCTCAAATACCTAAAGCTCAATCCGTTAAATACTTAGGCATGCATCTTGATCAACGTCTGACATGGAAAAAACATATATCTGCAAAAAGAGAACATCTGAACATAAAAACAAAACAAATGTGATGGTTATTAGGATCTAAATCCCAGTTAAGCATGGAAAACAAAGTTATTCTTTACAAGTGTATCTTAAAACCGGTGTGGACATATGGCCTTCAGTTGTGGGGCACAACAAGCAACTCCAATGTGGAAATATTGCAACGTTATCAGTCAAAAACGCTACGTGTTATTGCAAATGCTCCATGGTATATGACTAACAAACAAATTCATAGAGATCTCAATATTCCATTTATTAGGGATGAAATAAATAAATTTAGCACCCGATATTTAGACAGCCTAAATAATCACAATAATATATTAGCAACATCTTTACTAGCCGAAACGGAGGAAATTATTAGGCTAAAATGACATCACGTTTTAGACCTACCATTCAGGAAATAAAAATTAAGATTTTAAGGGCCGTTATTACAACTTGCCTTTAAAGTAAATGTTAGTTAAAAGTAACTTTAGCTAAAGTGAGGAATAAAGTGAGCTATAATGTTTTTCGTTATTACAACTTCCCAATAAAATAAAATTAGTATATTTGATAATGTGGCAGCATCAAACTAAAAACCGATTATTGGTTTATGATTTGGTTTATAAAAATACGTAGTGGCAACGTACTTTTAATTATTTGTTTACAAACAATAATTTGTGAAATTCGGTTGCAAAATTCGGTATTTTCTTCTTCTTCTTTATAGAGCAGAAAATGTGGCAACTTTAAACACATAAACCTTGCGTTTAAAGTTAAAGGCAACAATATCTTCCCTTTAGCTTAAAGTATACTTATAATAACGAAAAACTAATAATCTGTCAGATAACATCCGAACTTTAGCTATTGGCAAGTTGTAATAATGGCCCTAAATATTATAAATATTGTAAAAACAACCCTCACTAATTACAAAATTATGAACACAAAATTTTAGTATTAGTTTATTAAGCTTACTGAAGCTTAATAATTTATGTTAAGTTAATTTACGTGATCAAATTTACTAAATATTGTAAAATAGATTGTAAATCAATATCTTTATAAAAAAAAAAATTCTAAAAAAAAAAAAAAGCAAAAAAAAATATTTTGACAAAAATGTTACCGCAAAAAAATTTGAAGAATTTTATTTTAATCAAGAAATTTCTTTTGTGTTTTTTAAAATGATAAATTGTCATTACTTATTCAATGTTGTCATATTTTAAAACATTTGAAACATGAATTTACATTTTCAGTCATAACTTTTAAACCCTTTAACCGATTTTGTTTGTTTGCAATATCAAATGGCTTATAATATCAACAAATAATTTGCTCAAAAACTATCAAATCCGTTTTTATATTGGTGGAGTATGTTACTGCATTAAAAACGATACATCGAATTCGATGTTTCATGTAAATCAGTTTTCTGTTCCCTTCCGTACAGATATTTTGTATAAGTACCCAGGTAGAAAGTGCCAACCGTACAAAAAAATACAAAAATCGCAGAACACTGCCACAACTACCCAGGCAGAAAAATACAATCGACACAGTGTTGGAAAAGCGTGGGCGAAAAGCGTCGGTTATGCGTTTGCAGAACGTAGGATTAACAATCTTGACAGTATTGTCCTGTTACCTATTTTAAAAGCACCAAATTTTTTGAATTACAAACGTTATACCAACGGTGGCAAGTTCACCCAAACCAACTGTTGGCCACTGTTATCAATCGGGTAACATGACAATACTGTCAAGATTCTTAATCCCACGTTCTGACAACGCATAACCGGCTGCCGCCGACGCTTTGCCAACTCTGTGCCGATTGTATTTTTCCGACCGGGTAGTTACTAAGAAATGTAATCGATTCTAGAGACCCAGTCTGAGCTTTAAAGGAATTATTCTATTATTTTCTCATAAAAAGCATCATTTTAATTTTTGTCTAATAATTTTATTTGCCTCTTATAAGGGTTAATCTCCATATGTATCCACTTTGTTATATTCCACTGTGTTTTTTTTTATTTTTTAAAGCACACGCAGCCTTTGCGCCAGATAAAATACATTTACTACCAGCCAACACGTATATTTATCTCGTCATAATAAAGTTTATATTATGGTTAAATTTCTATTGAAAAAAATGGTATAAAACCAGCGACAGCATTCACTCTCTATAACATACACAACATTTTACGCTTACTATAGCATAAAGTTGACCAAAGTGGCCTTATGTGTTGTGGCTTGGTTTATACCACAATATGGGAAGTATTCAGGCTGCAATATTTTTCAAAATTAAACCATAATTTTGACAACTCTACAATTTGCGTTATTAAATTGATTCGAAGGCACAAACAATCTTTACAGTCCAAGAATTTGACCCTGACACTCTTAAGGTTCAAAAGTATTGTCAGAAAATTAAGGATTTATAAACATAACTTGAAATCCAAATAATTTTCAAATCAGTAACAGTTAACATTTTTTTTTGTTAGTGATGCTCTAACGTATGAGTGAGAATGTCTGCACTGTAATATTGAGTATACGCCATGGAATCTGCAAATTAAATTAAATTCAATTAATTTGATAATTTTTTCACTAACTGCCTGACTTAATATCGCCCAGCCTATACCGCTCGAACTGTGGACTTGAAATGTTAAATGGAGGTTCTTCCTTAAGCATACACGTCTGCTAAGACGGGATTTTCGGAAACTCCTACTGGGAGGAGCAGAGATAACATTTTTCCTCTTTGGTGGCCAGCCAAAAACCCTTTTAGCTAGGAATTCCAAATGTTAAATATCTTATATATTTCACTGATAAAAAACTTTTTGGAGCTCTGATCAGGAACGTGGCAAAAATAATCTCCTCCTTGGTGACCTGTCCACACCGTTAAACCAGAAAGCTGAAATTTGGTATGTGGGTTCCTTAACCGTCATATATGTATATCCGCTTTGACTGGATTTTTGGAAATTCCTTAGAGTATTGGCTAAAAAGGGTACTTCCCCTTAAATGCAAAACCGGTAAAGCGAGGAGCTTGAAATGTGGTAGGTATATTGCTAAACCGGCATTCTAAAATGTGATTTTTGAAAATGTCTAAAAATGGGGAAATGCCTTTTTCTTGGCGACCTGGTACGTGAATTTCTAATCCCATGTAGACGACTAGGCGGGATATTTGGAAATTCCTATGGGCATGGGGAAAGAATGGCTAGGAATTTACGATTTTAATATATTTTATGTCACTGATATGATAATTTTTGGATTTCTGAAAACGAACATGGTAAAACTAGGCTCAGATAAGGTACTTTATGGAATTTTCGTAAAAAAAATTGAGGATCAAAAGAGTAAAAGATAAGACTGAAACAAAGGGGTTTCCCTTTCTTACCCTTAACAACCTGTTCCTTTGTAAAAATTGAAATTAAGATATATGTTCGCTGCTTCATTGGGGTTAAAAAGGTTAATAGTCTCCGCCTTAATCCGCCTAAAGAGAAGTCTCACAATGGGTTCCCTCCGATCTCAATAAAATTTGGATATGTGATAGAGAAGAAAACAAATAAGGGACACATTTTTTAGCGGCCCAATCTCATGGTTAGGGGTTAAAAAGTCGGTGCCAAAAATTAACATGTCCAATAACTTTCAAGAATTTTTGTTATTCAAAAAAAATGTGTTTTAAGTGATAATAAAACCGGAGTTTTGGTTAAGAATTTTAGTTGGATTCAGCTAAAAAAAATTTTATTTCATTGAGGAGGTGTTTCAGTTTTATCCGACATTCGTTTTGTCCTAATAATGCTACCTTTTCCGAAAAGCATTTTAACCCCTTTAAACGTGAGATTGAGCCTCTAAAAAATAAGTTTTCCTTATTTTTGTCAAATATCCAAATTTCATTAAGATCAGAGAGAGCCCATCTGGAGACTTCACATGTCAGTCCAAACCGCTTAAGCTAAGAATTTTAAATTTGGAACGTGACATCCGCTACTAATGGACGTTTCAACACTTTAACTGAGAGGGACAAAATGAGAAAGTCTTAAAATATGTGTTTACAGAGGTATGGATTAATCTACTAAAGATATATTTTTTAAGATTTATGATGAAATAAAATCTTGATATAAATGGGGTTTAAAGGAGAAATTATATAAAACTTTTAATGACCAATGCAGAGCCTATAAGAAAGAAAACTGAAACTAAAATTTAAAACATTCACCATAAAAGAGATTAAACATATTTATTGAAACAGAAAATTCTTTAGAGAACGAATTTTTCAAAACTTATACTACTATTTTTATGACCGATTACATTTAATAAAGTGAGGATAAAATCGAAGTTATGTATATCATCGTAAGGTGTATTAACTAAAGTACACCGTCGAAATAGAGAATAAATTATTTTTGACAAAATAAAAATCGAATGATCTAAAACGGCAACAAATCAAAGAAACAACATCAAAGAAAGTTGAAAAATATTTTATTTATAAATATTTTATTTATAAATTGTGTAAAATTTATTTTTAGTAAAACGTCAAAATGCAAAATATGCAAAAATATAGCAAAATATGCAACAAAATGACAAAATGTGTATTAAAATATGCAATTATAGCAAAACATGCAAAAACATGCAGTTATAGCAAAATATGCAAAAATATGCATTAACAATCATTAAATTCGCCTCCCTACAATGTCACAGCATTGCTGTCAAAATTTGAATGTCCAGCCCAAGGTAGACTTCACCTTTAAGTAATCTTTTACAGTGTATGCAACACGTCATTGTTATTATTTTCATAAATGTTGCAGCTAGACACAGCTTCGAGTAAGTATACCCCACTATATAATAGTGGCTATAGACATGGTTTGCAACATTTTCATTGTTTTCCCAATCAGTCATTGTTGCCAGGGTTGTCAGATATGGCAATTTCTCGCCAAACTTAGCGATTTTAAAATTTATTTGGCGATTTATTTTTTTTAATGGCGACGGATGATTTTTATGGCGATTTTTCAAGTGGTTGGCAATTTTATACAAAACAAGTCACTACAAAAAAACTATACTAAGGATATTATATAGATAAATACGAAAGCAATTGTAGTCAAAAACAAATGAAATTTCCCTTGAAGAAAGGACACACATTTGTCCTTTGTTTTTACTGTTCGAAAAATTACTAACATTGTAGTCAAATTTAACCACATATGTTAGTAAAAAATAAACAAACATTTACTTTTTTAAATAACAAAAAAAACAACTGTAAAAAAATGAACGTAAAATCATTAAACAGTCATTGTAGTTTGTTTTTTAAATGAACTACAAGGTTAGTAAAAAATGACAAATGACTGACATTTACATTAAAAATAAAGAACCTGTATTACAATGCCAACAACTACATATTTTTAAAGTGTAGAGCGTAGAAATATATCAACAGAATATGTTTTTTCGCACAAATTATTCAAAAACTTGATACATTTTACTAGAATATAAATTTATATTGCTAAATTTTTGCATATTTTTTTTAAATATCTTCCCTATGGGGAATGAGGAGTCAATTGACCTAAAAGTGAATGGTTAAAGAAGGACTTATCACAGGACTGGTATAATTTAATACTGAAGTGGGTTAAGCAGTGTTAATTGTCCTAAAATTACCATTCCTGTGAATGGTAAAAGGAGGACATACCACGTTACCAGAATGCTTATTAACAAGAAAAAGCCAGTTGGCCAGAATTTTATCCATTGGAAGATGTTTAGTTTTCGTTTATTTTATACGACATTATCCTTTGGCGACAGTCTTGTGGTATGCCCATCTTTGGTTAGTCCTGTGGCATGCCACTATGTGGTTTAAAGCAGGTCAAATGACACCCTCCTATGACAAGCCAATGTAAAAGTTGCCAGTTGTTTACATTGGGTAGGGTTTAGCAGAGGACCGGTCTCTGGCACGAAGGGACCGATCCTGTGGCACACGCAGAACCGGTCCCATTCCCCATAGGGTTGTTTCTTATCAGTTTTTTTGGTAACGATTTTATGTGAGCAAGGATTTTGGCGATTTTTGATAATTTTTTTCGGTGTATAAAATTAAATTTGATTTTTTTAACTATGCTTTACGAAATTTTTTGAGTGTCGAATTTTTTATGTTAAAAATTTTTGCATTAAGTTTGTGCTATTTTGTTGTAGCTTCTCCTTTTTGTAAATTTCAAAGATTATTGTGGACTATACAGAATTATAGATGAAGCAAAAATCATAAAATGCTCGTTAAGCGTTTTTTAGAAGTGGTGGAACAAAAATATTTTGGAGAACAAGCAAGTTGATACACAGAAATAAATTACAAATTTTTTTTTTTACATTTTTGTAAATAAAAAAAAAGTTTTTTTTTTAAAATTGACACCAATAATGATGAATTGTAAATATGAACTTCTTTTGTTGATTTTTTTGTAATTTAGAATTTTTGTTTTTAAAGAATTTTTATATGAAAAACCACAATTTACAAGCATTTCAAACCAAAAATTTGTTGGAAATAAATTTTAATTTAAAAATAAGAGTGCTTGAATTTACAAATTCCATTGTTAGTGCCAACTGCTTTTTCTGTGTAGAATATTTTTCAAAAGACAAAAAAAACAATTTCAAAAAATCAATTTTTTTAACAAACTACTAAGATGGTAAAAACTTACTGCCCGAAATCGTTATTTTTTTTTATTTTATTGTCAAAATTCACTTTTTAAATATTATACTTAAGCCAAGAATTATAAAAAATGTTTTGGAGATTTCTTTAATGAAAAAATGAAGCAAACATTTTTTTTGCGATTTGTGGCGATTTTCAAAAAAAACGCCAAAATACATCTGACAAACCCTGTTGTTGCTGTTTTGTTTCTTCTTATTTCTTCAGTTTGCTTCCGTATATGGTTAAAAAGTTTTTGGTTTCGTTGTGTTTTTTTCCTCTATAAAGTTTCTTTATGTTAGTTCACTTGTTGCAATATTTTAACAAATTTTATTATTACAGGTTGAAATTTTTTTTTTGAATTTATTATTACAAGTATTTTGCACACTGTCTGTTGTTGCATTTATGAGATTAGGCAAAATTAAGTGTTAAATTTCTTTGGTTTTACTTGTTTTCAATAATAAAAATTATATGGATTTTTTATTAATGCTAGTAAAAATAGATTGTTTGAAAAACTTATTGTTTTTTTTTTTTGTAGCAGCGATTGCAAAATGCTTTTAGTTATTATATATAAATAACTTAAATTTCTATGACAAACCAATTAGTTTCAAAAAATATTTCATTTATATGTAACACTATTCGACAATTTTCAATTTTTGGATGGACCTACTCTTACAATGCATAATTTTTACATAATTTTAAAAAGGTGATTACAAATATTACAATGACTTAAAAAACGCAAGGTTAGTTTTCAACTTAATGATTTTCATTAAACTTCATTTTTTTACCACTTTTGTCTCAATACCGTGGAATCGAACTTAAAATGTTAAAAACTTTTTGTAGTTTTAAAACCAACGCAATAAAAAGGAATAATTAGAGTATAATAATTTATTTTAAAGTTTAACCCTTTGACAATTAATGGTTGATATATGTCCCATTTTTACTTTCTGATATTAAAGGAAAGCCTTAATTACCATTTTTAACAAACAAAACGGATTATGATCGACACTAGAAAGATGTAGCTTTTAAGCGATACCTATAAACTGTCAAAGCATTACAAGGTTAACCCAAAGTAAACACATTTTTTTATTTTTTTTATAATTTTTGTTACGTTCTTTTTAGTTTTTTATTGTTAAAAATGTTTATGTTTTAGGTTTATCCTAAAATGGTTATTAAAATTAGCGGCTATAATTGTCGATTTGATTTCAGGATTATATATATATATATTAGAGTTAATTTTGAAAAATAGATTTTTGGATATTATCACTTTTTAGAAGGTTTTTGTATCAATAAAAATAATGGCGTATTTTTTTTTTTTTTTAATTCCAACTCCTTCCCCTGCCTATAGGCGACTCAAATCCAATAAATTATTATATAAACCAATAAATTATTTTGTATTCACTAAAAAATTAAATTTTTAAACTTTAATAACTTTTGAACGGGTAACTACAAAATTAAAATTTTTGTACCATTTTTCTCAGATGTAAGTATTTTTTCATTGTAAAAAAAAAAATTTAACAAATTGGTAAAAAAGTTTTGGGACTTTAGCACATTTAATTACTATAAATGCAATTAATGTTTATCCCGATGAAAATAAATTTAAATAACAAATATGCAGGTGCTTGTGCAAATTTAAATGTAACTGACACTAATAGAAAACATATGATTTTCTATTCTTGATTTACTTGAATAAACGTCACTACATTGCTAGGTCTGTCAAAAAAACAGAGTAGTATTTGGAAGATGACAAAGCCAATTGTGACAATATTTTGTTGTTGTTTTTGTTTTTTTCTTTGATATTTTAAATTTTGAATCTCGCTCCTAGACGAGGACAAGAAATTCTCATTGAGTTTGTGATTTAACATAACAAATATCTCTAGAAATTCCAATAACAAAGTCCCCTAAAGATTTCCTTGGGCAGGAATGAAATCCGGATAGGGACACGCCTACATCAGATTGTTTTTCACAATTTGTTAAATAAGTTTTGGGACTTTAGCACATTTAATTACTATAAATGCAAAAAAAAATATTTTAATTTTTTTTTTTAAAAAATATTTTTTTGTACCACTCTAATTATGCATTCTGTTGCATTTCAAAAACTAAAAAAAAGCTTATGGGCCTAAATTTTCCCGTAGAATCGAATACTGAAGTACGATTTGACATATATTTAGAAGTTTTTGTTGTATGGGAAAAGGGACCCAAAATCCGCGATTTGAGTCGCCTATAGGAACGGGAAGGAGTTGAAATAAAAAAAAAAAATACGCCATTATTTTTATTAATACAAAAACCTTCTAAAAAGTGATAATATCCAGAAATCAAAATTAAAAAAAAAATTGAAAACGAACTCTAATATATATATCAATATTAACAATGACTAGAAGCAAAGAAAAGAAAATTTAAAATAAATGTTTTTTCAGAAATCTGTCTTTAAATGTTCTAAAAATTTTAAACTATTTAATGTAATGTGGCCCTACACCTGGTAATTGGGCTATTTATAAAAAACTAAGTAGAATATTAAAAAGTAGAATATTAAAAAAGAAGGTCCACATTATTGAACATGTACCCCAAAGTGGACCTAAATTAAAAAACCTTCTAAAAGCATATAAAATTGTTAGAAAATTATGTAAAATTGAAAAAACTTGTATTTTAACTTTTTATGTATCGTTTAAAGCTGCTTAAGGTTTACCATATATATTGCAAACTTTTTTAATTGCGGTAAGCAAATGATTTTTTTTTTCTTGTGAAACATGTTGAAAAATTTTCCAAAATAGACAACAGCAGTCAAAGTGGTGCATAAAGCAATTAAAAAAGACTAACATTTGGAAAAACCAAAAAAATAAGAGAATATATCAAAGAGAGAATATTGTGAAAATTTTATTTTTTAATTGTTTGTTTTATTTGTTATATTTGTTTATTAAATCAATTAGTTTTATTAAAATTGTGAATAAAATTTTTACCGTTTACAAAAATCCAACTAGGAAAATTTTTTAAAACTTGTTTGTTATTCACTTTTTATGTTTTCGAAAAATTACACTTTATATTGGGGGGGTTTTTTTTTTGAAATGACACAATAAAACAAAGAAAAAAGTGTAAATTCAAGTCGAAACTTTTTTAAAATAGTGATAGCTAAAATTAAACCCGATGGCAGTTGTCAGTTTTGACATATTCATGCAACAATTCGAAAAAAATCGAAATGTCCACTTTAGGGAACAGGCCACAATTGGGTACATTCCCTTACACTTTGTATTATTAAAAACATTCACATAATTTATATGTATTTCATTAACATATTAAATGCATAATTGATAATATCATATAATCATTTAACAAAAGTTTTAAATTTCCTTTGTAGGTTTGTAATTATACGAAAAGCTAGTTTTCATAAATTCATTTATTTAATCATTGCAGCCATTAGCAAGATTGGAGATAAATTTAAAATATAAATAAAAATGTAATTTTAATAAAACAACGACATTAAAAACAAATTTATATTAACACTGATGCCACCAGATATGAAATATACAAAACAAAAACTACATAATTGATAGACAGACAACTGAAAAATGGACAGGCTAACAATATGATTATTTTCATTGCTACTTTATGGTAATACTAGTGTTTCCCATTCGGTTAATCGATTAACCGATTCCTCGATTAATTTCAAAAAGCTGTTATCTAGATGCGTACACACAGAGAACAATTTAGCTATTTGCCAGCTGTAATTTTGTTACTCTCAAATTCGGTTATTACGAATTTCAGACGGCTGCCAGAACTTTACATTAGTTTTCACAACAAAGTGCTGCTAATTCAACTGAATATTAGTTGCAACACCCAAAATATTTATAAATCTAATGTTAATATCGTTGTACTAACATAATGTGTAAGTTGTTACCATTAATATACACTTTTAAATTCGGTTGGCATTTTATTTCTCTGTGTGTAAGGATCGCTTTCACTCGATTTCAATGATGACCTTTTATAAAGCGTTTCTTTTTTTTAAGTTTTACTTGCCATTTTTTTAGCCAAAGTTAAAAAAATTATCAAATGTTGTGCAAAACTCTATTTAAAAAAATGAACCGATTAATCGAACTATTTTAACTGATTATTCGGTTCGAATAATTATTTGAGTTTTAAATTATTTCGCCTGTATTTCGACATTAACCGAAGTATACTTACAAGTTGAGTCTCCCGATGGGTTCTCTCCGATCTTAATGAATTTTGAATATGTGATAAAAGAAACAAAATAAGGGACACATATTTTATTAGCGGTTCAAACTCACGTTTAAGGGTTAAAAGGTGCGGCCAAAGTTAATACATGCTTGTATGAAAACATGTCTTAAAGTAATGAAATTTAGATTTTTTTGAACACAGTTTTGATGTACTCGAAAAAACAAAAATTTTGATGCCAATATTGCCTATGTAGTGTGTTAGGGTTGCCCTTCATATAAAATATCAATTAAAAAGCTCATCGGAAAGTGTCGCATTAAAGCCAAACAATTACGAATGGCGGAAAAAGCTCAGATACCTACTCGATTGAAATTGATAGGCATTAGCTTAATCGAACTATAATTCTTTAACAAACGTCAGTTAATTCAACAATATTTAACATGCCACGAAAAAATTTAATTATTACAAAATAATTTGAAAATTGACATTTAATGCCAAATGCCAAAAAAAAAATTGCCCTGATGATAACATTTTGTTTCTCCGGAGCCTTTAGATTCCTCCAAATTAAAACACCTAGATTCTAATTCATGTTTCATTAACATATCGCAAGATGATTTGAATCATGCTCAACAAACACTTTATAAAACAATGCATCCAACTTTACTTGATATTTATCAAAAAACATCGGTTTTTTGTGTTTTTATTGATAAAAACCAAAGAAATAAATTTTTAACGATTAATCGGTTAATCGCCAATTTTGTCGGTTAACCGACCTGAATAAACGGTTACACGGTTACTCTCGTGATGTTTCGAATAATGTCTTAACCGGTTAACCGCCTAGGTCGAATAATTGGAAACACTATTTAATACAAACTTCAACTAACTACTACTACAGATTTCAACAGAGCTTTAAAATATAAATTCTTATTTAAGCAAAAAAAAATTATTAAAAATCAAGATAATATTGACAATTGATAGCTACAATTCTCGATCTACAGTAAATTAAGGGTTTTTTGTTATTTTGGCGTAGTGTTGGATGGTTGTAGTTTTTAGTTCTTTGGGAAGGTTGACTTGACTGTATGGCAGTGTTGCCAAGGTAGGGGTTTCCCGCTTAATCGTATGTGACATATACAATTATATATGGTAAATCTAATTATGTACGAATACATGTATAATATAACACAAATCCAAATTATATATGACAACATATAGGGCAATATTAAAAAAAAAATTCATTTTAATTTAACGATATCTTGACCTATTCATAGTTATATGTATATCTTTCCATACCAGAAAAATGTAGATCTTCTTTTGGAAAAAACTACACACAGAGAAATAAAGTGCCAACCGAATTTAAAAGCGTATTTTAATAGTAACAACTCAAAAATTCAGTTAGTACATCGATATTTACATTCGATTTCTTAATATTTTGTTCGTTGCAACTACAATTCAGTTGAATTAACCGAACTTTGCTGTGAAAACTAATGTTGAGTTGTACCAACCGACTTAAATTCGTAATAACCGAATTTGAGTCAAAATAGTCGAATTTTAGTTGGCAAACAGCAAAATTTTTCTCTGTGTGTATGTATTGCCGCATTTAAAGTCTGATGACTGTATATTAGCCTGTCCCGAATTTAAAAAAATTGCGTATTTCGTCACTTCCTCTGTTTATGGATAAAAACCAAACATTTTTTTGAAAGAACTTGTAGTTGCTACCCACGGCCTTTTTAGTATATTTTTAAAATTTTTGGACAAACTTGAGCCTAATTTTGTATAAATATTTAAAAAATATGAGTTTGCTCACTGATCGTTTGAGCACTATTACATAAAATTGTACACTTTCAGTTTCAGCTAAAAAAACTTCTAATGAATTTTTCTTTTTGAAAATTTTAAAAAATATATGTTAATTATAAATTATTCTTCTATACCCTTGCAAAATCCCTATATTTTACTGACCAGATTGCAACTAGACTTCTGAAATATTCGACCTATTTGAAAAACCAGTTTTCGAATACTTAATAAAATTGCTAATAGCAGAACTTTTTTTTACAAATTTTAAAAAATTTTAATGTTGGCATTTAAAACTAAACAGATTTTTTTTTAAAGAACCATTTTAGTTATTTTTAAAATAAATGAGTCTTGGATAAATCTAAAAGTTTGGTCATCGTATATTCAAAAAAATTGTTAAATTACAGCGCGGGAAAAAATAATACAACGCCTTGCGATTCATTGGGGGTCATTAAATATTTGACAGTTATTTTGACGACATTGTTAGTTATTTTAATTGCTTCTGTTAGTTGTTTTTATATTCGTTAAAAATATCAAACTTTTATGTTGTTTAAAAGATAAATCATTTTGTTGCAGCTTTAATTGCATATACCTTTGCCGTCGCTGGAAATCGAACCATAAAACTGGTCTTATGTAAAAAAAAAAAATAGAAACCTTTTTGAAAACTTTACAAGGTCTGATTTCCTAACCGATATTTGTTAGAATCATTAAAATTCATTCTTGAAATTTTTATGAAAACTTTTAAAACAAAATGAAGACTTAATTACTTTAATGTTCTGAATATCTTGCAATTGCACCATCGATAGGGAGTTTGATATAAAATTTATTCATGCTCAAACATGATTGCTATAATTAAATTAACTAGCAAAGCATTACGAAATAATAGGAAAATATCTACTCCTAGATAATACAAAAACTATAAGTTGGTTAATTAATGTTTAAATTTCAATACACAAAAAAGTGCATAATTTTAATAAAATATTTTTATAATAGAAACTGTCTTTTACGATCTCCATTAGTCAAGAGTAATTAATCAAAATTTTCAATTTTTCCCCATATCTTTTACGCTCTACTAGGCTAGAGAAGAACAGGCACACCTTGAAATGAAACATCGTAAAGAAGAAGATGAACTTTATCGTAAATTTGCTCGTAAACGTGAAGAAGAAGATCGTAAAATACAATCAGAATTTCAAACGGAATGGGAGCGTGAATTACAAAGATTGGCACATAAATTTGAAAAAGAACTGGCAACGACACGACGTAATCGCGAAGAACATAGTATTCTAACATTAAGGCACGAACAACAAAAAGAGGATTTAGAGAAAAATATGACCCTAAGACGTAGTAAAAAGAAAGAGAGTATAACACGTAAAATGCTGGAACATGAACGTTACGAAACAGCTGCTCTAGTCGATCGTCAATCTAGTGAAATGTTAGAATTGATAAGTGCTCGTCGTTCAGAGTACATGCAAAATGAGAGCATCTTCTTGGATGATGAATTCAGTGAAGGTGTAACACCCAT
This sequence comes from Delia radicum, assembly GCA_021234595.1. Classification (NCBI taxonomy): domain Eukaryota; kingdom Metazoa; phylum Arthropoda; class Insecta; order Diptera; family Anthomyiidae; genus Delia; species Delia radicum. The sequence goes on along the minus strand of CM037855.1, from coordinate 103,826,630 downwards.
GGAATATCCAATGCTAGCACCCTTGCCTGCGCCACCTGCTGTTAGTAAATTTCAAATATATACAGATCCCATAGAATTCGAAGATGTTGATCGCATAGCCATTTCTGTAGCCCAAGAAGATCAAAAAACCTTTACGGATTTAGTGCGACAGCTGGTGGGTCGTTGTACTACCGATATTGAAAAAGCGCGTACAATATTCCGTTGGATAACGGTAAAAAATCTAAATGCCATGCATTTTGATGATGATTTAAGGGGTGATACTCCAATGGGTTTATTGCGGGGCATTAAATATGGCACCGAGAGTTATCATGTCTTATTCAAACGTCTCTGCAGTTATGCTGGTTTACATTGTGTAGTCATTAAGGGTTATTCAAAGAGTGCCGGCTATCAACCGGGTGTTAAATTTCAAGATTCACGTTTTCGTAATTCATGGAATGCTGTTTATGTGGCTGGTGCCTGGCGTTTTGTTCAATGTAATTGGGGTGCCCGTCATCTGGTAAATGCCAAAGAGGCACCAAAAACAGGTCGTGGTAAAAATGATAGTTTAAGGTTGGTGTTTCATTTGTTTTTTAGATCTTATTTATGTTAATTTGGTTTCTTCCTTCCACCTTTTTCAGATACGAATATGATGATCATTATTTCTTAACGGATCCTCGTGAATTTATTTATGAATTTTTCCCTTTACAAGAAGAATGGCAACTACTAAAGAGACCTATAACTTTAAGAGAATTTGAAAATTTACCATTTGTTCGCTCGTTATTTTTCCGTTATGGTTTACATTTTGCTGATGAAGGTTATGGAGCTGTGGTCTTTACAGATGATACAGGTAAGAATGAGAGGATATAAATTTGATTATAAAAAAGAAAATAAGTTATTGAAAAGGACCCAGTTACACACGTACAACGATCATGACAACCTTAAAAAAATAAATCTATCTGACAAAATATTTGATATATATAAGTCCAATTAGGTTTTTGGGGATATAAATGTTGGTCAAAAAGTAATCAAATAAGTTATTAATGTTTAACATGCTAAATTAAGATGAACTAATTATGGATCATATTTGGAGCCCAACCAGGGATTTCCCAAGATTATGCTATCTAAATTAGCTTATCCTAAATACAACGCTCCTAAGAAATTATTGCGGTCGCAAGAGGTCGAAAAAGATTAAATATATTATCAGGATGACTCTGTTTTGTTTGGGTTTAAGGATTCAGGCGCGGATTCAGGAAAATAATTAGGTAGGGGAAGTTAGAGTATTTTTTATTAATATTTGTGATTTATATATATATATATATATAAAAGAATAACGTTACTGACCCAGCAAAAAATACAGCTTACCCAAAAGCAATTGTAGAAGGCATTATTTAATTACCGAGCGCTTCCTGAACAATTTCCCACTTAGTATGTTTCTTTTCAGCAGGTCAAAAGCGCTTCTTACATGTCTCCTAAAATGCAATAAAGTCCGGCATTCGTAGAAAATAAAAAGCGCTTATTCACTACTCCAAAGAAGCTATAAAATATTTGCTTCAATCCTGCGCTAATAAAAGGGACTATTTGCATTGATTTGTTGTACGTAATTAATCGCAAAATCAGGAAAATAAATCTGTACATTCTTTGATGCTTCAAAAGAATACATTTGGGAAATCACCTTAATTGTGCTTAATAAGTGCTATTTTAGAAGCATACAAATGTAGGTGCTGCTTACTAAATCGAGGTTATTTTTTGCTGGGCAGCCTATACCGCTGGAGCTAGAAACTTAAAATTTGGGATGTAGGTCCATCCTACAGCGTCGACGTCTCCTACGTGGAAAGGAAAAAAGGTTGAAAGTCTCCGCATCGATAGCCTGTCCAAACCCCTTTTTAATTCGGATATCACCTAAATCCCTGGTATGGGAAATGAAATTCCATCGGGGAGATGCAAAGTGCCCCCTTTGAATAGTAATTTGAAATTTAAATTACATGTTCCTTCAAATATGACCTAAGTCACTAACATGATACTTTTTGCCTATTTTAGCAACGTGGTAAAAAATTGGAGAAATTCTCCCTTTGGGTGGCCTGGAAAAACTATTAAAGAGATGAACTTGAAATTTGGTATATTGGTTACTAATTACGAGTATACTTCTATATTTAGGGGGAGAAGCAAAAAAATTGTAAAATGTCCACATTGAGGGTCTGTCCAAATTTCTTTTTTTTAGCAATCTGAAATTTAATATATGTTCCTTTGAATATACTTTTTGTAATTTTTGCCATAAACGTTGTTAAATATGGTGGCAAAAGTTTCCCCTTGACGAACAGAAAAAGCCACTTAAGCGAGGAACTAGAAATTTGGTATGTGGGATCCTAATCACGTGTATATATGTACATGGAAGTTTAGAAAATTCGAATGGGGAGAGGCAAAGTGAAGAAAATCTCCCCTTGGCCGCCTGCTTAAATCCCTTCAGAAAAGAATTTAAAAATATATTCCTTAGAATATGACTTTTTGAAAGTATTTTGGAATCCTGGAAAACCGCTGTGGTAAAAATAGTTGTTAAAAAGGACAAAAGTCTCCCCCTCAACATCCCTAACCCTAAAAGTTATAAGTTTAAAACATTTGCTCCTTGGAATATGTTCTAAATCACTGTTAAGGTACTTTCTGAATTTGAAAATCTCCCTCTTAACGGCCTGTCCAAAACGCTGATGTTGGAAATTTAAAATTTGGGAGATTATTCGTACATAAATTTGGACGGCATTTTTGGAAATTCCTGCTCGTTTCTTTATATTAAACTATTTTATTTTGGAGGAGGGAGGAAATGTCTTATTTTTCTTCCTTCTTGATCCATAATTTGATGCATAATCTAAAGTTAACTAACAAGAGAGGAATCCCGACCAGGACTAGTAGATCTTAATGAACTTCAGATATTTTATAGAAAATAAAAATTTAAGGGATACGTTTTTGTTTAGCTGCCCAAAATCATATTTAGGGTTTACTAAGTGGGGTCTAAAATGCCCCCATTTTCGTTTTTTCGGATTATTTAATTCTATTAATTTTTCACTGCGTGCAGCAATTAAACTATACAAATTTCCTTTATTTGTTTACAGGAGCCGCTACAGTCCGCATAGCTATGCCAACCGATATGCAAAGTTGTCTTATATTCCATTACAATTTAAAATTCTACGATAGTGATGAAGATTCTTATGATGCCGTTTCCCTTAAACGTTTTGTAATGCAATCTGTAATTGGTAATATTGTAGCTTTTCGTGTACATGCTCCATGTTCGGGAGCATTTCTGTTGGATATTTTCGCGAATGCGGTAACACCACAAGAGTATTTGACGGGAGAACCAATGAAATTTAAATCTGTTTGTAAATTTAAGGTAATTATTTATGGGAAATCAATACTTGCAATTAGCTATTAATGGGGAAGTTTTTATTTCAGATATGTTGTGAAGAATTACAAACTGTTATGGTACCCTTACCAGATTGTGCCAGCGGCGAATGGGGTCCCACGAAAGCTACAAGACTATTTGGTTTAATACCAATAACACATCAAGTATTAAAGACTTATTTAGTGTACAAATTCATGTTGTTTAATAATGATGTTTTTTTTATAGGATCCTTTAATATTTGCCGGTCGCAGTTTAGATTTACAATTCCGTATGTCACGTCCCTTGACTGATTTTATGGCAACTTTGCACAAAAATGGTATCGAAGAGAAGAAGCTATCAAAATATGTAACGCATAATATATTGGACGATATTGTGACATTCATTATAAAGTAAGTTGAGTACAAATTTGTTTAATAATACACCAAATATCCGAAATTTTTATCTCTCTTCGGATCGACTTTAACTTTTTGATTCAAACTTACAAATAAGTTGTCCTATAACTCTAAGTTTCATAGTAACTGTTTTTGGTATTTTTTGGTCACATGTCGAAACATTAATCCTATATGGATCAGATTACATGAAATAAAATTTTGATCAAGTGAAAAACTTGTTTCGAGCTTAAAATCCTGTTGTTACAATTTAAGTAATTTCACGGTGCTACAAAAAAAATGTCAATCACTATTAAAGCGTATGTTGTACGTCTAGATGAGTGTATTACAAAACCGCTTTGAGAAGTTGCAATATACCCTCAAATTTTCGAGATAACTTTAACCCTTTCACTACCGACTTTTTGTGTGTGGCAAAATAATTTTTTTGACTTATGATTTATTTTTGGGACCCTAAAAATATCCTTAAAAAAGTTAAAGAAAAAATTTTACCCCTTCCCCTTTATACCGAAATAATTTGTACACTACAGTGTACATTGGTAGTCAACGGTTGCAGAGCTCTATTACTCTATAGTACTTGATACTTACTGTTCAATATGCAATTTGAAAATAAAAAAACGCAAATTATTATTTATTTACAAATATTTATTAAAAAAAGAATATTTTAATTCACGAAAAGTTAAAAAAAATATTAATACAAAATTTATGGTGAGTGATAAGTGAGGAAACAGTTGTTGTTACGTTGTATACATAAGTGTGCTTTACATTTTACGGATTGAATGTACTTTCTTTTTGTGCAACTTGGAAGTTTGCAACGTCCTGGTGCTGTAGAATCATGAAACATGGGAAAGTGACCAACTCCATCCAAGCGAATGTCTCTTACAGGAGCCGTAAAACGTCTCTTGTCATCCTGATTGACTTCGGAAAACGGATTATTTGATGGACGACCAACTCTTCTGACAGAGGGTTTTTCTAGTAAAACATTCTAAAGTTCATGAGATCAATTTCGTCTTTGGATTGTCATAAAGTGTTTGCTATATTAAGTTAAAACTAGCTGAAAATCGCTCTGTCTTTGACTAAAATTGTTGTTCCCCATTATGTGTTATAAAACCCTACTGTCGCATCTGTTTTAGTCTGTAATAATGCCTTTTTACTAAAAAATACAACCGCGGAATTCTCAAAAAAATAACACAAGTACCAGGTACTTTAACACAAACGACCTTTTAAACTCCATGCAAAAAATGAAGCCATGCTTAACATATTGAGTAACAACCGTTGACTACCAATGTACACTACAGTGTACACAACTTTTAACTATTGCCGCTCAATTTTTTTCAAATAAAAACTAAAATGATCGTTGAAGTATCTGCTTTAATAAAAAAATTATTTGAAGTACCTAAAAAATATTCTAGCGAAGTTATTAAAGCTCCAAAATGATAAAACTCTCAAAATAGCAAATATTGGCATGAAATATCGCGAATAGAAACAACCCATATGTATTTTTCCTCCCAAAAAAAAATTATAGCTTAGATAACATCCCAATAAACATATTTGTACACAAAAATTAGTAAATATTTTATTCGGTCATATTTTAATTATTTGTCAAAGATGTGTACACTGTAGTGAAAGGGTTAATATACAATATTGCCAAGTTAGGGGTTTTCCCTTTAAATTTATGAGTGTTTTAAAGTGATTTTGAGGGGATTTTAGGGGGTAAAAAGGTTTTGGGGGTAAAAATATTTACTTTGTATGTTGTAAGTCTAGCTGAGTGTATTACAAAACCTATTTGAGAAGTTGCAATATGCCCTCAAGTTTTCAGGATAACGGCAAAAGACAGTGTTGCCAAGTTAGGGGTTTTCCCCCTAAATTGAGGGCGTTTTAAGTCGTTTGGGGAATTTTAGAGGTAAAAAGTTTTTAGGGGGAATTTGGGGGGGGGGGGGGGGGGGGGGGTAAAAAAGTTTACTTCTGCAGTTATAAAAATTTAATATTCTGTTCGATGATTGCTTTTGTAAAATTTTTGACGGTTTTTTGAATACATTTTAACCTCTTTTTAGCTTGTTAGTAAAATAAAATTTCAAATCTTTACTAAAGAAGTTAGATTTTTTGAACATATTTATTAGAAGAATTTGAAATAATAATTTTTTTCGATAGTATAGTAAATCTAGGTGGTTTTTGGTCAATTCAGGGGGATTTTAAAAAATACTTGGCAACACTGGTAAAAGAGCATTATTTGCGACTGGCGCATTTAAACATTTGTTAATCAGTAATTTTTTCCGATTTTAAATTTTTAAACAGTAATTTAAAAGAAAATTACTTGGTCTTTCTAAAAATACATACTTTCTTTAATGAATATAAATAGGTAGAAATTTATTTAATAACAATTAAAACTTTTATCGTATAAGTTGAAAAAGTTTAACAAAAAATTAAAATTTTAATTGTTATTAAGACAGTCTCTACATACTAATGCTAATAATATAAAGAAACTATATATATTTGTAAATACTAGGTAATTTTCTTTTAAATAACGTTTAAAAATTCGAAATCGACGAAAAAATTACTAAGTTACAAATTCGCCTGCCGCAAAAAATACTCTTTTACCATTATCTAAAAAATTTGAGGGTATTTTGCATACATGGGAAAATATGGCTCCAGGGGGCGCATGCGGCTCCAGAAAGGATTTCGTGAAGCCCTAAGCCAAAAAAAAGCGACAAAGAAAAACAAAAAAATTACTTTTGGTAAATAAAAAAAAAAATAATCAAATAAATTTTTAATTAAAAAACAATAACTAAGGAATAAGAAAAAGAAACGGTATTTAAGATCAAAATTTTAAAATATAATTAAAAATGGAGCCTTAACAGAAAATTAAGCTGCTCCCCAAAGAATCACAATGAATTTGAAGTCAAAAAAGTAACAATTATTTGCAAGTTGCTGGCTTTTCTTCATTTAAACTTAAACCGTTTGAAAAATTATACTTAGGTAAACTTTTTATGTGAACTACGTAAATATGGCAAGTGTCCAAATTCATTAAGTAGACTCACTAATATTTACCGCTGTATTTTGAAATACCGCTGTATTTGAAAAAACTGGTCTTCTAAAATTTTTAAAAAAATATATGTTAAATTATTCTCCTATACCGTTACCAAATCCATATGTGGTACTCCTGCATGTTCCTGAATAATTGGCTTTTTAGTTAAATTTTTTCACATGGCACAGAGAAGTTATTTATAATGTTCATTATTAACTAGTTTTTTTTTTAAATACAGCTTTTTAAGCCGCGGTTTTTGAAAACAATGCATTTTGCCGTGGAGAAGTGAATAATTTGAGTGCTCTAGTAAAACCACAATTTAAGTAGCTTTAAAATTAGGTATCAATGACTCTCGTAGCTAAATCCTTTAAAAAGATATGGAATATTATGTACTACTACTTAAAAAAAATTCGAATATTTTTCATACTTTGTAACGCGATATCTCAAGTTCCGCAGCGATTGGCAGTCCTACATTTGGACGAGGTAATATATATATATATATATATATATAATGTACATTTTCTATACCAAGTTTGATTGAAGTCAGAAGGGGTGAAAGAAATCGAGTGGTTGATTTTATATGTGTTCAGTCAACATAAGCTCTATATTTCATAACAACGATTCAATAGGTTTTTTGCTTCAGATTCTTATTTGGGAGGACATAATACTTTGAAAAGCATTATTATGACTTTGCGCCAATATCTTGTATGCGTCTGTAATCAAATAGTTTAATTTATAGAATTATTTAATTAAAAGCTAAAAATCGTGCTATGTAAAAAATCTCTTATTTTTATAGACTTCTACTAAAACTTTTTTAGTAGAAAATGTTCAGTATAAAAAGTTTGATTCAAAATTTTGATCTTTTGTTTGTAAGTTTTTCTCCGAGATTTATTTATTGTTGTGTCTATTATATGTGTCGTACAATTTCTAAAAAACAATTCGAAATATTACCACACTTTTTTACCCCTAAACATCAAATATATGTCCCTGATTTTTCTTTATCATATATATAAATTTTACTGAGATCGGAGAAAACCTATCGAGAGACTAACCTTGTAAGTGATACAAGTGTGTTTTTTATAATAACTTTCGTAAACATCAGATTGGGTCGCTAAAAAAATACGTGTCACTTATTTTTATTTGCTTTATCAAATATAATATTTTTACTGAGATCGGAGACTTCCCTTGTAACTGATACAAATGTGTTTTTTGTTTTTTAATAACTTTCTCGTATTTCTTTGATATGCTTGTTACGAATCTGGTCTCAGAAAACCTTTAGCAGCTCGCGATTCTGAGTTATTCGAGATGTAATCACGAATATAATAATTATTTGAACATAATTTACATTAAACATAATTGTTAGAGCTAGTCAAACATTTTTACCAGTCAGGCACACAGCTAGTAAACGCTGAATACAACTGTCATATATGGGCAGGGGCTCCACTGTCTATTCTGAAGCTTCTGGACCGTGTTCAGGGGAGGGCGGTGAAGCTTATCAATGACAGTAGTGTATCTCTATTGATTCATTGGAGCATAGTCGGAATGTGGGTTGTGTGCCACTTTTCTATCGATATTACCATGGGAGATGCTCATCTGAGATAAGTGAACTTATTCCACGAGCCCGAGTTTATATTCGTTTTTTTTTGTCGAACGATTCGTATGTGGAACAAACTTCCCGCAGAAGTCTTCCCTGTTACTTACAATTTAGAAAAATTTAAATCAAATATCTACAAACACTACTCCCTCTTTCCTCCTTCCCATACCCTATTTTCCTGATCAATACAATGCACTGCATGAGTAGGGGGCATCCCCTGAGTATTGGTTAAATTATAAAAAAAAAAAATATTTAATACAATTTTCAAAGCTTATGTCAAAGCATTTAGATCAATTAATTGACTGAAAAGTACATAGAAACATTTATTTCGCGGTAATTTATTCAAACACGGTTTTACGTAAATTATCCCCAAAGTTTTTTTTCTCGATTTTGTTTCTTTAAAAAAAAAAAATGTTTCTTATCGTGTTCCACCCATTGTAAAAATTCTGATAAAATTTTTAAAAAAATTCGCGAAAAATTTATTTTTGCGAAAAAAAAACTATAATATAATGTTCTGCATATTCTATGGAGTTAAGTTGATTTAAATTCACTAAATTATTCAAAATTGCAAATATATCGTTCTTATTACACTTTAAAATCGAAATTTATATCGCGAATATCGGGAAAACAAGAGCTAACTTTTATAAACGGCTAGCACCATCGCATTTAGCATACTCGACTTAATAATAATTACGTTTTCCCAGTTGCATATTTATGAAATTCATTTGGAAAATTATGTTCGGCATCACTTCCGTTATTACCATACGAAACTTTATTTAAACCCAGACCAGTAAAAAATTACGCATTTCTTATATAAATAAAAGTAATTTAAAGGGTCTATCTACTCATGTTGTTTAATTTCAAATAAAATTTCGGATCTATCTACTGTAACACCGCTAATATTAAGCAATATTAAATTAGATGTAGTATTCAGTAGCAATTTTTAAATAATATTGAGAAGATCGTTTTGCAAACCTTTTTAAATTTGAGTAAATTAAACTGTTTTCTTACTCTCCTGAACAATTGTAGATATATCCATTTGAATATAAGACAACGATATGTTCTTTACAAGTAGATTTTTAAAAATTTGGCAAATCATTTGGAGGCCCCCCTTTGCTACTGCCTTGACTGCTGTTTTGTATTATTTCTTAGAAAAACAGCTTTACTCGCAGTTTTTAACTGAGTTACTTTTAGCCACTTTTGTGTGTAACAAAACCACTGTGGAGAATATAAAAACAAAAATCGTTAAATCCGAATTTAATCACTGTACTTGTTATTTAATATACGTATAATTAAATTTTCTACAAACATTTAAAATTTAAATATTTTTTTTATTTTTTTACAGTTTCCCCGAAGAAGGACAATATGGTTTGGATATCTACACACGTGAATTGGGTGCGCCACCGCATCATAGTCATCATCATAATAACTCTTCAACATCCTCTAGTGAAAAACATTTGCTGACACATTGTTGTAAATATTTAATTAATTCATCGAAACGTAATTAACAACATAATTGAGTGAGAAGTATATGTTTTATTTGTTGTTGTTGTTCTTTTTAAATATAAGGGACTAAATTATGACATACATTAACAATGAAATATTTTAAAAACTTAACAGTTAAGATCATGAAAATAGCAGTAATATATTAAATTGGCAAATATATTTAAATTTTGGCAGCTAAAGTTGATTAAAATGTCAGCCACATTAAAAGTTTTTTTACTACATTTGTTAAAAAACTTTTTTAATTTATAACTGCTATTTTTATGTCCATCACTGTTGACGTATTCATTATGTTAATACGTAAAGTGTATTGTAAATTGTTTATGTTTTGCTTAATTTTTTACATACAATGCACAATGTTTTTATTGAATTATAAATAATTGTTAAATATATACATAGCTTCTTACATACATATAAAAAATACATACAGTAAAGGACAAAACTGAGGCAATATTTCGAAAATTTCCGAAACATTTTAATTTACATTCTGAACGGAATAATTAACTAATTTTGTTAGATTTTTACTTCTAATTATAAATTTCAAATATAAATTTTAAATTTTTGTAGAGATATTCTAAGATTCAGTAACATTTTTTCTATAGCAAAACTGGCAGCTTCTAAAACATATTTTCAATGAAATTTTTATTTTCATTTTCTACGTTCAAAGAGTTTTTCCAGAGAAAACTTTCTCTAATTAGAGTAACTTTTCTAATAAACAATTTTCTAGTTTATCATCCAAATGCATGGAAATGTCGTTGATTTTTATAACAGTCTTATAAACAACGAGCACGGTCCCAAAATTAGCCGTTGGCAGCAGTAGTTTCAAAAAAAATTATTTGGTGAACTTTGTTTAAATTATATTTCAAATATATGTATGCTATTTTTAAAATTGTACAGAATAATAATTCTTTTTCTTAAATCCCATATTAAAAATTGGATTATATTCTTTTATAGAAGACATTTGGTAAACGCATCTTTACGCTATTTAAAAAATAAGTTTTAGAAAGTATCATTACGGCAAAGTGCTTCAAAAAGTACCAAAATAGCCATTTTTATCAACTTAACCGCGGTTTTCTCAAAATTGTGACGTAATGGTAATATTTGGATGCTGGATTTGGAATCAGGGAATCTAAGACGATATAAATCACATATCGGAATTCAAACTAAGGAAGCTTGTCGGTATGTGTAATTCAATGTATTTTAAGGCAAGGTTGAATTTTTTACAACCTTGCCTTAATTCTGTAGAATTATACTTCTTCTTCCATCTCCCAAGAACATTGTTTATAATCGGTTCTTAACCACAGCAATTCTAAAATATGTTCCACTAGAACCAATTTTATGGACACCAAAAGCGTTCCACTGAAAATGTAAGATATACCGAGCTAGTTTCATAAATATATAGATGTAGTTTCACAAGTTGTTCTAGGAGTACCTGTTCAACTTTGGAGCAATTAAACCGCCTGCTTTTACAACAAAAATCTTCGGTGTAAAACTGACACTAGACCGGATTATAAAGAGAAATAACACTGTAAGTACTTGAAATTGACCCACCAAAACGCCTTGACACATAAACTTTATTTTGGCTCGAAGAATTCAGTGATATTCTCCGTTTTTAAAGATAAAGTAAAGACGCAAGATATTTCAATTTTAAGAAGTATTGTCTCTAAAGCGATTTTGCATCATATTTTAAGGAAAAGACTTCGAACCCCTTTGAATTTAGTTCACGTGTACGGGCGTTTTGGTGTGTCATTTCAAAAGTTTAAATTTACATTACAAGCCTTTCGAAAATGGCAACACTGCCAGATTCTTAGATATTTTTAACAGTTAAACTGTGTAGCTCTAAGGATTTACTTAAACTGAACATAAATGCATGTTTGTTGTCAGAAGCTCAAAAACGATTTACCAAATCCTTTTGCGAGTCGAAGAATTTGCAACAGTATGGCATCGTTTTGTTTTGTAAAGACATATTTATGCATGTTTTGCTATAAATGGATATTTTTGAATTTTTTGTTGCATATTTTCAATTTAATTACATATTTTGTAAAAATTAAAATTAAGATTTAAATGAAAATAAACAAAAGAAAGCATTTAAGTAGTAAATCGTTGTCTGATTTTCAGTGCATATTTTAGTATTTGTTGTGCATATTTTTTTGGTTTTAGAGCATATGTCGATTTAAGTGCATATTTAAGTACATATTTTCGATTATTTAATGCATGGAAGTCGCAGCTGTGCTGATAACATTTTTTTTAAGACCTCCAAAAGTAAAACACCAAGATTCTAAGGCATGGTATTAAAAATCGATTTTTTTTGGTTTAAAAAACATGAAAAAATTCATCATTATGACTAAAACCGTGAATAAAAAAATTGTGGAAAATTGTTATCAAGAGTTATTTTCTAACCTTTTAATGGAACTTTTTTTTAAAAAATAATTTAAAAATCTAAATTGCCCAACCTTTAATATTTTTGATTGTTATGTTAATGAAAAACTATGAAAATGTATTTATTTCTCTGCTAGAAATTAGTGCATCGCTTGTATAATATATTTTTTCGATATGGGGCTTCAAAGTTCCGTAATTTTTGGCTTATTACTGGAAATATATTGTCAAATTTTCTCTAGAGTAATTTTGGTGCGCAAGAGGATTGTTTAGATTTGAGCAAGTACAATTGTTTTATGTACAAATTTAAAAAAAATATAAAGTATAGAAATTTAACTTGGTCTAAATTTAAAAATCCTCTGGTGGATCAAAATTACTCTACAGAATATTTAAAAATATATTTCCAGTAATAAGCCAAAAGTTACGAAACTTAAAACCGACAACTACAATCGCTGGTAGTTAACTGAAGATCCGTTTTTTTTATTAATTTTTTTCCATATTCAAAATTGCCAAATTTAGGACAACAAATGCATTAAAAATAATAAACCTGAAAACTATTGCAAAATAATAAAAACAACTAAAAATGTAGTTAAATGGTATACCTTGCCTTGTAGTGCTGGTACATTGCCTTGTAGTGCTGGTTAATTTATGAAAATGTTCACTTTTATTGAAAACTCAAATTTTAAAAACAATTTTTAAACTTCTTACAAACTATTCAATGTCTTTTTTTAATAGTTGCTCAACTTTTTTCTTTAAACTTTACATCTTTCATTTTTCTTCTAGCAGAGTACTCGATACTTAAAAGCAACTACTTGATATTTTCAGAGTTGTATTTTGGACTGAAAAACAATACAAAAATCCGACTCCACTAAAATAATTAGCATTCAAATTTATATGCTATGGAGTCGCATTTCTGTATTGTTTTTCTATCCAAAATACAGCTCTGAAATTATCGAGTAGTCACTTTTAAGTATTGAGTACCCGAAGAAAGACAAATACTCGATACCCATTACTCATTATTTTACCAGCACAACTGCCTTGTCAGTAAGAAATCTAGCTTTTTTTTTGTTAATTTTGAAAACTAGCGATTTTCTATCGTTTTACAGGCAAATACTGTTGTTCACTGAAAATAATGTCTCATATTTTCGTCTCTTACTGTACATATACATACAAGTTTTATTGTTGTAAGCTGTAAATTGCAATAATTGTTAGTTTATAATATTTTATATATAAATTATAATAATAGTTCATTATTGGTAAATTAATTATTTAAAATAATAATATTAAACAAACAAAAAACACACACAAACAATAAAATGCTAAATATATATTTACGATCGCTTGGTGCTATAGATGGCAAAAATTATAATTATAATAATAATTAAATAATTTATATTTTTATTATTAATATTACAATAACAAAATACACTCTCTACTATTTAACTGGTTGACCCTACCGACCCCTAATTTGCAGTTTTATTTGTTATGCAAAATTAAATCAATTAATTGTACCTACTTAAATAATGTTTAATTTGGCTTTTGTATATAAATTTTTATAATTATTTCTATTCAAACTTATTCAAATACATTTTTTTGAAGCTTTTGTAATGTTTTACTTAAATAAATTATTAATTTATTTTTTAAGTTAACTCAAACATACACGCACACACACACACAGTCTAAAACACATTTTAATTGTTAATTTAATTAATAAATCAAAACATGTTTAAACAAAATGTTAATATTAATAACTTATTATTTTCTGTATTATTAATATTTTGTATATTTTTTTTAATTATTTTATATTGCAATTATAATATTAATAAAAAAATAATATTAAAATTAGTCTATTGTGTTTTAATTAAATAAAAATAGGAAACAAATACAATTAAAAAAAAAATAATAGCACTTACTATACGAGTATATCAGTAATTTTTGGTACACTTTAACTTAGTAAAGATACATCATAGATCCGCTGGGCATTTTTCAACCAAACTTTTGCATATATATAGAACATTAAAATTTTTTGAAATTTATTTTGCCTTAAAGCGCCTTTTATTGGAAATATTAGCAACAAAAATGGAAATTTTGACAAAACATAAATCCTAGATTGTGAAGGCGTGATAGAGAAGAATGAGTGTATTTTCTAAAAATCATAACTAGATTGTAAATTTAAATTTTTTCTGAATCAGACTGCGCAGTTTCTGGTATTAAACCTTCGTCAGTGACCCTGTTTTTTTTTTTTTTTTTTTTTTTTTAATACATAATGTAATATTTGTTATGTTTTTATTTGTTCGATTGCGTCTATATGAAATTTTCTGTGCAATCACTGACCGTGGTATAGATAAACTGATTTCTAATGCCACATGCACTCGCACTACACGTTAGACAGAGCGCTTTAGCGCACTGATCTATCGTCAGGTCGAGTTCTGTTGTGATTAAAACTAGTTTTATTCAATACACGGTGTTTTTGTTCTTGCATACATAATCTCAGAAGTACAACTCCAACAACACAACAGTTCTATTTTTAGAAACTTACCTCACTCTAATGTCCACTGTTTTCACATATGGTGTAAGTGATGCCACATCTATGATATATTCTTTATATATTCGATAGATGGCGCTTACGTAGTTAGGGCAGAATTGCCAGAAAGCAAAGTTTGATTTTTGTTTTTGAGTTTGAATTTAGACAATTGCAATTAATACTATAATTAATATGCAATTTTATATTATGGTTGCAGATTTGTCTGGCCCATTTTGACCACTTGATGAAATTTGCTGGCTGCTCTCAAAAATTATAATAAAGGCGTAATTTTACATACATTGGACAAATTTCAACATCCTACGACGATGGCAAAGAACTTGCGACGCAATCGAATAAGTTGCCGAAATGGGTCAAAGTTTCCTATACAGTGAACTCTCAAAAACGTGAACTAATTTTTGCAAGGGGTGTTCACTTTTCTGATTTTGTTCACGTTTGTGATTGGAATTTTTTTTAACTATTCTACTAAATAATTGATCCACTTAGAATAAATTATATTCCAAGTACTTAAGAACCAATCATTATATTGATTATTTAACAAAAAAATAAAATATGAAAAGATTGTTAAATAGGCCTCTTATGCCTATTTGCTTATCTATTAATTCCCCTTCTTACAATCTATTGAAATATTTGGTAGATATTTTAAAAAATCTAACCAAAAACTGCCAATACAATGTTAAAGATGCTAAAGAATTTAAATCAAAAATTAATAACACTTATATTAAAAATGATGAAAGCATTAATATCTTTTGATGTGGTGTCATTATTTCCCAGTGTTCCTGTTATCGTAGCCCTGAAAATAATAGGAAATAAATGGGATGTTTTCGAAAAATATACGATAATACCTAGAGAACTTTTCATTGAACTTTTAACGTTTTGTATTAAAGACTGCAGATATTTTATATATAACGGAAAACCATTTGAACAGATGAAAGGAATGCCGAATTGCTCGCCAGCATCTCCAGTAATAGCCGATATAGTAATGGAAGAACTTCTTGACATTTCCATTGCAAAGATGAAAAATAAACCAAAAATCTTAACTAAATATGTTGATGATTTATTTTGTGTTATAAGGACGAAGGATATTGATAATACTTTGAAGATACTAAATGATTTCAACAGACAGATACAGTTTACAATGGAGAGGGAAACTAACAATAAATTACCTTATTTGGATGCTGTAGTACTTAAACGGGGAAACTCATTAAAATTAAACTGGTACCAGAAACCATTGTCATCAGGAAGACTGATCAATTTTTATTCGAAACATCCAAGGAGAATAATAGTTAATACAGCAACAAACTTTATCAATAGGGTTTTAGATATTAGTGATATAGATTATGATAAAACTAACATGCACAAAATCCGAGAAATCCTATATTTAAATGATTTCCCTAAGAAGACGGTACATGATTTAATTACATACGTTATGAACAAGATAATTTCCGACAATTTAGAAAAAGAGAAAACACAGAAAATATATAAATCTATCACTTACATACCAGGTTTATCAGAACGTTTAAAAAGTTCTGATATTTATGATAAAGCTATTAGCTATGAAAGCACATGATAACGTTAATAAATTATTCAGTAATACAAAATCTAGATTAGATAAAGAAGAAAAATCCAACCTGGTATACAGAATTAAATGCAGCGGTGACGAGTCCAGCATATGCCTGAAGACATATGTTGGTACAACGAAAACGAAATTGAAAACGAGACTTGCAGCACACATTATCTGATTTAAGGGCCAAAGATAGGCCTTTAGAGCAAAAAACTGCTCGTTGCAGGCAAACTGCGAATTAACAGGGACACAAGTACAATTTAAGAAAACAGTAGTAAATAAAAGCTCGAACACAGCAGTAACAGTGACGTTATAATTAATTTTATTAATTTTTTAAAATAATGTAATAAAATATTGATTTTTTAAATGTTTCATAATTTTTGTGTTAATTTTAAATATTGTGTATTTTTCTAGATTCCCTCGATAATGACCAACGTTGTTTTTGGTCGAAATATTGGGCATTTATTAATAATAAATTATTAAATTAAAAATGAAAAATAATTGTTTTTAATTATTAAATAAAAAAACTTACCTCAAGCCGTACAAATAAGAACAACAACATATAAAAAGATTTTGAATATTTTTCTCCTGAAAATATTCTTAAATTCAAACATACATTATAAGACAAAATTTTTAAATGCTCAGACACTTGCCTATAGAAAAATATTAACATTTTTAGAAATTTTTCTTATTAGAAAACTTTCTGATTCTGGGACTTTTTTAAATAGACCAAATTCAGAATCTAAGACAATTTTTGAATACCCAAATTATTGATTTTAATACGTTTTTGATATTTAGCAGTTCTTAATTTCAAATACATTTACTATAAAAATAATTGATAATTCTATTTAAATTTATTCTATACGTTTTAAAACAATTTTGATATAAAAAATTCTTATATTCGGAGATACAGGAAAAGAGTTGAAGAGTTTTTCATGTTCACGTTAGAAAATGTGTTTACTATAAAAACGTGGTGAAATTATAATTCGGGGATTCGCCAAATTACTAAAATATTGAAGAAAAAGAAACATTTCCTATAAAAAAAAATGTGTTCACGTTTTAGAGCTATTGAACTTTGTTCACGTTTTGGAATAGTCAATGTAAAAAAAAAAATGTGTCATGTTTCTAAGACGTTCATGTTTCTGGGACGTTCATGTTCTGCGAGTCCACTGTATTTGTAATATTTATGTTTTGAAAAAATCTACATATAAAGCGATTGATTGGTCAACATGTCCTAAGTTTGCATAAAAAGAACTACAAGGACCTCCAAAGTTCAAGAAAGCCAGTAACAAGAAGACGAATAACTTTTGATTGAACCAACCAATATTAATGGTTTACAAATGAAATGTATTTTAAATATCTTTCAAATGATATACAACATGATATAGTTTTTTTGTTTAAATCCATGAAGTTATAGCGTTCTTAATAAATTTATTTAAAACTCGTTTTTAACTTTTGCATTTATTTTTTTTAAATGCAGTAATAATGCATAGTTTTTAAAGCATAAATCAAATGTATATATATTAACTTGGTATTCTGCACTTATTTTATTTCATTATTGAAATATTGCAAAAATTTACTTACAAGTGCAGTCATAAACTTATAAGTGTACCCAGCAAAAAATTTCCAAAAAGGTAAGCGGGTTTGTAATCAAGCATTTTGGGCAGAACGCATTCCTTACTAGATTACCTACTCGATTCTTTTAACAGGGCGTGAGACTAAAATAATTGATTCTTTAGAATTGATTATTTTTTTACCGAAGAACCATTTACTTTATATTTTTAAGAACTACATACATTTTTTAATAAAGAAATAGTTCCATTGTAAAACTACGAAGTACTTACACAAAAAAAAAATAAATAAATAGTTCCCTAGAAAAAATAAGAAGTACTTACATTAAAGAAAAGAAGTAGTTTCATAAGTAAAGTCAACTTTTACTCACACGTAATTCTCCTACGTCACTCAAATATAACGATCAAAACTCAAACCGAAATAAAATCCTAAAAAGTGAAACATCGAATTGTTATGATAACATGGGTTTGTCATAATTTTTTAGCTATAAACCTCGAAAATATAAATTTTTAAAAAAAAAGAACAATTAAAAATTGAACAACAAAAATATGACTCACGCACAATCAACCTCGAAAATGTTTTTTACACTCACTCACGATAACGGCAGTAATTTCAACTTCCACTCACAATTTTCTGCTCACGTGCGCTTCCCTAATTTATACCTAACTACAGTTTAACAAATTTTAGGCAACATGCAATTTCTCTTTTTAGTATTATTTTCCTGCAAATAAAAATTTGTTTGAAAATATATATGAGAAAAATTCTTTTTTCAAAATTAGGAACTACTTGCAATAACGTCTTTTTTTAAGAAAAAGTATATGATTACTTCTTTAGTACAAAAAGTTATACATATAAATTAATCACATTGTTATTTTCTTTTAAGTAAATAATTACTTTGTTATTGAGTTCATGCTTTCTGGTTTACAATACTACTTGCTGTTTTGACTCTATCATTGGAATGAGTTTAGTACTGCAGTTACTAAATTTGGCAATGAGATATGTAAGCAAGTGTGGGCATCACCTTCTTTTTGGAATGTGTAATTTTTTCCTGGGTACTCATAAACCTGTAAAAATAGCAGAAAAAGCTACTTAAAATTAGTTAAAAAGGGCCTTGCAGAAAAACTGATAAATTTTGCATATTTTGTTTTGCTAAATATTTATAAAATCAGAATAGCAAAAATAAATCTGTTAACTTTACAAAATTTTTGTTATAATCGATGTGAATTTTAGTTAATTTAAAATAGCATAATACTCTGTAAAATTAGCAAAAATTTTAACTAAATATTTGTAGACTCAAATTAGCAAACAAAAACTTTAAGACTAACAAAATTTTTGCTACATTTACCTTAAATTTAGTAGAATGCAAATAACAGTTTATTTTGCTAAAATCAACAGAAATTTTTGCTAAAAAATTATAGATTGCTGATTTTAAAACGGCAGACTTGTATACGAATTAAAAAAAAAAACTTTAAAAATTTAAAATTTTTTAATGATTTTTTTGTCTACTAATATTTAGAAAATATTTTTGCTGATTTTAGCAGATTATTTTGTTACTTTCAATTAACTAAAATTTAGCTCAAATATAACTAAATATTTTTAAATTCAACAGATTTACTTTTACTATTCTTATATTACTAATATTTAGTAAGAAAATATGCTAATTTTAGCAGATTTTTCCGCAAGGTAATTTTTAACTAATTTCTAGAAGCTTTTTTTTGCTATTTTTTTAGTATTATTTCTATGAGTATATTATAAATTGTTTTTCTTTTCTTTAGTCAATGCAATAAATAGATGTCTATTAACAATAAAAGTGTGCATAACCATACTTTGCATCACCTTCTTACAACCACGGAATATATAAGTGATGTGTCACGTGACAGCGTATAATACCAGTTCTAACATTTTGATTCAGGGTATTATAAAATTGCACTAGTGTCTTAGGAAAGCATATCTTTGGAATTAATACCATCGAATCGGGCTTAAGAGAACTAGTTCTGGAACAGATGTTAGCGAATCGATGCAAAATCAGAGTTTCTATGTACTTGGTAAGTTTTATAATACCCTATGAGAAAAAATGTTTGAGCTGGTACGAGAACCGGTCAAGCGGCCTGTCACATTACCATGCCGTGGTTCTAGGAAGGTGTTAATTGGTCTAAAGACTGTTTAATAATAATGTTATTGTTAACAAAATGTTTATATTGCACCGCAAAAGAAAAAAAAATTGTATACTTATGCTAAAACTGCTCTTTATGGGGCGTTCCTCAAAAAAAAAAATAATATGACCCCCTCTGGAATTAAAAAAGAAAATTGTTTTCTATCTTCGGTTTTTGGGGCCAGGGACCCCCAAGGCTCAAACAAAACCTACTTTTTTGAAAAACGCCCCATAAAGTGCAGTTTAGCCATACTTATACATTTTTACAATAAGTCACTAATGAAATGAATAAGTGCAGTAGTGTTGATACCATATTAAAAGTAAGTAAATAAACTTTAGATTTATGCTACCAAAACTATGCAATATGAATGAATACACTTCAAAATGTAAATGGCAAAAATTAAAAACGAGATTTTCATGAATTTATTAAAAACCTCTATAAACTTCATGGATTTAAAAAACAACTATATCGTGTTGCATATCTTTTGGAAGATATGCTATATAATGCATATTTTTTTCAAAACTGAAAATTACAAAGATGGGGAATTTGATCCATTTCGGCATCTTATTCGATCGCGCCGCAAGTTCTTCCCATCGTAGTAGGGTGTTGAAAATTGGCCAATGTATGTAAAAGGTCGCCTTTTTCTCATAAATTTTGAGATTTTTAAAATTTGTTGGATAATTACACTGCGCAACTCGAAAAATAAACCAAGAGTATCGACCATTGCTACTAAATACTTTGGACTCTCTGATTTTAATGGAGTACTCAGATTTTTCGCTTATGGATCACAAAAATACCATTATCAGAGTCTCTTATTTCATAAATTTTAGTGGAATGAAATAACAGAAAGAAGCCAAAAAAAACCAAATCTATTGCCATAAAACAGAAATTAAACTACAAATTATACTATGGATGAAGTCTAAAAAGGACGACGTACTCCTAACGATTTTTTTAAAGGGGACCACTGTTATGTTCCAGGCTACCATGTTCTCGTTAACCGAATATACAAATCCAGAGAACCCTGACGAAATTACCCTATAACCCCAAAGGAAAGCTTAAAATAAGAAATTATCTCGACATTTTAGTTTTGTCTCAAGATTTCATTTAAAATTAATTTTATTCATATTTCAGGGTTTGTATATATTTTCAACTTTCAAATTGCTTTAAAAAGTAATATTAATAATCCAAATTGTAAATTTTAATTTTCATAGAATCAAGCCTTAATGTAATAAGAAAAAAACTATTATAACTGGGTAGAATATCGATTAATATTAAATTTGTTTATAAACTTAACTATATAATATAATTCGTCTATGGTTCGTGAATTATCAATGAATAATTATTTAATTAACGACTATAAAAAATTTAGAAATGGAAAAAAACTTGGACTGTATCATAGCTAGGCGTGTGAGGTATTTACCCCCTGTAGGGAATAAAATAAGTATATTAAAAGAAATAGTTTTCTTCTTTATTTTACTTTTCGATTTCGCGAGTAAGTACAACTTTCATTGTCCCTTTCATACGTGTTTATATATGATTGGAAGTCTTGGAAGGTACTAACTAGGGTGTAATGACTAGTGTCCGACCGAACAGTTCGGCCAGAAAATGCATTTGGTCTGTATTCGGTATTTTAAAGCATTATGAACAAATTTGGCGGATGGAAAAATGTTTATTGGACTGAGTAGATGCAATTTTGAGTGTTAAATTTGAAGAAAAGTCTGTTGTTAAGCAATGAATTCACTGTTCGGGCCAAATTGAAAATAGTTCGGCGGCCGAACTTTTAACTTTATAGCTAAACTTCGGCTTTTCTCTTAAATTTTATACACAAAATCGAATTAAATCGGCTCAACAAACATGTTTCCAATACCAAAATTTGTCATGTTTGCCTCTAGATATCAAAAAAACCGACAAAATATAGGTTTTGGCCGAACTGTTCGGTTGGACACTAGTAATGACCCTTTCAAATTCAATTTTTTTTATAAAAAAATATTAACCGATAAATATTTTGGGAATTGATTAAATATTAAGAGCAATTATAAGATCATAAAAAAATTGTTCAGCCAAATGTGTCTAGTTCAACACTTCAATAATAATTTTACTTAGTTAACGTCTGTTAACTAAGGAATGTTAAACTAACAGACCTGCTGTAATAAAAAAAGTATATAAAATTATAAAAAACTTACAGATGCATGTTGAAACGATGTACTATATGTTGTTGTTGTCTTTATTGGAGCTCTTTACACTCCTTTATTGAAGGTTGCTGTTACATTTGTTTTAATTACTTTCATTTTAACTTCTTATCACACTTTCTTATTCCGGAGCTTAGTTTAAATATTGTAAAAACAATATTTTTCAAATTCAATTTTTATTTTTTTTTAATGTGTTTAAAAATTTTTAATTTTTTTTTTTCAAATTTGTATAGATTTTTTAAAATATTTTCTCAAATTTTTTATATTTTAGTTAAAATTTTTATTCATTTCAAAAACTTTTATTAATTGTATTCCAACCATCACTTTTGTGCAATAAAATAATTTTTAAAGAATCCTGTGATATTTTAATTAACGAATAAATTTGAATATTTTTTACATTTATATTTTTATTATATTTATTGCCGATTTTTTTTAAGCTTTAAATTTTTAATATTTAATTTTGGGATTCTTCCCTCTTTTATATTCCTATGTTTATTTTTTATTTATTATTTTTACACTCTACCACAACATTTTGAACATTTTTTATATTTCGTATTGTAGTCTCGCGAAATCCCGTTAATCTAAAACTATTTATTTATATTTTTTTTTCTTAATTTTAATTCTGACTATCGGATTTAAAAAAAAACTATTTTTTTTCCAAATTATTCGACCCGAATTGATTGCGATTTTTACCAAAATTGTTATATTTAATGTTTTTGTTTATTCACGACACTAGTGCAAATTCTTTTTCTTCCGTCACTCATTCAAATATTAACAGTTTTATATTTATAATTAAAAAAAATCTACTTTCCTTTTTCTTTATGACTCAAACTTTTCTATAATTAATTTGACGATTATTCTTTTTAATACTCGAATTGTAATCACTTTTGTTACACTTAAAATTGCGAGCTTTACTGCGATTCTAACGTCCTTTATAAAACACTTTAACGACTGAGCCAGTGGATATTTTTTTCAAGTAAACAAGTGCAGCTTTTTCTTATTCTTCCAGGAATTTTATTTTGGAACTTTCCAAATTAAAAAAGAGATAAAATAAAAAAAGAGATCAACGAAAAAAATATTAGCATGAGAGCCACAGAGCAAAAATTTAGGAGAGTTGTTGTGTTTACCTTTTCAGTACAAAACACGATGTAAATGAAATTTTAACAAAACTGTTAACCAAAAGCTGTTATTACAGATTCTTGGCAATGGGGATTTTCTTTCAAAGAAAATTAATAGGACGTTTTCGGATCCTGTGGAAATCCTGGCGGTAGGTAGATTATTATAAATTTCCTAATTCACTGATAAGTTATATTTTGGAACTTTTAAAAGAACTTCGTAAAATGCGGGTTTATTTGTGGAAATGTCTGCTCCTAAAAGCCGCTAAAGTCATGATCTGAAAATTTGGTTTGTCAATGCACACAGCATAACCCGTTGAATCTTAGAACTTATAATCAAGCGATTTTTTGAGTGTATTTGAAGTAAAACACATCGAAATCTCTTTTGATATTACCTACTTTATTTATTGTTTATATGTCGAAACTTAAAGCTAACAAAGATGGCCGTTCATTTTGAGACGATGTTTTTTAATGAAATTTGAAGATTCGAACCATATGACACTGAACTAAAAGATGTCATATAAGTCAAAGGTTATTTCCTAACGTTTCAGATTGTATATAAATGAATTGTATCCTCCTAAAAATTGACGGCCATCATTCTTAGACTCATGTTTAGACAAATAAATAATAAAGTAAAGGGTGATTTTTTAGCAACTTTCTTTTTGGCAACGCTGTTTTTGGCAGCTCAGCTGTTTTCGTGTAACATGTTACTGTTAAACATGTTCAGCTTGCAGATTATTGAATTTTATTATCAAAATTTTTATTACCAAATTTACATTATTGGACATTAACCCACCAACACGCATACGTAGAGTGCGGGCAGAGGAAAATATCGCAGCTGTATCCGCCAGTGTTGTTGATGACCGTGAATTATCGATTCGGCGCCGTTCGCAGCAATTGTTACTGTTACTACACTACGTGGAAAATTTTGCGGAAGGACCTACCACAACGGATAACTTTTGGTGAATGGGCGCTGGCAAAGTTGGATGAAGATCCACTTTTTTATCGGAAAATTGTGTTCATTTCTGGTTGAAAGGATACGTGAGCAAGCAAAATTGCCGTATTTGGAGTGAAGAGCATCCCAAAAAATGCACTGTTTGGTGTGGATTATGGGCCGGTGGCATCATTGGACCGTACTTTTTCTAATTTTTGACCAAAATGGAAGAGTTTGACTTGGGTGACATGTGTTTTCAACAAGACGGTACCACATGACACACAGCACGCGAAACAATGGTCCAATTGAGAGGAGAGTTCTTTGAACAGTTTATTTCACGTTTGGGGCCGGTCAATTGGCCGCCTATATCGTGCGATTTAACACCTTTAGACTTTTTTTTTTGTGGAGCTATGTTAGGGCTCATGTCTATAGGGACAAGCCCGCTACGGTGGGCGCTCTGGAAGCCAATATTGAAGAATTTATTCGTGAGATACCGGTCGATATGTTGGAGAGAGTATGCCAAAATTGGACCCAGCGTATGAACCATTTGAGTAGTAGCAGCGGTCAACATTTACATAAAATCATTTTTAAACATCGTTCTATCGACTCAAATAAAGATTTCATACATTTCTCTAAATTTTATGTGTTGTTTTTATTACGGTGGGCGCTCTGGAAGCCAATATTGAAGAATTTATTCGTGAGATACCGGTCGATATGTTGGAGAGAGTATGCCAAAATTGGACACAGCGTATGAACCATTTGAGTAGTAGCAGCGGTCAACATTTACATAAAATCATTTTTAAACATTGAATTATAAAGATCGTTCTATCGACTCAAATAAAGATTTCATACATTTCTCTAAATTTTATGTGTTGTTTTTATTAAATCAAATCCAAAAGCTCTTAAAAAATCACCCTTTAATTTCAAAAAAGATTTTGATGGCTTTCACTTAAAATACACTCAAAAAATCATTTTAGTCAATGCAAACTTAAAATTGAAATATCTTTTTATTTTGACCTATCCTATTAAAACGGAGTATACCACCCCAGCAAAACTTGTGGTAAATTCACAACTAGTTCTTTAGAGATAATACTGGTTACAGTTTGGCGTTGGAACACATGATTTTTGTTTGAAATTGACGAAATCTGTTCGAAATTGCACCGTTAGCAAATTTTTGTTGGAAACTAAAAGCACTCTACTTTTTGTTTTGTTTTTTTAAAACTTTTTTGCAGTTGTTCTGGAACTAGTTTAAAATTTTTTTAACCGTTCTAAAAGTAATGTTTAACCAGTTCTTAAGCAGTATTTCTCAAAAAAAAACCCAAAAGTGTTGTTAAAATGCTCTCTTGCATGAGTTCTAGAACTAGTTGTACCATCACTAGTTCTAAGAATGTTATTAAAGAACCTGATATAACTTCCGTAGAAGTAATTAGAAGTAGTGCCAAAAATTTTCCTGGGACTGGATACTACGCCCCCAAAATTAAGTTTACGTGTCCCGGGATTTTGATGTGTCATTTTCACATACTTACTGTGTTATTAGTTTTACTTTCACCAAATTTTTACACGAAACAAAACGAACAATCATACGAGGGCGGATCAAAAAGTCTGTGACTTTTCGAACTTCCCTCTTAGTTATATGAAATGCAAGACAGCTCCTATCAAGTACTACCTGTTAATAGACTACTGTAAAAGTTTGAGCAAGTTCGGTCATTTACTTTGCGTTTAACAGCTGTTCAAAACATACAACCTCGTGGATTTTTTTAAGAATGGAAAAAAGTGAATTTCAAGTGCTAATTAAACATTATTTTTTGCGAAAAAAAAACCGTCAATCAAACCAAGGAAAGGCTTGATAAATGCTATGGGGGTGGCTTACTGACTTTCGTTGTGGTCGCACAAGTACAAATGACGCTTTTTTTTGCATAGTAAAACGATATGGTGTTGGCCGATCGAAGAGTAAAAGTGCGTGAGATTGTTGATGCCATAGGCATTTCATATGGCAGTGTGGTTTGGTTTTTAAATGATCAGTTGGGTTTAAGAAAGCTGTCTGCAAGATGGGTGCCGCATTTGCTCTTAATTGACCATAAACGTAATCGTGTGACAACTTCAAAGGATTGTTTGAAGTTGTTTAACCGCAATTCGAATGAGTTTTTGTAGCGTCTTGTAACTGTGGATGAAACATGGATCCATTACAACACTCCGGAGGCCAAGCAGCAGTCTAAACAATGGGTTTCTCCGGGTAAACCGGCTTTGAAGGAAGCCAAGGTAAGTTTGTCGGCCAATAAGGTGATGGCAACAGTTTTTTGGGATGCACGCGGGATAATCCACATTGATTACCTTCAAAAGGGAAAAAGAATAAACGGCGAATATTATGCCAACTTATTGGACCGATTTAACTAGGATTTAAAAAAAAAAATCGACACCATATGGCCAAGAAAAAAGCTCTTTTTCATCAAGATAATGCGCAAGTGTACACGTGTGCAGTCTCAATGGCAAAATTCCATGAATTGGGCTACGAATTGGTACCTCATCCGCCATATTCTTCGGATTTAGCCCCCAGTGACTATTTCATATTTCCAAACCTAAAGAAATGGCTCGGTGGAAACAGATTAAGCTCCAACTATGAAATTATTGATCAAACAAATGCCTATTTTTTGAAACTAGAAAAATCCAATTTTTTTGGAAGGGATACAAAAATTGTAGAAACGTTGGACTAAATGTATTGAGCTAAAAGGAGATTATGGTGAAAAATATTTTTTTTTTTTTTTGTTTCACTTTAGATTTTTTATGTGGATTTGAAACTAAGAACAGAGCCAAATATATAAAAACTATTTTAAATAATTTCTTAAATTAATTTCTTTCGGAGCAGCAAAATTTTCGAAATTTATAATTAGTGTCCGACCGAATTACGATATTTGAAGAAATTCAGTACAATTTCAGAATAAATACTTTAAAAATTTTGAGTTTACTTTGATCTTCTTTTATTTAATTCTTCTTATTTAAACGAGCTTAAGATCATTTATTTATTAATTACAATTATTTATTTCCAATATTTTGTCTCCACATTGGGTGACTTCTTCAGGGAACAATTATTACAATTTGATTGAAAAACTTGTTTTTTTTTCTTATTATTATTAAAAATAACAAAGTTCAAGCATTTAAATTTTTTTCAAAAGACACAAATAATAAAACTCATTATTTCATATTTTTGAAAGAAAATTATAAATTAGCTTATTTTTTTGAGATTTATTCATGTTTACATACTTTTTGTTTTAGTTTAAACAAATTTGGTTGACAAAATTAACCGAATTTCACGTTTTATTTAAATTAAAAAAGTAAATTTAAAAGTTCGGCTAGGGCTTTGGTAGAAGTTCGGCTACGGTTTCGATCAAAAAAGTGAGTTCGATCGGACACTATTTATAAGGTGTGTTTTTACAAATACAAACACTTCTAAATTCCGAACAGGGGTGTACATTTATATGGTTTACATTTGCAATCATTGTCGGTGTAGCTTTTATCATAAACAATCATTTCAAAATAACAACACAATCGATTTTTGTTCTTCAAATTTTATTTTTCCATGAATTATAAGTATTTTTTGTTTTTTTTTTTTTAGATTTTGTTTTCGTTTACAATAAAGTCAAAAGTATAAATTTAACTTAAACTTAAACGTTACCAAAAAATTATAGTAATTAATGGAATATTTATTTTTATATAATTTTGTATGTATTTGTAATGACAAATTCGCAAATTTAGTTTTTGGACATGAAATTTTGTTTTAAACCTAAATTTATTTAAAAGAAAGAAAAGAAGACTTAAACAAAACAATTAAATACAAATATAAAAATAATTGTTATTTTATATTTTTTTGTGGATGACTGACTTTAGATGTTAGTAAAATCTATAATTATAATTATGTTTTGTATAAAGTTTTGTTTTAAAAAACAAAATATTTTGGTATTAAAAAAAAATAGGCGACTACAAATGTTGCTATGGATTTAGAAACAATTAAACGATATTAAAGTGTTTCAACAAATGAAACGAAAACACGGAAGAAGTTTAAGCAAGTTGATTTAGTGGGGTAATCAAAAGATTCAAAGTTTTCAAATTTATCTTCGAAAGGTATTTTATTTAAAAGATACAATTTATTGTAACTTCTGCCAACTCAATGTACTTTATTAACTCCACGAATTTTATTTAATTAATTTTTTTTTTTTTTTTTTTGAACAAAGAAAAGATCGCATTTTAATGTCGATGGTGGGTTTATTTTGCTTCATTAATATTTTAGTTTTGTAAATCTGTTTATTTAATTTTTTAATACCAATTAACTTATACGACATATACATGTGGATAGAATATAGATTGTTAGAAATGATTTAATAATTCGTAATTTATTTTAATTACATTTAAATATTTACTTAAACTTATAAAAAAAGAAAAGAAAATGTTTAAAAGAGAGAGAAAAAGATGGTTATAAAACAATAGTTTTTTTATTTTATTTGTTGGTTGTTATTTTTATATATAATTAATATAGAATTATAGAATAAACTTCCTTGATGTTTTTGTTTTGTTGTTAATATTAAAAACTCTCCTTTTTCTTTTAGTACATATTTAGTACATATTTATAAAAGGAGTAAGGAGTTGTTGGATATTTTGGTGGAGCTTACTTATATAAGAAATTGTTGTTGTTCTTGTTGTTGTTGTGGTTTTATTAAGGAATTTGTATCGTTCTTTGTTAAGAAATTTTAACGCTGGTTATCTTGGACACTAAAATAAAAGAAGGCAGAAAGAAAAAATGTTAATGATTAGATTTTATGTTTACATATTTTAAATTTCCCCGTACTTAAAATAAGGTTTGTAAATAGTTTTTAATAAATTATTCATAAAACCTACATTTTCCAAATATTTATTAAGTTAATTTTAATCGCTTTTAGAAATTTAAGACAATTTTAAATAAATTGTAATTCAAAATGTTTGTTCTAATCAAATTGTTATTAAATACAGGTAAGGAAATAAATATATGGTATAAGTGTTTATTTGAAATATTTTTTTTTTTATCAAATTATAGGGAGTTGAGACTTTATATATAAAATAAATTCTACAGTATTATTTTTGTCAATAAAAAAGATTCCATAGGAAATAGTTGAAGGGCTTATTGTAAAAACTTGATAAGCCACATTTATTGTTTTAGGGTTTTTTGCTGTTTTCTAGATTTTCATTAATTAATATTTTATAGAAATCTTGCTTAAACACTTATTACATGTTAAATTCTTAATTGTTTTTTTAGATTTGTCTAAAAACGGGCTTTTAAGCCTTTAAAACTCGAAAAGAAACTAAAAATAAAATGTGGCTTATTATGTTTTTACAATAAGCCCTTCAATTGTATGCTACAAAATGTTCTATAGATGAATTAGCTAAACATTTCAAAAAAAAAAAAAACAAGTTAATTTATACAAATTAATTGAATTCAAAATCTTAGTAGTCTCCAGGAATAATTAAAACTAAATTAAAATTAATTAAAACTAAATTTAATGGCTTTGTGGCATAGAAAATATTTTATTAGTCGTATTTTTGAGAGCTTTCGAAACATCATTATTTATAAATAATGCAACCAAAAAATTGTTTTAAAAACAATGTTTTAAGCGCTTAAATGCGTTTTTATGCGTTTTTACAAAATTTATACTTTTTATACATTTTTGTCTTCAATTTTATAAATTTTTTCGTATATTTTTTTATCGCAACGAAAAAAAATAACAGAAATAAAATTACTAATTTTCTTACGGTGATTACCGTTAATTTTCAAGTTTTTAGTCTATTTTTAAAACAAAAATTAATTAAATTGCAATAATAAATGAAAACGTTGAAAAAATCAATTATAAGTTGAATATTTTTAAATTGCATTTTACGATTTTTAATGCTTATTTTATGTACATAAAACACGATTATAAATGCATTTACTTTATTTTCGAGTCCTAGTGATGAGTGTATATATACATCAGTTTGGCATTCTGTTTGTAACGCATCGATATATTGTCTAAGACCCCAATTTTGAAATGGCGATCACGGCGCGAAAACGCAATGGATTACATCCTCTCGAAAAGTTTGGTATTGCAAATGGGCAATATCGGTTCAGCGGTTCAAAAGTTATGAATATGGCAAGGAATTTAATGTAAGTGAATGTTTTTTCTTGATAGTCAAAAACTGATATAAACTAAATCGTGGATATTCATATTTTCACTTTCATCACAAATACGCGCTGTTGCTATTCTTTACTACGCTAGTGATGTGAAGAAAACATGGTTTTTCGTGATTAACGATACATGCTATAATATGCTTTTAATGCGAGTTTTCATCACTTTAGTGAGTTTGACGAGAAAATTTTTATTTTTTTTTTATTAAAACATGAAAATTTTGTTAATTTTAAATTATTTAGATAATTTCAACAATAAAAGTGCAAAAAAAATCTACTCCGGCAGAATAACAAGATAAATTTTGTTACATACATTTTTTTGTCTTTGTCTGACAAGATTATTGCATTGAGAAAAATCATTTGTTTTTGCAAAAAAAAACATAAAAATTATTAAGTTTTCTTCATTCCATATTTAATATAAGAAAAACATATAAAAAAAATACTATTTGATTGCAACATAGTCAGTAAATTAAAATTTTTTAATGTTTTTTATACTTCTTCTGCTTTTGTATATTCTTTTAGAGATGGTAAATAATTTAATGCATGTACTTGTTTTCGCTTTACTTTCCTGTTAAAAGTAAATCGGAAGAAGTTTTTTCTTTCAAAAGTTAGACTGCTTTATGAAATCAAATTTAGCTTTTTGGCACAGAAAACTTGTTTTAAAATTATTTAAATTTCATGTGTTTTTAAAATGCATTCGTATTTAAAAATTAGGGAAACACGGGACATGGGCGATAAATTAATAGTTGGAAAAAAAGGATTCGTTTTACTTTCACCAACATTTTTGTACACGAAGTAAAACGAAAAATATTTGGATGTAGATCACCGAACAGCAAAAAAAAAAATCGGAATAATTCAATTTATATATTTTTTATGTGAATTCGGAACTTAGAACATAGCCGTAGCCGTTTATGTAAAAATTAAAATATTTATGTGGATTAGTTTTTCGTTTCATATTACTTTACCAAACTTTTTCTACACGATATAAAACGAATATATATTTTTAGATGTAGATCACAGAACAGCAAAAAAATCGGAATGTTTCACAGTAATTTTTTTAATTTGGAACTCAGAACAGCGCCGAATGGATTTGATACGAAAACATCGTTCATATGAACTATTTATTTTAAATTTATTTAATTTTAATCGTAATCAAATCGTAAAGTAATATTATTTTAGATATAAATAAAAATACTGGTTTTATTTAAAAAATTTTCATTTCGAATTTTAGAAAAAAAAGAAAGGATTTTGTTTAAATTTGAAAAAAATATAAATGATTGAAAAAATTTGTATCTACATACTGTTGTGACATAATACTGGGTTTCTTTATATAAAGGCAGCAATACCCAAATTTAATGGTTGAATAATAATGATGGCCCTGGCAGCCATGCTTTTATCTTTTTA
Organism: Delia radicum; assembly: GCA_021234595.1. Lineage (NCBI taxonomy): Eukaryota > Metazoa > Arthropoda > Insecta > Diptera > Anthomyiidae > Delia > Delia radicum. The sequence goes on along the minus strand of CM037855.1, from coordinate 103,794,722 downwards.
TTATTCTTATATTAATATAAGCTTAATATCATGTAAATAAATAATAATAAAAAATAAAACTGTTATAAAACCTATTTTATTCGTCATTTTTAACCTAAATTAAATAAGTGCACAGGCAGAAATTTGCACAAAAAGGTAAGGAGCTGTCAAAGCGTCTGTTTTCGATGGTACAAAAAAGCAATTTTAAAGCGTTTGTTTTCGAAGGTACGAACAAATGCACTTTCAAAGCGTTGGTTGTCAATGGTATGAAAATAAGCATTTCAAAAGCATTATTTTGGAATGGTTTTAAAATCTCTCAAAAGAAGTACTTTCCATACTTAATTTACAGCGGTAAGAACGCTGTAAAAACATTTCTTTAAAGGATTTTTCTAACGTTTGCAAAAGCACTTCAGAAGTACTTTTTTTCTACAAAATATATCTGATTTTTTTAAAAAACCACTGTCAAAACATTTGTTTGAAACGGTTTCAAAAAGTTCTAAAAAAAGTGCTTTCCCAACACTTTTTTGCAAAATTGTTTTCGCTAATAAAAAAAGAAATTGTTAAATTAACCCATGTAGAAAAACACAATCGCGAACGCGTTTTAAAAGCGTTTGCAAAACATTTTAGAACACTTCACCAAAACTAAGAAAACAGCAAATGTTTGGAAAAATTTTAAATTGTTGGTACTTTTTATAATTTTTATATATAGTTTTAATAACATTTACATGTTTTCTTATATACTTATTAATTACTCTATTACTCGATGCAAGTATTCTATAAAGATGCGGTAGTATTCGCAGCATGTAGACGCTATTGTCTATAATATTATATTATTTTTATAGCGAAAAAAATCTAAGTTTATATAAAATAAATAATTTATGTAATTTCAAATAAAAAAATCCTAGTTTTTTGATGAAATAGAAAAATATTTATTTTTCAAGAAATACTTTTATACATTCATTGTTAATGAAAAATCTCGTTTTTAATTTTTTACTTCTCAATTTAAAATGTAAATTCACAATTTCATAGGGTCAATATAACGTTAAATGTTTAATTTCTTAATCCTGAACTAAACACTTCTTATATTTTAGTATGTAAGTTTTAATTTATTTTTCATAGTTTTAAGTAAATTTGAATTCAAATTCAATAAAATATTTTTTAAGAAAAAATGTATTTCTCTAAAAATATTTTTAAAAGCTATTCTCACATACACTGTGGTACAAAATTATAGCCGCATGCACTTTTCAGCAGTTTTGTACATTTACATAAAAATTCAAGAAATCTGTGAATGCCATCTGAAAGACCTCTAAAAATAATTAGAAAAACAGAAAAAAAAATTTTGTTTTTATGCCTTAAAAAACCGTTATAACAAATTCCTTGTTTTTTTGGTGGTGCAAAATTATAGCCGCAGATAAGAAAAAATATTTTTTCAGCTAACGGTGGAGCCAGTCTTAATTTTTTTTCTTTTATTCATATTTATTTGAATAATTACTATTTTCTAATTACATATCAGCCTTATTTTCGAAATTCCGCGGGGATATTACGTGTTCGACATTGAAAAAGGCAAAATTAGAGCTTTTGTGGAAGATGTTAGTTTTCGAGGAATTTCTCGGAAAATAAACCTATTTCCAAAATGTGGTACTCAATTTTTGAAATAGTCCTTCTAATACGGTCAAAATAGAAAAAATTTTGAAGAAAACTTAAAATTTCAGTTCGTAATAAACGCCAGCGTATCAGAACGCTAGCAAATCAACTAAAACTTTCAAACAAATAGCCCACAAATTTGACTTTAATGTGTTCCCCTGGACTGAAAATCGGTTGTTACAGCAGTCTTAAGTTATATGCCGCCAAAAAATAAAGAATGCACCACGATTACTACCATGGCACAAAAGTGCAAGCTTGAATTTGGCCAAAATTAGCATGAGTACTTGCTGGTATAAGGTAAGTCACATTTAGAGTCTTTTCACGGGAATCTCCAGGACAAGATTTCTCGGAATTTCAGAATTGAAAATTGTCTTGAATTCCCGAGAAATCCCGTCCCGGAGATTCCAGTGAAAAAACTCTAAATGTGACTTACCTTATACCAGCCAGTACTAATGCTAATTTTGGCCAAATTCAAGCTTGCACTTTTGTGCCATGGTAGTAATCGTGGTGCATTCTTTATTTTTTGGCGGCAGATAACTTAAGACTGCTGTAACAACCGATTTTCAGTCCAGGCGAACACATTAAAGTCAAATTTGTTTGCTATTTGTTTGAACGTTTTAATTGATTTGCTAGCGTTCTGATACGCTGGCGCTTATTACGAACTGAAATTTTGAGTTTTCTTCAAAATTTTTTTTTATTTTGACCGTAATTAGAAGGACCTTTTCAAAAATTGAGTACCACATTTTGGAAATAGGTTTATTTTCCGAGAAATTCCTCGAAAACTAACATCTTCTTCCAAAAAAGCTCTAATTTTGCCTTTTTCAATATCGAACACGTAATACCCCCGCGGAATTTCGAAAATAAGGCTGATATGTAATTAGAAAATAGTAATTATTCAAATAAAATAAGAATAAAAGAAGAAAAATTAAGACTGGCTCCACCGTTAGCTGAAAAAATATTTTTTTCTTATCTGCGGCTATAATTTTGCACCACCAAAAAAACAAGGAATTTGTTATAACGGTTTTTTAAGGCATAAAAACAAAATTTTTTTTCTGTTTTTCTAATTATTTTTAGAGGTCTTTCAGATGGCATTCACAGATTTCTTGAATTTTTTATGTAAATGTACAAAACTGCTGAAAAGTGCATGCGGCTATAATTTTGCACCACAGTGTATGTATTTATTATTTCAAAGTACACTTTTTGTTGGTTTTCTAACGCTTTGACAGCTTTAAAATTGTATATTAGAACGTTCTAACAACGATTGCAGACCATGGACAAATGACTTTAAAATTTGTTTTTCCGGCGTTTTGCAAACGTTATAAAATACCACCATGAGACTGTGAATAAGAATTCTATACGAATGCCTTTTAAACGGTTAAATAAGCATTCCAAAGATTGTTTTTACAACGCTCTGAGAACAGTATAAAATGGTTATCAGTTGGGTCGTGGTTATCAGTTGGATCGTTTTCAAAACGCTTTAAAAACTTGTAAATCGGAATTTTCTGAAAACGCTTGTACCGCCTTTTAAAGTGCTTTTAAAACGCTTTCATGATCGTATTTTTCGACATGAGTATTAATGTTAGACCAATTAATATTGAAGAACTGTCAGTTTAGTTCAGGATCCAGAGGGAGTGGAAACTAGGATGTTTCGTCCCCCAAAATAAAAATTTTCAATACAAGAAAATTAAAATGAATAGAAAATTTATAAAAAAAAAAAAACTCTAACTTTTCTCCCCAGTATTTTCCTGAATCCACTCCTGGCTTAGTTGCATTCATGAGACAATAATAAAAAAATACTGGTTCATGATAATTATGAGATAATGCAACAAACAAATACGGAATACACTATAATGAAAGAATTGTTTAGTAAAATTTTAAGATTTTTATGAAGTCGTGACTTTAGTATGAGATAAATAAATTAATTTGAAATAGTTTTCAAATTGGTAACATTTCTAAGAAAAAAATAAGAATTACTGCGTTTCGTTAATAAAGACTTTATTAAATAATTATAGAAAGAGACTTTAGGGACGTAAAAGGTGTTTTTCATACAGGTATATAACTTTAAGTTGGCAACACTTTTTTTAACTGGAGGCCATTTTGTCAGCTGTCAAGTGAATTATGTTTAGTTTGGTTTGGAATTTCAGAATAAATAGAAACAACGCTTTCAAATTGTGCAAATATAATTTTATTGGCCAATTAGGCTACATGTATTTCAATTGAATAAATGAAATGAAATTTATTTTGAAAATCATGGTTCTGTTCGAAATAAGTATAGCGCACTACGTATATTTTACAGTCGACATAATCGTCTATCAGAGCAATTAATTCAATTAACTATGGAACGTTTTCGCACCACGTTTACTCTAAATGATAATATGCATCCACAGAGACGTCGTACAGTGCGTACAGAGGAAGTGATTGCTGCTGTAGAGCGTAGCGTAGAGGAAGACGCCAATCAGTCTATCCGCCATCGTGACCGCTATAGTACCTGCCGTGGCGGTCATATGCCAGAAGTCATAATTAAATTATAATGCCAGAAGATTATCTTCCGAATAAGGTAAATTTCATGTCAATTTAAAAAAAATCATTTTTGTTTTATTCCATTTCAAAGTTTTACACCTCTATAAAAAACACCATTTATAAAAAATGAATAAATTTAAATTTTGAGTATGATGTTTCTAAAACTAGTTTCCAAAATTGTTAAGCACAACTGAATCCAAATGAAAAGTAAATATTGTCAGATTTTAAACACGAAACCATGAAAAATAATATAAAAAATCTATAATTAGGCTAGTAAACATTCTACACATTTTTAATTTCATTAAGTTACTTTGTATACAATTATTAATCTGAACCCCACAATTATCTTTCGAATGGTTAACATTATTTTTTTAACAATTTATGATTATTTCGTTTTTGTAAATCGTTTGGAAAATGTAGTATTTTTTTTAAAATATTAGTATTAATTTTTCAAGCACTTTTTAAGTTAAATTTAAAATTCTTTTTGTTAAACATGATTTGTTTTGTTTGATGAATTATTTTGTTTGTTATTTTTTGTATGTAGCTAGTAATACACATTGTAAGAAGACAAGGGATTTATTGTTAATACTTAAAAATCAAAACAACAAAATCACTAGTCTTCCATACAAAGAGTATTTTAATGTTAAACAAAATAGTTTAATTTTTATTAGATAAAAAAAAATGAAAAGAAAAGCACCAAAACACACACGCACTTATAACCCATTAAGTAGTATAGTTAAAAATAAATGTATATAATTAAGTAATAAGTATGATAATGTCCAAAACTACATATAAAATTGTTTAATGAGTTATGACGTCGTGAGCAAGATTATTAGAGTTCAAGATCATTAGTTTTTTTTTTTTTTTTCTTTTGTTAATGAAGATATATTAACAAAACATAGTGCAAAATAAATGTTTCCATCTGCTAAATGCAATACAGATTTCAACTACAAACATGTTCTTACATGTTTTAGTTCGCGTTTAGTTTCAGAGAGCCAATGTAGAAGAGCCAATTTTTTTAAGAAACAGATCAACACTTGTGAATTTTGTTTTATTAACTTGTTGATAAGTAGTGTCCGACCGAATATTCTGCTTCGGTTTCGGAGTTCGGTCAAAAAGTAATGTTCTGACAAGTTCAGTATTCGATAATATACACAAGAATTTGTATAAAATTGTTTATATTTTTATAAAAGTTTTAGCAATTTAATTTTTTCCAAAAGCCATCTCAATTGAACTCATAATTTCAAATTTTTGAAGAACAAAAAATGTTATAAATTAGCTTTTTATAAGTATTATGCATGTTTAAATACATTTTGTTTTAATTTGGTTTTCAATTTAATTTTGATCAATTGTGATAATCTTAAACTTCGAGCTCTCATATTAGTTCTCATTTAGTGAGAAAACTAGTTTATATGAATGTTTGATGTTTGCATGGTATTGTCACTTCTTTCAAAATGTGTTCTGATGAACCTAGAAAATTCCCGAAATAGATCTATCAACACATTCCTGAAAGTGGTCAATTAATAAATTTGAAATCTAAAACTCTATAGATGATTTGTTAGGACAATATCCTAATAAAGAGTATGGCCTCGAACTTAAATAATTTTCATTGCACAATAAAAGGGGGAAAAATATAATTTTTATTTTTAATAAAAATTATATCAAACGTATTTTGTTTTAATTTAAACAAATTTCGTGATTAAAATTAATCACAATTTAAGTTTTATGAAAAAAAAGGAAAGTAATGTAAAGGAAAAATTTCGGACACGGTTTCGGACGAACATTAAAAATTTGGCCAAAGTTAGACTACGACTTCTACCATAAAAAAAGTCAGTGCGGTCGGAAACTATTGATAAGTAACAAACCAAAATTAGAGACATCGAACAATAGGGATTCTCTGAGTAAGTTCGGTGAAGCGAACTGAAAAAATAAAATACTAGATAAAATCTTTATTGCATTAGCAGATGATGTTAATATATTTAACTCGAATAATTTTCCTCATGTCATAATTTATGATAACAGATCGGAAAATGAACTTTTATTTTAATTTGTTTTAAAATTTAAAAATAAAAGCTTTATTAACCTTCGCACTCCTGAAACCTACCCGGGTGGGTTTTGTAGATTTTCAATCATTGATAACTTTACAATTTTTGGTCAAAACAAAATATGCTTTCGACTCAGTGACTAAGTTTTTTATTTATCAGAATCTATTAAGTTATTCAAAACTAGAATTTTCTTTATATTTCTTTTTTTTTTAGTTTTTAAAATTTTCTACGTCGTCTTACGAAACCCACCTACAGGTGACTTGTTTCAGAATATTGTTTTTTTTTTATCACTATTTAGTATGAAAATTGCCTTTATATAGTACAGAAAGCATTATTATTTTTTAATTACTTTCATTAATATATTATTCAAAATACAATAACATTTTAATAAATTTATCTAAAATTGTAGCGCGAAGTAGATTGGCCCACATAACAATGTTCGGATTTTGTTTGAACAAGAAATGATTGACTTATCTAATACAAATGCACATTTCTGCTTATACAAATGCATTTTCTGACCCCCGATTCCATTGTCCAATATCGATGAAATTTTACTCATTCAATATTTAATATCTTAGAATTTATGTGGTATATCCCCCGCCCCCACTCTATTACTGGACATTTATGAACTAACCACTGGTATACAATAATTCCTCCATGTTCCTCGATATTTCAAGGAAGGGTATTTCATAAAATTGCAAAATGCGTATTTTAATGGTCATTTCACGAAATCATACCAGGTGAGTGGTCCTAAACAGGTAAATATTTTTTGTACGATAAAGAACTCCTAAGAATATTAGCTAACACGAAAGTTTTATAATATTTGACTTCCCCAATTTTGCAGAGGCATTTCCGATCAATTTTTCCGACTAATGTAAATTTGCAGACTTTTCGAACCGCGCACTACTCCACAGGAAGGTTTTTGAAATTTTACAAAAACATTTTCCTAACGTAGTTTTATTCTTTCTTTAACTGCCTGTGAAAATCAATTTGATCCACCTCTTCCCTGGATTTAGCTATATTTTTATAAGATGGCTCCTTTTTGGTTATTTAAATACAAAATAGACAGGAATGGGTTAAAGGTACTTGCTATAGATTTGTGTTATTATTCGTTTTTTCATCTGTTCTTCTTTAGCCCATTATGAAATGTTGTAGTAAATGTTTTTTTTTTTTTTTTTAAATATGTGTAAAATATAAAGAACCCACCCGAGTGGGTTTCAGTACACTATGTAAAAGGCTTTGAGAGTGCGAAGGTTAATGAAATTAGAAAATAATAAATAAAATAATAAAAAATGTGTGTAAAGGACAAAAATTCATACTTCTAGGCGTTGTCTGACACCAACCTCTGTTGTAACAAATACTGGGCCATTTGTATTTGTTTTTGATTACCAGATATGGTAATAATACGATCAGTAGAACCGGATAATGGCTCATCAATGGTAATATAAGCACCAGATTCATTACGGATACGTCTAATGCGGCCGCCACCTTTACCAATAATAGCACCAGCCATCTGTGATAAGAAAAGAAGGAAAAAATTAAGTCATTTCAGTTTCAAGATAGTTTTGCTTAATCCATGTGAAAAGCGATATATGTATATACAAATAATGTATGGTCATGTATGATGTAATGTATGGCCATGTATGTCCTTAAATATAGATTTGTCATTTAATAAAAATGCAAAAACGTCTTTTTTAAATTAATTATAAAGATTTTTTTTTTTGAAATTACTAATTTGCAGATGTCGATTGCTAATTTTATAATATAATTGTTGTTATTAAAGAAGAAAAAAAATAAATTGCAAAAATGATAATTCGAGTTTGTATTTGTACCGACTGCGTTCCAGGACATTTTTATAAAAATAGCTTATTTTGTTAAAAGTTTAACAAAATTTAAATGTTTTTATCGAAGTTTGCATAGTTTTCGGAAAAATGTTACTGAAATTTATAAAGACTACAATTATATTTACTGTTATTTAAAAAATCTTTAGCCCTTAATGACCTGGGGACAAAAAAGGCCCAAGAAACTTAATTTGACTAAAAGATTGTAAAGCTTTTAAATTGAACAATGAATATTAGTATATAATATATGTATATAATCATACAACCTCATGTATGGTCATTAGTGTCCGACCGAACAGTTCGGCCAAAAAACTATATTTGATCGGTTTTTTGGAATCTAAAGGCAATGAGGACAAATTTTGGTATTGGGGACATGTTTGTTGAGCCGATTTAATTCGATTTTGTGTATAAAATTTAAGGAAAAAGCCGAAGTTTAGCTATAAAGTTAAAAGTTCGGCCGCCGAACTATTGTCGATTTGGCCGAATTTTTGGAGGCCGAACAGTGAATTCATTGCTTAAATACGGACTTTTATTTAAATTTGACACTCAAAATCGCATCTAATCAGCCCAATAAACATTTTTCCATTCTCCAAATTTGCCCATAATCCTTAAAAATACCGAATACTGACCAAATGCATTTTCACATGGGGAAGTGCAAATTTGCTACTTACATCTTTAGGTATAGAAACTTGTGTACTATTCTTAGGATCATGGCCTTCAGGTAAAGTTCCTGTAATATTGTTATTAGGACCATTACTGCTGGCACCGAAACCACTAGAACCGGAGGGTCCTCCACCCATACCATTGGAAGGTCCACCAAAACCACCTTGATTCATATTGCTACCACCGAAACCACCTTGATTTCCACCGGAACTACCTCCAAAGCCGCCACCACTACCACCAAAATTGCCGCTGTTGCCGCCACCGAAACCTCCTTGATTACCACCAAATCCTCCACCACTGCCGCCAAAGTTATTGCCACCCATAGAGCTATTGCCACCATATCCTCCTCCGCTATTGCCACCTCCAAAGCCACCACTTCCAAAGCCGCCACCGCCGCCGCCAAAGTTACCGCCTCCGAAATTTCCACTGCCGCCACCACCACCATTACCATAACCGCCATCTTCATTTGCCCAAGGATTTACAAAGGGATTGTTATCGCGGCTTCTTCCACCACTACGGCTACGATCATTGCGTCCTCCGCCGCCACCACCACCACCGCGACCGCCATAGTCGCCACCTCTATCGCCTCCACGGCGACCATCTCTGGATGGACGACTGCTACCGGGTATATTGCCATAGCCGCCATATTCATCGGCATACATACGATCATAATTCAAGGGATCATAATTATGTACCGGTCCCTTAATGGGTGTTTCTCTGGTCAATGTTATGACTTCGCGTATGGCATCAATAACCTCATTTTGTTTACCCACAGTTTGGACTACACGATCGCTACTTTGAGGAGCAACATTGGAAAAGACTTTCAAAATACGGCAGCCAATTTTCTAAAATTAAACAAAAAGAATTAAAAAATTAATACAAAATGTTTTTGTAATTGAAAGGATTGTGATAATTTTAATAAACCCTATAAATTTTGTTAAACAAAATTTTTTTGAAATCGAGTAAATAATGTATAACGTAAAAAAATTACAAACATTTCCATAATAATAATTTAAATTCAAAGGTATTTATAAATTCAGTAATAAATACTATTGTTGACATTATGTAAATAATCTACAAAAAGAATTTTTCACAACAGTTTAATATTATTGGCTTACTAATGTGATTATTAACACAATGTTGACCTTAAATTATGTATTTACACATTTTATACATAAAGCTAATATATATATGTACATATATATCGTATAAAAATACAAATTATTCATTAAAAATAATTTCAATTCAAAATAAATTTAGTTGAAAATACAATTTTGACATTATGTAAATATTGTAAAGAATAAGTAAAATAATTAAAAACCATATTTTATAAGAGCTTTATATTTTTGGCCTACTAAAATGACTATTTTACACATTGTTGACATTAATGTACGTAGTATTTGCAACAACTAAATAATGTAAAACGTATATAAATTTATCTTTAAAAATATTTTAAGTTTAAAATACATTCAGTAAAAACTACAATTGCTGACATTATATAAATAATGTAAAGAATAAGTAAAATAATCAAGACAATATTGAAAACATTTAATATTGCTGTCTTAATAAATGGACTATTGTTGACATTTATTTACAAATTATTTACATCAAGTAAATAATATATAACATAGAAATTACAAATGCATTTTTTTAATTATTTTAATTTAATAAAAATCATTAATTAAGTGAGAAATATAATTGTCGACATTATGTAAATAATGTAAAGAATAAGTAAATCTTGATTATTACAATATTTTAAAACAGTTTAATATTTAATGCTTATCAGGCACCACGTTGACATTAGTTTACACATGCATTTATTCAGTGAAAAAGACAATTGTTGGTATTATGTAAAAAATTTAAAGCACCAAATAGCATGATCAGCAGCACTATTTACAAGATCTGTCGGCTTACTAAATTTTGTGTTTTACATATTGTTGACTTAATGTAAGCAATATCAAAAATAGATTATAAAAATATAAAACTTGTTTGAAATTAAAGCTTAATTGTACATTTAACATATTTTAGACATCATGTAAACAATGTTAACATAAAAATATTTAAAAATCAAGTGCCTCATTAAATTGTGACATTATGTAAACAATGTCAAGTTACCTAACATTATATATTAATTAAATCATGCTAAAATCACAATTGTTGCAAAACTTATGTTTATTTAAGCAAAATTAACATCAAAAATTGTTTTTTTTTTTGTTTTTTTATAATTATTCATAATTTCCACTAATCTTTCTTTCAAAAAAAAAAAAAAAAAAAAACTCGCAACAAACAACTTTTTTTTGTCATTTTTCTTGGTTCCCATGCCTTAAATTTTGCTCCTTTAATACATAAAAATGTATTTAAAACCAATTAAACATGTTTTAGAAGCACAATTTTTTTTCTCACACACTAGCACACTCATACACATACAAACATAATATGTCAACCGCAAAAATCTGAAATTCAAACACAATAGATTCGCATGAACGTATGAACGCAATGCATGAATTGTATGTACAATAAATGTACGTAAATACCTTAAAGGTATAAGGAATATAATACTGCTGCTGCAATTGACAAGCATAGTAGTCAGGTTTTTGGAATAAAACGATATAAAAAAAAAAATATAAGGATGAGTTGATGTCATTTGAAAACAGCATAGTAGATAGAAAAACAAGAGTCGTATTATTGCTCTTGATATGGAGGATTTTTGCATTCTACATATAAAAACCATGTTGAAAAACTCTGTACTCTGTATATGACACTTTTTACTATTTGTAGGTCATACTCATATGCGTATATACATACATACATAAACCCATACATCATACGTACAGCATACATACTATAAAAATATAAATGTACAAGAGTTTTTAAAATACTGAAGACTTACAGTGAAACCTTACAAAACACAAAACACTTTTTTACATTTTTAGCTATAACTTTTTAATTTGTCGACAGATTTGGTTTATTTTCAGCAATAAACTGCTATGGAAAATAGCAACAAGATTTCTTAAAATTTTTGGATATTATCCACATTAAATCGAGAGATATCGCTAAAATAATAAAATGCTAATGACTTAGTTTAAGCTCCGATAGCTTAAAACTTTAAAACCAGTGTAAATCGTTTTTGGATGTTTTATAGACGATTCTTAAAGCTTTCAACAGCAAAAAAAAAAAAAAATTGATGTTGCAAATTATAAACGAATTAGAAAAATTCAAAACATTTTAAGGATTTAATTTAAATTCTTTAAAAACTCTTAAAATTTAAAAACAACTTTATGTGGTGAAAAACTTTTTGGATGCAAAATAGTAATTTTTAAGGTGAGAAACTATTTTTGTGGTAAAAAAAAATATAAGTGGTGAAAAAAATGTTATGCCCATGTAAAATGTTTTTATTTATTCAGAGACAACATTATGCAATTAAATGTTTCAATATAAATATTTATATGGTCATATAAACAATTATGTTATAGCATACATATTTGTATCAAATAGTATAAAGATTTGTGTTGTTTCAAAAATTTGTATATGTTTGTATATATAGCAATATATTATTTTATATGATCTTGTATACAATTGTACTTAATATACCTAATTATATATTACTCTTATATTCAATATAGAGCTATATATGGGCTCGTATATAATTCCACATAAATGTTCACACAATTATATATCACTACATGCACTACACTACATAAAGCCATATATTGTTGCATACAAAATTATATAGACATTAATAAGGCCCCACGCTTTGAATATTTTTTTTAATAATCGCAGATGTGATTTTATATGATCCATTATAAAGACACATTCAATTATACATATCGCTCATTTACTTCAATAACATCATAACTCAAAAATTTTGATTTTGTAGAAAACGAGTTTAGAGTTTTCAATTTATTTCCACCTTGAAGAAAAAAAAAATAACGACATAATTTCTCTCAAGAGGTGAGTATACAAGATATCAATACGACTTTTTTACACAATGTGATACGAGATACCTATAACGAATAATTCTGCGTCATTAACTCAAAAAGCATGTTTTTTTAGTTTTGACGTTCTTGAAGTAAATGAGCGATATGTACTGCCATATCAACATTATTTTCTAGAAAAAAGTAAGGGATACGTATTTTTTAGCGGCCCAATCTCATGTTAAGGGGTTAAAAAGTGGTGACAAAAATTACCCCCTTTTTCGTTTTTTTCGTCTTATTTTGAAATGTTTTAGAGAAAATTTAGGCAAATGGGGTACCAAATGAAAGATCTTTTGCAGACACACTAACTGATGAACGAAACATGTCCGATTACTTTTAAGTATTTTTGTTATTCAATAAAATGTGTTTTAAGTAACATTAAAAATGGAAAAATATGTATATTAATATTTTAAATATTTTAAATAAATGGCCACCCTAACACTTCAATGCAGTTTTGAATTACTCGAGAAAACAAAAATTTTGATACCAATATTGACTATATTGGTATCAACATTTTTGTTTTCTCGAGTAAATCAAAACTGCTTTGAAAAAATTTTTTCATTGGTTTCAGATATGTTTCCATACAAAAATGTATTATCTTTTAGCCCCACCTTATAATCCTTATTTCTTTTTTCTTTATCACATATCCAAATTTCGTTGTGATCGGAGAGAACCCATCGGAAGATTCCACATGCTCATTTTATATAATAAATGCCCATCAATCTAGGTAAAAATGTGCAGTCCCGATTGCGTTTTCGCGCTGTGATCGCCATATATTGGCTTACAATTCAATAAGAATCAAAAATATATAAGTAATTTCATAAATTTTCAACACCTGTTAAAACTGACTTTAGATGTCTCTTATTGCTCAAGTTTTTTGAATTGAAGAGTAACGATGGGCAGGGTTAGGTAGACATTTCCTATTTTTAAACTTACGCAGTTTTTTTTCCATAGGGTTTTCGCGTCGTTTATTGGAATTTAGTTTTGAGGACAGTTTTGGAAAAACGGTGTAATTTAAAGTTGTTGTCAGCGCACTAATTTTAAAATTTTTAAACGCAAAAATTTTATGAACTTTTCAAAAACTTTGCTAAATTTAATAACTTTTATCATTTTGTATACCCCCACATACTGTCAGAGGGTATATATATATATATATATATATATATCAGTTTGCCATTCCGTTTGTAATTTAATCATGTTTTAATCATGTTATAGGAAAAATCTCTCTTTTTTCGGTAATCATATTATTCTCTTGTCTACAATCATAATATAGTATTTATTATCATATTCCTCTCTCTAACTACAGCCATATTATAGTTGCGCCAACTATAAGATGTTCAGTCTGTTCTTTATGAGCGGCTTCACTCTTTAACTACAATACAAAAATGTATGCAAAAAATAAAACAATAGTTTAATTAAAAAAATAAAAAAGTTTTTAGTCAACTTATATATTTTTATATATCTATTTATTGCAAGTATTTTTGATATAAACCGCATTTTAACTTTTTGAAAGATTTCGAGAATAATTAATTAAATTAATTTATTTCCAGAAAACAAAATTAAATTAAATTTTTTAAACAAAAAAACAATATAAATCATTACATACAAGGCAAAAAAAGCATTTCAAGACTTTTTTGTTAATTAATATATATAAATTGCTGTTACGGCCTTAATCAAAAAGTCAATTTTGAATTTCAGTTATTAGCAGTTTGGATTTTAGGTAACGATATATATATTAATTTTGAAAAATATTATTCTTTTTGAAAAATATTATTAATATTTAAAAATATTATTAATATTGAAAAATATTATTAATATTGAAAAATATTATTCATTTTGAAAAATATTATTATTATTAATTTGAAAAAATATTCTGTTAATATCTTGAAAGCAAAGAAATAATGCAACAATTCAAATCCTTTTTTTTTTTATTTTATTAATTAATAATCATATAATTACAAATTATTTACTATTACCCTAGCCGAGCACTAGCTACTATGGCCTTCAGCGTTGTAGCGAAAACAGACCAGTGCCTCTGGTGGGAATCGAACCCACGACCCCCGCACAGATAAGCCAGCACGCTACCAACTAGCCTACCGGGGCGCGCTCAAATCCTTTAATTTGTTCTTCCTCTACAATATCTTTTGAAATTTCAAATACTTTAAGTAATTTATATATAAAGAAAAAAAACACTAGTAGTTGTGTTTTTTTATATCCCTTTTCTTTATCTGTACTTTATAAATCTCTTTTTGTATTTATATTAAAACTTGATAATATCATCAACAGGTGTCCGGAAATTGTAAATTCCTTTAACTCAAAATACACTTTAAATTATAAAAAAGCAAAAAAAAAAAAAAAGCAGTTTGTTTTAAAAATCACTATGGACTATGAACCTTTTACAGTTTGTTGGCTAAATGCATGAATTGATTTTTATTTTATCAATGACAGCAAAACCAACAAGAACAAAATTGGAAGTGAAAAACAAATATGCTGCAAAGTTGGGGAAAGGAAAACAAACTACATCCGGTTGCCATAAAAAAAAATCACATCCTGTGTGTGCATGTTTTCGATAAGAAAAAAATTTTATAAAAAGGAACCCAGTAAACTTCCCCCCATAATGTTGTACAACAAAAAAAAATCTTGCGTAGCTCAAAGAAACACGAAAATATGAATTTGTAAAAATAATGGAGGACAACAACAAGATGGATATGCAATTTATTGAAATTCAATATATTTTTTTTTCTCTCAGAACTGCAAATAACAAGGAATCACACAAGGACTTACAATGTTAGAGAAATGTGTATATTGCGTTTGAAGAAGAAAAGAATTTGTCTTGAATATCTATGATTGATTTGAGTTTAAAGGGAGTTCTTTAAACGACACGTACTATTTAATCTGTTAACTGTATAGGACAAGTGCATTGCGACCATACTAATAGAAATTGAGGAAATAATTGGAAAAAAGAAAATAAAAAAAAAAAAAAAAGAAAATATATCAAAGGTCCACTTAAGGAAACCAAGGACTATGAAGAACTAGGATGCACAGACCGGTGCGCGACGCGCACCTCATCGTGCCAACGTGCCAACACCCCAACATGCCAACGCGCACAAAGGTAGTTATAGAGGAGGTTATAGAGTTTATAAAGGAGGTCACAGTGGTTTTGGTTACCCATTATTGATATAATTAATTAATTTATTTATTTTTTAGTACTTTTTAAGCTATTTCAATTTATAATAGAAATAAAATAGAAAAAATTATTTTTCAACTATTTTAAAAACTATTATAAATTGAAATAGCTTAAAAATTACTAAAAAATAAATAAATAAATTAATTATATCAATAATGGGTAACAAAAACCACTGTGACCTCCTTTATAAACTCTATAACCTCCTCTATAACTACCTTTGTGCGCGTTGGCATGTTGGGGTGTTGGCACGTTGGCACGATGAGGTGCGCGTCGCGCACCGGTCTGTGCATCCTAGTTCTTCATAGTCCTTGAAGGAAACATTATGAAAATTTGATTCTTCACATTTTTGTTTTATTTCCTATGATTTTTTATGGAATCAATTAGTTTCATTAAAATTGTGAATAAAATTCTTACCGTTTGTAAAAATTCGACTTAGAAAATTCTTTAAAACTTGTTTGTAACCTCAACACTTTCTAAATTAAAATTTGCCAAATGCATATTAATTAAAAATTAATTGCGACTGTCTATATGACGTTAAAATAACACTGTACTAAATTTAATTTTTATGTTTACGAAAAATTACACTTTATATTAAATTAATTATATTAAACTTTATAACAGTTGACAACATTTTCAGGAACCAACACGAAAAAAAACTAACAGGCCACATTAGCGAACATTCCCTTACAAATTGTTTAAATTATGCTAATTTTTGTGAATATGTTTAATTTGGGGGGAATTATTAATAGCAATTTAATCAATGCTAAATCGTATTTATGTTGTGTTAGTAGAATATTTTGTAAATGTGAATTTTTTTAATTATTTTTTTTAATTTAAGAGACTTGCAGCTCAAATACATAACAAAAAACAAAGCCTGTCATGGACAAAAATGATTTGGTAGAAGCAATAAAGAATGACAAAATAACAAAAAAAGACGGTAGTATATTCCATCGCACGTAATTAGAATAACCCATTTCAAAATTTGCATTTGGTCTGTATTCGGCATTTTAAAGCATCATGGACAAATTTGGCAAATGGAAAAATGTTTATTGGGCTGATTAGATGCTATTTTGAGTGTCAAATTTAAAGAAAAGTCCTTAGTAAGCCATGATTTTACTGTTCATCCTTCGAAAGTTCGGCCAAATCGAAAATATGTTGTCGGCCGAACTTTTAACTGTATAGCTAAACTTCGGCTTTTGCTTAAATTGTATACACAAAATCGAATTAATTCAGCTCAACAAACATGTTTCCAATACCAAAAATTATTATCACTGCCTCTAGATACCAAAAAACCGACCAAATATAGATTTTTTTGTAAATAAGAATTTTCTGACAATCATTTATTTTTTTTTATTTTTCTTTTGTTATTTTCTTTGTTTTACATATATATCGCTCATTTACTTCAATAATGTCATAACTCAAAAATTTTGATTTTGTAGAAAACGAGTTTAAAGTTTTCAATTTACTCCCACCATGAAGAAAAAAATAACGACATAATTTCTCTCAAGAGGTGAGTATACATGATATCAATACGAATTTTTTACACAATATGACACGTGATATAACGAATAATTCTGCGTCATTAACTCAAAAATCATTTTTTTTGAGTTGTGACGTTCTTGAAGTAAATGAGCGATATATTAAATCTTCTTTTGTATTTATCTGCTAATAAACATAAATTTCGCTAAAATTTATCATTATATTTTAATTCTGGTATTTTTTCATATTACCACTTCCCCTAAGATCTGTATATTGAATAGGGTGACCGAATCGGTTTTTCAAAACCGGTGTTTTGTGCATTGCCGGTTTCGGTTTTTGTAAAAACTTAAATTTTCGAATAAACCGAACAAAGCGACTAGTTCCTCTTCAACCTCATTCTAATCCACCACCCATAAGAACTCATAGTTTGATCAGGTATATACTTATAACAAACAAGTTACTGAAAAAGCAACTGTTTTCTTTTTTAGTTGATTACCCGAACAATATGAGCTATTTTTGTCCTTTCTTACAAGTTAAAATTGGAAGGGTTGTCAGTCCAACTGCTAATGTTACCATTACTAGAAACAAATTGGGGATCCGGCATGTATACTAATATTTAAACACAACACATTCTAGTTTATTGTTTTTTTTTATTAGATTTTACATTTCATTGTACCCGTTATGTTTTGGTTGAGAATTTTGTATGTTTTGTTGATCCTTTAAAATTGCATGATATAATTTATTTATTAACATAATTTTATTTATTAAATTTTTTATTAACTCAGTGACTTTGTGAAGAAAAGTTTCATTAGTTTAATGAAAATTTTCATTATTTTACGTAAATTGCACTTCTCTCAGCGTATAGTTTACTATTTTTAGATGTTTTATTTAAAATTAAATACAGTTCCAATTATTTTTCTTCCAATTAGTGACCAATAAGTAATGAAAAAATTTGCGCCGCGCTGCGATTTTTGAAAGGTTCAACTGTAATTTTATTTTATAGAATTAAAATAAAAAATTTCGATTTTTTTGAAAAACTGTTTCTTTTTAACTTTTAAAAGTGTAGAAATTTATACATCGTCATTTTATAAAACGTCGAAGATGTTAAAAACCATCATAACTTTAACTTTGTTAAACAGATTAAACAAAATGCATACAAATTTGTTATAATTTTACCTTCAAAGGCGCAAAAATGGCTGCAAAATAGCTAAGATAACAATTTACTAAAGATGGCTAAAAATAATGCATAAATCCAAAATTTTCTGGCTAAGTGTGTTCAAAAATTGCTAAATCTAGCCATAAAATGGCTGAATTGTCTACACTGGTTATTATTACTGCATTTGTTAATTATTTTTACTGCATTTGTTAGTTGTTTTTCAACAGTTAAAAAAGGAGTTACATTTTTAGTTTGTTTGCAATGTAACTAACTTTGTCACATTTTAAAATTAATATCATAAATAGAGAAAACGTTGTTGAACGAAAAATAATTTAAAAAAATTTAACTTTTCTTTACAACGTGTATTTTTATTTTTTATGAATTAGTTTTTTTAATGAAATTTTTTAATTGTATGTTTGAAATTTCTTCAGTGAATGTATGAAGATTTTAATTAATAAAATAACATTTTTCATACAAATTTATAAAAACTTGCATTTACTTGAAAAGTTTGAATGCTTGAATTCCAGTTAATATCAAGCAGATAATTCTCTCACTATACCTTTGTTTTAACTGTAATTTTCAGTAGAATCTACCAACAAACTTTTTGAATTATACAGGTAAGAAATATAGTAAACATTCCCCAATGTAATTTCAAGAGAGTCTGGACGAACCTAAATGTTCACCACAGGGTAGTTGTAATTCCTAAGCGAAATAATAAGGGCAAGGTGGGAGGGTTTTCTCGTCTAAACTCTTGTTAGGTCCAGATCAATAAAATACAAACAATTTAATAAAATTGAAGAAGAATGTAAGGTACTCAAACGGTTAAAGAAGTTGACTGGTTTCAAAAGTAAACCTAATTTTCTACATATTAAGTCAAGAACTTTTCCTTTAATAGTGTTCCCTTCAAAAAAGAGAAAACGTCCAAATATTGTTCAACTTAAAAACATATTTTAAAATAAAGCAAAATTAAGAAAAAAAAAAACAACTAAAACATTAAAATAATCCTGGAAAAGAATTACATATAGAAATCACTTTGCCATTAACTAAAATAATGATACTTAAATTCTACCGATGATTGTTTGGGAAAGCATGAAATCATGATATGAAAAAACAAAATTTATATACTACACTCAAAAAAATAAGTTAGTACAAAAGTTAGTAAAACGTCTTGTAAATCAGGTATACTATTTTTTAGCAAATTTTTTTGCTAAAATCGTGTTTTCAGCTAAAATTTTTGTTATACTTATTCAACACTTAACTGTTTTATACTAATGCTTTACTAATATACTAATGTTTTACTAATTAATTTTGCTAAAAAAAATTGTGCTGATAAGCACATTAATAGTGTGGACGACAACCAGATTGAAAGATATACGCAGAATGAAGCAGATGTCGCGGCATGTCAAGATGTAGTAGAGAAGAGGAAAATGATATTAAAAAGTACAACTCTAATAAGACATATAAAAAAATCAACCCTGGAAGACTTTTGTATCTGTTTTTCATACATAAACGAAATTGAGGATTAAAACAACTTAAATTTTGCGTTGTCACCGGCTTGTGAAAATAATTGTCTATTAATAAAATAAAAAACAAAAGAAAATATTTAAATTTAATATGTATTTCTATAATAAATGTTAATAGATTAATAATCTAGTGTGGTCAAATTGCAAACAAACATGTAGACAGAGTAAAGCGAAAGACAAAGACACACATCTTAGGTAGATTTTTATGGTTCCTTTTTCTTATTGCAAAAAACGGGTTGTTTTTTTCGTTTCGTTCGTTTTTGTTTATTTTTTCGTTTCTATAATTATCTTCGGCAGTTGCGTCCTTTAAAAGAAATCATCATTTAGACTACCATTGATGTAAGTAGTTGAAAAAAAATTTTTGTTATGTTATATATATTTATTTCTATATATTTTCAGATATTAAATTAATTCATGTCGTCAATGTGGGAAAATGAAAATTTTTATATTTCGTAATTATTGTAAATTGTTTTTAAAAGAATCACTAAAATATGTTTTATGATTTTCAGCAAATATATTAACTAAATTAAAATTTTTTTACAATTTTTTTGCTTTTTTTTTCAGTCTACTAAAATTTAGCAAAAAATTTATTAATTTTTACCAACGCTTTTTTATTTCTAATCTACTAAGTGTTAGCAAAACTTTTGCTGAATCTACTAAATAGCTGACATTAGCAATTTTTTTGCTAGCACCCTCCTGACTAAAATTTTGCTGACTCAGCAACATTTTTTGTTGACTTTACAAACTTTTTTTTTTTTTGAGTGTATACATCTTCTTTAATCATTAAAGATACTAATAACCCTCGAAGGGAATAAGTAGACAATTGCCCTCAAAGGACCTATCACCTGACTGGTTGAAGCAGGACTCATTGCAATACAATTTGTCATTTCTGTGGGTTGGGTTAAGCGGTGTTAAAAAAAAAGAAAATTTTGTTTGAAAATGTATTAAGTCAAATTAAATGGAAACTGTTAAGCTTTCATAATTCATATTTCTTTATAAAACATTCCGTTTTAATTAATTGATAAAGTTTGTAAAACCCTAATGTCTACTTCGAAAATATTTATTAAGTTCCTTTATAATTTATTTGTATATTCAATTAAGGGAATAGAAACGTATGAAGTGTTGCTTTAATTATGTCATATATTTCTATTATTTCTAAAATTTCGAAATAAAAAACCCAATGAGTCATTTTTATATATTGCGTGGTTTAATGATTTGAAAAATGTCCTTTTTCTATGTAGTTTTATTTTTTTTTTTCCACCATGTCCACAGGGAGTTTTGATGGCTGGTTGGTAGTAATATTATTTATATATGATTCTCATTTCCTTTTATTTGAACAGCAAAAAAAAAAAATAACTAAAATACACAAAACACTAATTTATATACATCATGACTTTAAAAAAGTCATAGTCCCTAGCCATAAATGAAAAAATATATAGAAAATATATATAAAAAAGTTTACAAAAAGTTTTTTTTTTTTGAGAGCAACATATTTTGTAGAGTATAGAAAAGTATAAAGAATGAAGTGTACAAAAAAGGACGAAAAACTATAAATTGCAAGGAAAATATAAAAAAAAAATCTTAAATGACAACATCACGAAAGTAAAATAGTAGAAAAATGTTTTACAATTCCTAAAAAACGTATTTAAAATTTTTTATTTTTTTATCTTTTGTTTAATTTTTTGATTATAATTTTTTTTTTTTTTATTTTTTAATTTTAAAATCTTACCAAGTTATGTGAGAGAAACCATTAAAATTCCTTTTGATAATCAAAACTTATTTTTAAATTTGAATGATCTCATATTTGAAATTTGTATTATATTTTTAGTAATATATAGTTTTATAGATAATATTCTAAATTTTATCATAATTCACTGGAGAGATTTTGCTGGAAATCAAGTCCTTGGAGTTTTAGACAAAATTTGTTATCACTTTTATTCAAATTTCTATATAAAGTCCTTAATTTGTTAGAAAACTTTAAATTGTCTACGTTTTGTTAAAAACACGAATTGAATTTTCTTTCAATTCTAAACGACGAGTTGTGTTAACACGACCAGAGTTAATATAGTACTGATAAGCATTTAAAATTTTTGATGACTATGTAAGACTCAGTAAAATAATATATATATTTTTTCATCCCCTCCTGTTTAAAAATTATACATCCAGGCTTAAGCAAAAGGCGACAGGCAATTCACTATATTAGTTAGTATAGCAGGAAGGCAGGTAGGTTACTCTTACTCACATGTTAAAAAACATATCCTCCAAATACTCAAACAACAACAACAAAAAATAAAGAGAACATTAAGTGTAGTCAGAGATGGAAGTTTTGATTTTAAAATTGAACTAAAGCTTAAACAAAATGGTATTTTATATTAACACATTTACAACCGCTGTAAAACGAGTCGGTAAACATCAATGAAAATTTGTATAGGCGCTACAGACTTGAAATAGAATGTCCATTTTTAAGCTTTTATTTTAGCTTTTCAGGTTTGTCTACGAAGGGAGGTCGATTTTTGGACCACTGGCTGGAAACGATATACAAAAATGGAGAAAAAAAAGCCACGATATAAAGTTTAAATTATTTTTGCTGTGAATTATAATTATAATACGAGTTGTAATTCTAAAGAATATATTATTCTATGTTTGGTAATATTTTTTCTAAGCGTTAGAAAAACAAAAAAAGGTAAAATCAAGAAAACCAAAACCAAAAATAATATAAGTTAACAATGGCGTAAAGTAACTAATTTCCTTGATTGTTAAGTTGAATTAATTTCCCTCTAACCTACAATAATCGAGAAAGTCTCTGGTCAATTTGTGCCTCTGGTGGGAATCGAACGCACGACACCCGCACTGATAAGCCAGCACGCTACCAACTAGCCTACCGGGGCGCACAGAGAGAGAGAGAGAGAGAGATCATAATTATTAATTCTTCCTTTTAAATAGAAAATTCAAAGTTTTTTTAATTTTAAGAGAAAAAAAATTAAAATTTTTGAGTAATTAGTATTTCTATCTGTATGATAAAATACAAAATTTTCTAAAACACAAAATTTCCACTTGAGTGAGTTCCCTCCAGGGTAAGTTCTTACTTCCAATAACATGCCTGTATTAAAATAATGTTAGTTTCACCGCAGGAGTAGAAGATTTTGCTGAGGGTTTATTATTTTAAATTATTATTTTTACTATTTTTACCCTTTCCCTTTTTGAACACTAAAATAATATTAACAACGAAGGAGTTTCAAAATTTCGTTTTATCGCTTAATCCTCTAATGCGCAAGGATGCCTCGAGATACTCTTAATATTTTAGGATACATTTTTAAAATTTTAAATTTTTAATCAAAATTATTTTTGTCGACAAATTTTTATGTACAGGGTGCGGATTAAAAGCAATAAAGAATCATATCCAAATTTTTTAAAAATTTAAACAAAATACTTTTCAATGAAACAAAGTTTCCAAAAATGTTTAAAAAAATATATAAAACTTCGCTGAAAACGTTGATTATGGACACCAAATTAGGTTGAAGACTCTTCTTTTAAAATCAAGTACGATTTTGGTTGAAGGACTCACAGGATATCCGGGCAAACATATTTCAATTTAATTTATCAAAACGAAAATACTTTAGTTTAAGGTTTTTGTTACAAAGTAAATGAAATTTCATATATTTAAGGTTATCGGTATTGAGGTTTTTCATATTTCACGCTTTTTCGAATCAATCATTAGATTAATTTTAAAAATTGTCCAAAAGTGGTTAAGTTTTCCATCCTTGATTGTAGTAGTATAACAATTATTTTGTTGAGTACCCACTATTCTCTCGCTGTAATACTTATACATTCACTCAGTCTGTCAGTCACACTTACATACACTTACTGCTCTTGCATTAGTTTTCTTATTATTGTTGTTGGTTTTATTTTTCAAAATGAAAAAAGGATGTGTTAAGGATTTTTTAAGTACAATGGCATCGTTTTGTTGTATCGTTATGTGATGTCATACATAGTACACAAAGTGTATGAAGTTTTCGTTATTGTTGGTGTTGTTGGAAATTAAGAAAAATATGTTTAAAACGGAACCGGTATTCGGCTTTATAATGATGATGACGATAAAAAACAAACATGCGCATTTCAAAATCAAGAGCGCCAAACAAAAAAAGAAACACCAAAGTCATGAGAAAATTTTATAAATGTACAGAGAAAAAACAAAACGTTACTTCATTAACGGATGAGTATTATATAGTTTATTGAATGCCCTATATTTTGAAAAACCACACCCCCAAAAATGGGAGAAATCTTTAAAATCGTGTCAAAAGTTTCAATTTAATGAACTTTTTATAACAACAGGAATTGTTTAAAAAAAAAAAAATTTAATTTTAAAAAGTTTTTATTTGGAAAAAACGTTGGTTCACAAATTTTGAAATAATTGCTCTTCCTGGAATTAAAACTTTTCAGAAAAAAAGGCTAAAATAGAAATTTTTTTATACTATTTTTTAGCAAAATTTTTTGCTAAAATCGTGTTTTCAGCTAAAATTTATGTTATACTTATTCAGCACTTAACTGTTTTATACTAATGCTTTACTAATATACTAATGTTTTACTAATTAATTTTGCTAAAACAAAAATTGTGCTGATAAGCACATTAATAGTGTGGACGGCAACCAGATTGAAAGATATACGCAGAATGAAGTAGATGTCGCGGCATGTCAAGATGTAGTAGAGAAGAGGAAAATGATACTAAAAAGTACAACTCTAATAAGACATATAAAAAAATCAACCATGGAAGTTTTTGTATCTCTTTTTCATACATAAAACAAAATTGAGGATAAAACAACTTAAATTTTGCGTTGTCACCGGCTTGTGAAAATAATTGTCTATTAATTAAATAAAATACAAAATAAAATATTTATTTATTTAAACTTATATATTATATATAACTTATAGATTAATAATAGTGTGGTCAAATTGCAAACAAACATATACAGAAATGTAGACAGAGTAAAGCGAAAGACAAAGACACACATCTTAGGTAGATTTTTATGGTTCCTTTTTCTTATTGCAAAAAAATGGTTGTTTTTTCGTTTCGTTTCGTTTGTTTTTGTTTATTTTTCGTTTCGTTTCTATAATTATCTTCGGCAGTTGCGTCCTTTAAAAGAAAGCATCATTTAGACAACCATTGATGTAAGTAGTTGAAAGAAAATTTTTGTTATGTTATATATTTATTTATTTATTTCTATATATTTTCAGATATTAAATTAATTCATGTCGTCAATATGGGAAAATGAAAATTTTTATATTTCGTTATTATAGTAAATTATTTTTAAAAGAATCACAAAAATATGTTTTATGATTTTCAGCAAATAAATTAACTAAATTACAATTTTTCTACAAAGTTTTAGCGTTTTTTTCATTCTACTAAAATTCAGCAAAAAATTTATTAATTTTTAGCAAAGCTTTTTTATTTCTAATCTACTAAGTGTTATCAAAACTTTTGCTGAATCTACAAAGATTTTGCTGACATTAGCAACTTTTTTGCAAGCATCCCATCCTCCTGACTAAAATTTTGCTGACTTTACAAACTTTTTTTTTGAGTGTATGATAAAATAAAAAAAAATTGTGATTGATATTGTTTTTTTTTTTTAAATACCACTATTTCATGATCTTCCGAACAATCATCAGTAGAATTACAATAAAATTATTAGTTTATTTATAATTTTAGTTTAAGGACTCATAGAAGTACACCTAAATGACATCATCTTATTTAAAGTGAAGTTTTTCAAAAGAAATATACTTGATATTTTTAGCAAAATTAATAAATTTGTAGAAAAAATATAGCAGTTAATCCTCTAATAATTAAAGTCCAAATTTCGTAAAATTATAAACAAAAAATATTATTAGTCTTATGATAAAGTAAAGAAAATTTGTTTCATGCTCTCCCGAACAATCATCAGTAGAATTTAAATAATGTAATCACAGATGTATTCATAAGTTAAAACTAGTGACTAGCATCAAGTGAATAACGTTTTTACACACAAATTCCCCCTCCCCATAAGGGAAAGTTATGCACTCCATGTTAAACACTCGTTTAAAGTTATGAATACCGCGGTAAGCTTATAAGAAGTAATGTATAGTTTTAGTTCAAGGACTCTAGAAAGTAATGCAGAATACACTTAAAGGACACCGTCTTAACTCAAAACCGGATAAGCGGATTCAAATGAAGTTTTTCTAAAAAAAAATATACTTGATATTTTAACAAAATGTATAAATTTGTAGAAAATATATTTAATTTAACACTCTAAAAATTTCTAATGATTAATGTTGAAATTTCTTAAAATTAGAGGCAAAATTACTAAATATTAGTGTTATGAATAAGTAAAGAAAATTGAATTCATGCTCTCCCAAATAATCATCAGTAGAATTTCAATAAGATTATTAGTTTATTTAATGGCCAAACTGATTTCAAGTGTCATTTTTGTTCAGCTTGTCAACTTGAAAAAAAATATAGTTTTAGTGCTAGGACTCATGAAAATCCGGCAGGACTTCGCTTAACCCTCTAATGATTAAAGTCGATTAAATTAAAACTAAGCATGATATCCCGAACAATTATCAGTAGAATTTCAATAAAAATATTAATTTGGTTCATGGCCAAACTGATTTCAAATGTAATTTTTTCATCTTGCTAACTTAAAATCAATAATTGTTTTAGTTCATGAACTCATGGAAGTCCGGCAGGATATGCCTAAGGGACATCGTCTTAACTCAAAAATGGTTATACGGTTTTAAGTGAAGCTTTGCATAAAAAATATACTTGATATATTTTTTTTAGCGAAATGTGTAAATTTGTAGAAAATATATTGGAGTTAAAGTAAACAGCAGGCGTTTCGCCACACTTTTTCGTATAAACCCTAAAATTAAACTACATGAAAATTTCCATTTCTTTTTTTTTAAAGTTTCATTTGATGACAAGTTCTCTTTAACAAAAATTCTGTTGAATTCATGGCATATTCCCCAGAGTAGGGTATTTCAAACAAATGTGAAAAAAAAATATATACATTAAAGAGAGTGTCAAGGATATATAGAGTAGAAACAATTATTTAAAGTACAATCAGTAAAATAAAACATAATTCTCTATGTGTTCAAATTTAAGAATCTATGTAAATAAATTGAAATTCCCCCCCAAAAAAAAAGAAAATAACACGAACGAAAAGAAAAAAAATCTACGACTTTATGACGGCACTATAATCTAAAATTATTATAAAAAATAAGGAAACTAACAAGAATAAACTTAAGTTAATCACGCATTTTATAGTTTAGCACCACAAAATAATGCAACAAAAATTCAAATGGAATTTAAATTTCAATTTTGAAAGAAAGTTTTGAGAAGTAAAGAAAAAATGTATAGAAATTAATTATTCTTGTCGAAAGACCGTATTTAAATTTTCCATCCAAAGCAAATGCAATAATTCGCCAAAAATTATTAACCGTCTCCAAAACAAATATACGCAGAAAAAAACTAAAAAAGGGTTTCAATTAAAAAATTTATTGAATCAATTAATATTTTAATTGATTTTGCACCTATCACGGCAATGATACTATCAATTAAACCTTTTATTAAAATTAAGCCTTTTATTAACTTCTACAAAAAAAAAATATGATACTCACAAAAAAAAAGTGTGTGATCTATACGTTGGTATGTGTGTTTTTGCAATGCTGAGTCTGTTTGTGTGATCTTGTTTTGTTTGTTAACTTTAAATGTATTTAGTATTTTATACTGAAAATTTTATATTTATGCATACAGCGTATTAAAAAATAATATGATAATTGCGTCTAAAATAAAATTTGTATTTATATATTTAAAAGTCAATTAAAATAATAATTTATTCAATTAAATATTTGTTTAGAAACAAATTAAATTAAATTCAAATCTTTGATTAGATATTTTAGGTTGATAATTTTTTCTGTGTAATCAACACTTTTAACAAAATTTATGAGTTTTATGACAGTTTTATGTGCAAAAGTTTGACGTTATAATAAAGTGAATATTAAAATCCAGTCATTTGTCACTAAAATAAGTCAAATTATATAACAAATGTCATGCTTTCTTTAACAGTGACAAACCTATGACACGAAGAAAAATTTTACACGAAAAAGTTTACTGCAAAGATTGTTTCAAAGCTTTCTTTTTCTAAAAAAAAGCTTTTAAAGATTGATAACAAAATTATAAGACAATTGTCACTTTTTATTTAAAAGTGACAAAACCATGACATGGCATAAAATTTCAAGTGAAAAAGTTTACTACAAAGATAGTTTAAAAACGTTACTTGTTTAAGCTTATTTAAAGCTTAATGACAAAATATGTGACAAAATTTTATAACAATTGTCACAAGTTCAAATTCGATTAAAGCACTAATTGTACATCAAATAATTTTATTAAAATAATTTTTGAAGTATTTCATTTCATTTGGTACTTTTTCTCCAAGTAAAACTTGAAATTAAATTGAATATTATAGGAAAATAATTAAAGGAATACACAGGAAACAGGGATCAATTACATTATTATTATTATGATACAAATTACCAACAACTAAAATATTATACACATACTTATACATTATATGAAATTTAATCATGACATACATATGTACAAATAAAGTATGAAAACCCGGAGAAAATTTAAATTAAGTAAAGGAACAAGCAGCAAAAAAAATTATGCATAGCAACGGATTTAATGAAGATATTGTGTATGATGCGAACTGAGCTCGAGGACGGCAGTAGGTAACAACCCAGCAAAAACATGGTTATGACAGGTAATTACCGAATAGATTACCAAGTAATGATAGGATATTACCTGTTACATTACTTTGTAATACAAAATAATGACTTACTGATAATGGTTTATAGAAGTACTTATATGTAACTGCAAAATAATGTGTTACTGGTAATTGGTTACATAAGTAATGATTTCATTTGTTTTCATTCTAATATATTTATTTGATTTGAAAACTTTTAAAAAGCTAATTTTCCTAGGTAAAGTTATTTTTTAAAAACTCTAAAGATTTATTTTTAAATAAATTACCACTTATTTTATAACTCATAGGTAACCACTTATTCTATCATTATGAGTAACCACTTATTCCTTATATAAAAGAAATCACTTCTTCTTTTACTATGAGTAACCAATCAGTAACACATTATTCTCACTTTTTTGTAAGCGAGAGGGTAATGACCACCCATGAATTTTTGGGTAATGACCACCCATGAATTTATTTGGTAATGCCTGTTTTTGTTGGGAAATAAAACTTTCTTTAGAGGAATTTTCATTTTAATTACATAAAACAGAAAACTTGATGCAAAACTTGAAATGAAATTGAGACGAGAAATACAATTAACAGGATACAAAACACTTGAATAGCATGAAATTGTTAATCTCAAAAAATATTTGGATAAAAAAAAGTGTATTAAATGTATTATAAAATTTCTTTAAAGTTAAAATGTATTTCAAGGAATATACCCCTAGTTAGACTCTTTGATGTTAAGGACGTCTTTTCGTTAAATGTAGAAGTTTTTCTAAATGAATAATGACACAAAATCATACAAATCTTTTATATGAACCGCAAACTTGTTAAAATTTTTTTTAATTGATAAAAAAAAAAAATTGTCAAAAAGTAAAAAAGTTTTGAAAATCTACTGCATAAAAATTCAATTCTATTCAAAATTACGAGAAAAAATATATATATGAGGAACTTAAAAAATCTTCTACACTTTGAGGTAAAAAATTCAAAAAATTATTTTGTATGACATGAGTAATCTTTTGCGAGTATATTAGCCGATGTTTAAGCATACTAAACTCATTCGCGTTAACGGCGCAAAAATTATGGCGGTTTTAAATTTCCAGCAAATTAAAAATATTAAAATTACAGTTTTAGCTTAGATTAAATAAAAGCTAGCGCACCCGGTAGTCTAGTTGGTAGCGTGCTGGCTTATCAGTGCGGGGGTCGTGGGTTCGATTCCCACCAGAGGCACTGGTCTGTTTTCGCTACAACGCGCCGAAGGCCAAAGTAGCTAGTGCTCGGTTAGGGTAATAGTATATAATTTGTAATTATATGATTATTAATTAATATAAAAAAAAAAAAAAACAAATAAAAGCTACAACAGTTTATAGATCTCATTGCATTTATAACACTTTAAAATATTTATAACACTTTAAAATATTTATAACACTTTAAAATACACCAAAAAAAAAAAAAAATATAAACATACAAAAAAAAATATTTGAGCATATATTAGAACTTACAAATAAAAACGGGATTATTATGGAAAACACGCGTTTTTTGCTAATTAAATGATATTAAGGTAGGTTTAGGGTTACATATTTGAAGGAAATCATATTAAATACTTTTAAAACCACAAAATTAAAAATTTTAAATAAAAAGGACGCTTTTTGAGGTTATGAAAAATAAGTTTGCTACATAAAATTTAAAGTCGTTAGAATTTGTTGATGCCTTTTCGATTTTAGTATTAAGCTTATTAAAATCTTTTATTTTATGTAGGTTTTGGCGGCATTGTCAAAGCGAAATGTGTTAGGTAATAACTGCCGCTGTAGCCGCTTGAAATGAAAATAATATTACTTTTTTGCACTTTAAATTTCAATTTAATTTTAAATTTCAACAAATGTGTTAAAATGGCTGCATATTTTTAAAATCTCCACAAATTTTTGCACACTTCTTAAAAATTGTGAACATTCAAAGTTAATAACCCTGCTTACATGGAAGCAGGTTTGTAAGGGAGTAAGCCAAAAAGAATCCCTTACAAACCTGCTTACATATGCCATGATTTTTATATGGCGAATTCCCACTTGGAAGCATTACTTTTGGCAAAATAAGCGCTTATTTTTTTTATCCTGCTTCTAAAAACACGAAACATTTTTACTGGATTTATTTAAAAAAAAAATACAAATATTTGTTTAAAAAATCTGCAATTTTGTAAAATAAAATGTTGCTAAATTTATGCATTTTGAATAAATTTTTTAAATTCTCGATCAGATTTATAAATTCTTGATAAAATTTATAAATTCTTGATAAAATATATAAATTCTTTATAAATTTATAAATTCTTGATCAAATTTATAATTTTTTTTATCAAATTTTTTAATTATTGATAAATTACAATTTTTTTATTCAAATGTAATTAATGCATTTTAATCAAACATATGAATTTTTAACCAAACATGAATTATTTCAATTATTTGAGTATAATATACATATATATATGGCTTTTTAATAAAATTTATTAGTGTCCGACCGAGTACTCGGCTTCGGAGTTCGGCCAAAAAGTGAAGTTCGGCCAAGTTCGGTGTTCGGCCAAAGTTTGGCCGAATTTGGCCGAACTACCGAACTTTTTATGATCATTTATAAAAAGCAAAAATAAATAACAACTGTGGTTATATTTACTTTTCAGAATTTACAAAAAAACTACATAAAAAATACAATGTTGAATATGATAGAATACCAAAAAAAAAAAAAAACGATATTTAAATATCAATGTGTGTGAAAAAATTTCAAAAAGCCAAAAGAGTTTTAAAAACATTTCCAGAAATATACCTACAAGACTTATAAGCAAATATTCAAGTTTAATGCGATATAATTTAAATAAACGTATACTTTTATATTTTGCAATTAATTTCGAGTAGTAAGTAATCCTAAATAGAGATTAACAGGTTCATCAATTTCTGATAGACATGATGCAGTACCAGACTTAGAAGTAGCAGAACCAAATGAAAATTTTATTGAAAAAGAAATTAAAATGTTTATTACGGAGCCTTTAAGTCCCGAAATATAAATATATTTGAGTATTGGAATTCAAGTCCATTTACAAATATAAAAGCTGTAGCAATAAAATATTTATCAGCCCCACAAATTCTAGTGTAGCTAGCGAACAGCTTTTTAGCGCTGCCGGACAGCTGTATTCTGATAGACGAAGCAATTCACATGGTGTGAATGCGGAAAAATTGCTTTTCTGTCATTGCAATATCAAACTTTTTAATTTTAAATATTAAAGTTTAAGTTTGTTTTTCTATATCAACTTAAAAATCGATCAACTATTTTCTTTGACTATAAAATATAGTACACATATTTTATTCTTTTTTTGTACTTAAAATAGTACAACTATTTTCCAAATATGATTTTTTAAAAAAATATACCTATGAATTTTTATTTTGTTTATGTTTAATAACTTTTTGGTTTAAATTTATTGATCTAAAAAAACAATTTATATTTTTTTTTATTAAAACAAAAAGTTCGGCTTCGGCTTCGGTTTTGGCCGAACATTGATATTATGGCCGAAGTTCGGCCCCGGCTTCGGCTTCGGCCGAAAAAAATGAGTTCGGTCGGACACTAAAATTTATATATTGTTAAACCCTAACCCCGTAATTGATTATTAAGAAGACAAAAATGGAGCCAAATTAATGATTACGAGGGCGGAACAATAAATCCGTGACTTTTCGAACTTCCCTCGTAGTTATATGAAATGCAACACTGCTCCCATCAAGTGCCACCTGTTAATAGACTACTGTCAAATTTTGAGCAAGTTCCGTCATTTACTTTGCGTTTAACAGCTGTTCAAAACATACACCATCGTGGATTTTTTATATTTTTTGCGAAAAAAACGGTCAATCAAACCAAGGAAAAGCTTGATAAATACTATGGGGACTCTGCATCATCGATTTCAATGATAAAAAAGTGGTTTACTGACTTTCGTTGTGGTCGCTCAAGTACAAATGACGCTGAACGTTCAGGACGGCCAATTGAGGTCAATACACCCGAAAATGTCGAAAAAATCCACTATATGGTGTTGGCCGATCGAAGAATAAAAGTGCGTGAGATTGTTGATGCCATAGGCATTTCATATGGTAGTGTGGTTTCGGTTTTAAATGATGAGTTGGGTTTAACAAAACTGTTTGCAAGATGGGTGCAGAGTTTGCTCTCAATTGACCATAAACGTACTCGTGGCCAATAAGGTGATGGCAACAGTTTTTTGGGAGGCACTCGGGATAATCCACATCGATTACCTTCAAAAGGGAAAAACAATAAACGGCGAATGTTATGCCAACTTATTGGACCGATTTAATGAGGATTTAAAAAAAAACGACTCCATATGGCCAAGAAATGCCTATTTTATGGACCTTGAAAAATCGTATTTTTTGGAAGAGATACAAAAATTTGAGAAACGTTGAACTAAGTGAATTGAGCTAAACTAAAAGCTTGTTGAAAAATAATTTTTTTTTTTTTGCAAAAAAAAAAAACTGTTTTATTCATTAAATCCGCCCTCGTAATAGGTTTTTTTGTTAAAGTTCTGCCTATTATGGAGTCTCTAACTTTTCTAAAACTTCGGGTTCTGATGAGATCTTTAGCCAGATTACGGAGGTTGAAAGCTCGTTATAAATTAAAAATAACATAAAAATAATCTCGATGTATATAAAAACCAAAAAACTAACAAAAAATTATGCATTTAATCAAATTTATGCATTTTTTTTTTACAAAATTCATAAATTTTTATAATATATTTGCATTTTTATTCAAATTTATGCATTTATTAATTATTTATCAAAACTATGCAAAATCAAATTTTTATTTTTTTAATTTTTTTTTTATCAAATTTATTAATTTTTTTTTATCAAAACTATGCATATTTGATTAAATTTATGAATTTTTGATTAAATCTATGAATTTTTGATAAAATTTATGCAGATGTAACAAAGTCGTATCAAAATCTATGATTTAAAAATAAACAGATGAATTTATAAAAATTCTTAGAAATCATACATCAAAGTATAGTATTTTCTTTTAAGAAAAAGATCAATATACAATGTTTCAAAAAAAAAATTAATTTAACAAGACAGATGTTATAAGGAGGTTCTTAGGAGAGCGAGAAAATTATAAAAAAAAAATTAACGCATCGACAGACAACAGTTGAACAAAGTACAATACAATGTATAGCACCTGTTAAGTATTCATTAACTTATGTTGAATTTATAAAAAAAAGGAAATATTCCTTCCCATAC
Source organism: Delia radicum (assembly GCA_021234595.1). NCBI lineage: Eukaryota > Metazoa > Arthropoda > Insecta > Diptera > Anthomyiidae > Delia > Delia radicum. Next base: position 103,760,667 of record CM037855.1, on the reverse strand, counting down.
GCTACATGATGTACGTCAAAGGACAGCTGAACGAATTATATGACAGTTGTGTATTTTTATACTTGAAAGCATAGGAAAAATAAGAATTACACATACGAAATTAAAAACACAGCATACACATATAAAAGCAGCAGCATTAATGAATAAAATACACCAAGAAAGATTTGGTTTGTTACAAGGATCACAAAAAAATACATTCATGCTCTGCTTAGAGACGACGACTATTGTTAAGGAATAGTACAAAAGCCAAGGCGGCACAAGACAAAGTTAATCGGTTTAGTAATGAAGACAACGATACCACCACTCCACTCACACATACAATTTATTTCTAGTACATTTAAAATGTTACCTTACAGACAAATACTATCACAATAATTGACAACAACAGCCCTTACCAGGATATACATTAGGGTGTACTTTAAAAATAGATTTGTCATTACACCCTATAGTTTAATTGCAAATGTTTCCAAATGGAAAAAATCGGTTTTTTTTTTTTTTGAAAACGTTTACCCTTGCCAAATGTTGTCAGAAAATTGCCCACTTATGAAAAATTGTATTTTTATTCAAAATTTCCAAAATTCGAAATTTTGAAAAATTTTGTTTTTTTTATTACATTTATTCCTTTAATATATGTACTAAAATTATTGAGATAAGGAATTCTGAATTGATGAACCCACTGTAGCCTGCAATCAAAAATGACGCACAAATTTGATAAAAATGGTAAAACGTGTTTTTTTTTTTTTTATTAGTTTTAAAGATTTTTTAAAATATTTTATATAGAGATGTCGATTGCTATATTCATTATATAATAGTTGCAATTAAAGAAAACAAAATAAATTGAAAAAATTATAATTCGTGTTTGCGTGTAGAGCGATTCCTTTTCAGGCTATTTTATGAAAATTGATTACTTTGTCAAAAATTTAATAAAATTTTAATGTTTTCATTAAAGTTTGCATTATTTTCGGAAAAATATCGCTAAAATTTGTTTAGACTATAAGTATCGTAAATTTTATTTAAACAATATTTAAGTCTTAGTGGCCAGGAAACAAAAAAGACCCACTAAACGTAATTTATATTATGATTACAAGCTTTACCAATAACATAAAAATTAAATTATGTTTATAATTAATTTAAAATACAAATTCAATTGACAGTTGTAAAATGAAAGTCGATATAGATTTCAATTACTAAGATGCAATAGAAGTCGATTTCCATATTCCAAATCCAAATAATTATCGTGACTTTTATTTAAAAAATAGTTAACCCTTAGTGGACAGGAAACAAAAAAGACCCACTAATTTATGTTATGTTATAAATAAAAATACAAATTTAATTAACTGTTGTAAAATGAAAGCTGATATCGATTTCAATTAATAGAATGCAATCGAAGTCGATTTCCACATTCTTAATATCTCAATACCTGTTTATGGCAACTTAATGATTTCTACATACAAATACAAATGTTCAAAAATATAAAATTTTTTTTACATTTATTGTTTAAATAGAAAATGGTCTATCCTTAATTTTTACAAATATTAGGATTGGTGAGCGTATTTATAAATACGCTTTATAAATTTATAAATACCCGACCAATATATTGGTCGGGTATCATGTTTTTTAAATCAAATAACTAGAATATATAAGTCAATCATTATAAATAAAAAAAAAAGTATAAAATTCTGCGTAAAACTTTAAAGCACGTTCTTAAAAAAAATTCAAGTAATGTTAAAGTTTTTTAACTAAATTTTTTAAAAAAAAATGTGAAGGACGAAAAGAATAAATTTTGCAAAAATTTTAAATTTATGCCATTTTGTTAAGTTTTTACTTTGTAGAGAGTTTTTCCTCCAAAAAGGTCTAAGATAATTACATAAAATAAACACAATATTATATAAATTTTGATTGGCAAACTTAAAACTGTTTTAAAAAATTGGCTTTGTTTTCAAGAAAATGTAATCGGTCAAATACAAAAAAAAAAGTTTGGTTAAAAAACTAAAATGTTTCATTTTCAAAAGGAGTTAGCTCTATAACTGCAATACATATATAATTCAACTGTTCATTTATTTAAATCTTTAAAATTTGGTTTTTTCACACTTTTTTCAATTTCAGGATATATGGGATGTAGGCTTGTCCTTGCACTTATTTGCTCAAAATTTTGAATATGGCCCAAATAAAATAGTTTACCAAGTTTCATTTATCTACGACAACTCCCTTCTATTTTTGTCCATTCACTTTATGGGAACAAAGCGCTGTGCGCCCCCGAAAATCAGTAATCGACCATTTTTAAACAAAAATTTCTGTTGATTTCTTTAGCAAAATATACTGTGATTTGCATTTTACTAATTTTAAGGTAAGTAGAACAAAACTTTTGTTGATATTACAGATTTTGTTTGCTGTTTTTAGTCTACAAATATATAGAACCATTTTTTCTAATTTCAGCAGAGTAATTTGCTGAAAACATATAACGTCTTAAATTAAACATTTGTTTAATTTAAGACGTTATATGTTTATTTGGTTTTCATGGGTCATTTTTGAACGCCACCTTTTTAACGCTTAAAAGTAAGGCTGGTCCGATAAATTGCGCTCGTTTGTTAGTTTAGTACCCCATTCTGTAAATTTCCTAATGGGTATTTTTGGTCAAAGCGTAATAATCCTATGTCGATCAAATTACATCAAATAATAATTTTTATCAAGTGGAAATTTTTTTTGGATCAATTTAAAAGCTTTGCCACCTTGTAGTCATTAGAGTTGTGTAGTTCGTGAACGACCTAGTTCAATCGAACTAGTCTTTACTTTGAACTAGTGAGCTAATTCGCAATCTTCCTCTCTTTTAGGTCTTTCGATCCTTGTGTTCTTTTTTTGGTGTTCAAGAATATGAGTTCAAGTAAATGAGTTCAAGAACATGAGACTGTAGTTGTTCGGATGCAACCCTCGGATCTTGGTTAACGCTCACAAATGCAGTATCGTCTGCAAAAGTAGACGTGTGTGTGTTTGGATTAGTTTGCATATCTGCTGTATAGATAATATATAGGAGCGTCCCTAATATACTACCTTGGCACAGTGGGGAAAATTGGACTTTTTTGAGCAAATTTGCCTACAGTCCACAGTTTTAAAAGAATTTGAAAAAATTAAAATTTGAGAAATAACTAACTAAATTCCAGATCAATTACTTCATTTTTATATCCTTCTTCAAAATCAGCGAAAATTCAATTTTTTATATTTCTGTTATAAAAAAAATTAAAACTTGTGGAATACAAACGAAATGTATCTCAAATTAAAGACAATTATATTCTCTATTTGATTCTTTTTGTTAAATCCGAGGTCACAATTTCAGTTTTTTGAAAATAATCATATAATTTTTTAAATATTCACTTTTTGCTTTCACTACAGCATTTTTACTATTTTACCACAACAAATTTTTTTATACAAAGCAAAATAAAAAAGTGACCGCATTTCGTTTATATGCCACAATTTTAAATTTTTTATAGCAGAAATATCAAAAAACACAATTTTCGCTGGTTTTGACGATTTATTAGGAACATAAATTAATTATTTTTAAAAATCGACCATGAGGAATCGATGTGAAATTTTTTTTTATTTATTTTTAAAATTTTTATTTTATAAAATTCGTTTAATACTGTGGGCTATAGGAAAATTTGCTCAAAAAAAGCCCAATTTTACCCACTATACTTGGGGGACACTAGCAGATATATTTCTCGAAGTAGAAAATACTTCTTTTGATCGAACTTTGAAAGTACTTCCAAAAAGCTTATGTGTGTTCACAGGTAATAGCTCTGATATTTTGAATATTAGACCATCGTGCCAGACTTTGACGGAAGACTGCGAAATGTCAATAAAAAGTGAGGAACAATATTGCTTGTTCTCAAATGCCGATCTAATAAGGGTATGTACTTGCTCAATGGTACCGCACCTCTCGCTAAATCCAAACTGTTGGTTAGGAATAATCCGTTGTTTAGAGAGATACAGAGTTATACTTCGAAGGAACAGTTTTCCAAACAACTTTGACAGAATGGAGAGTAAACTTATAGGCCGGTCGGTATAATGTTACTTGGCAAACGTCTTTGTCCGGTTTATGAATCATTGCTATTTTGGAAACTTTCCATGAGAATGGATAATAGCAAAATTTGCTAATTTTGATCAAAACTTGAAAATTCTGTTTCATTTTTGACAAAATAATCAATTTTCATAAAATGTTCTGGAAAGAAATCGCTACACACTCAAACAAGAATTATGATTTTAAAATTTTTTTTTTTTAATTACAATTATAATATTACACAGTATACCATTTTCGTTTTTTGGGACTCAATTCTGGAAATTACACGTGAAAGTAGAACCAAAAATAAGAACTTCTGCATCATTCGTTTTGTCAAGTTGGCTACAGTAATAATTTAATGGACATACGAATTTTTTTGGCTCAAGGCGGATTTTAAGCACCTTTTCTATTTTTTAACACGGTTATATCTCGGTATACCGTACGGAATATCTCTTTTGTGTCTGAAGCAAAGTTGTATATATTGAATAGGAGAAAAAAAAATGCGGAACAATCCTATCCGAAAAAAGTGCATCCGGTGCCTTAAAAATCGCAAAAATGACCATTTTTCCCCCATTTTTTTCAATAACTGGACTACAAATCTACAAATATGCTGTTTTTTCTTTATAAACTTTATTTTGCATAAAAATAAAAATTCTGATTCAGGAATTTTCTAGGTTCTAATCATCAGAACACGTTTTGAAATGATGGGAACCTAGAAAATTCCTGAAATAGATCTATCAACACATTCCTGAAAGTGGTCAATTAATAAATTTGAAAACAAAAACTCTATAGATTATTTGTTAGGACAATATCCTAACAAAGAAATATAGAGTATGGCCTCGAAATTGAATAATTTTCATTTTCATTGCACAATTCAAAGTCGAAAAAACATAATTTTTATTTTGAATAAAAATTATATCAAACATGTTAAAAAAATAATTTTTTAAAACTCTGAATTTTGAGAAGTTTTAATAAAAATTAAATTTTTTTCCAAAAATGGATAGTTGTCGGCCAAATTTGTTTTTCAAAAAAAAAGATCGATTTCTTTCATTTGGAACCATTTTCAATTAAACTGGGGTATAATAAACGAATATCGACAAAATATTGCTATTTTATGTGGCATGCTAATATATAACATACAACCAAAACTTTAGTTATGTGGCCTTTTTTTATTATTCAAAACTACTTCTTCGATGTAAAAGGAAACGCAACATGTGGTACTTTATAAAACAGTTTGAAATTATTTTACCTAGAAAGCAATTAGGACCTACACAAATACACACACATCCACACAACAATTCCAAATGGAGACATACAGATAATGGATGGTGGAGGAGGCAGGGCTGACACAGTCAGGAGGGATTTAAAGTACACAATACAACAATATGCATAGTTTTTTTTCTGAAATGCATTAAGAATCACTAGAAAATTCTGGCAGAAGTAGTTAAATAAATAACACCGGTCGACACGATTTTTGGGTCGGAATTCTAAATACCAAATTTTGGTTTCCCTCATGTTACTAATAAAGGGAAAAATATTTTTTTAGTGCTATATTCATTGCTGATCGTAAAATCTCCAAAAATTTAGATTTATATACGTAAAACCGTAAACACAAACTTTAAAAGCTGGGAATAGATATTTTGTTGTTTTTCGATGTCTACAATAAGAATTTCTGCATTAAAAGAGAATTCCCAGAAAAAAAAATTTCTTTTTGTCGACCGGTGTAATAAATAGCTGTTGCTTCTTCCCCTATTTCGATACGTACGTATTTATTTTGTCATGGTAATGAAATGTGATTAATTGTTACACAAATGCAAAACAAATTAAAACATTTTAAATTGAGGTTATGTAAATAACAGAATCAAACTCCCCAAAGTGCATAATTGTATAAATATTGTAATTATTCCGAGAAATTTATAAAATGAATTCAACTTTTATGCAAATTTAATTGACACTATAATTGATAAAAATTTATGCAATTTTTATTTGCATATTTGTTGAAATTTATTAGTGTTTACTCATATAGTGCATATTTGCTGAAATTTATGCATATTTGCTGAAATTTATGCATATTTGCTGAAATTTATGCATATTTGCTGAAATTTATGCATATTTGATTAACTTTATGCATATTTGATTAAATTTATGCATATTTGCTCAAACGTATGCATATTTGCTTAAATATATGCATATTTGCTCAAATGTATGAATATTTACTGAAATTTATGTATATTTGCTAAAATTTATATATATTTGCTAAAATTTATGCATAATTGCTGATATTATGCATATTTGATTAAATTATGCATACCTGCTGAAATTTTTGTATATTTGATTGAATTTATGCATATTTGCTGAAATGTATGCATATTAGCTTAAATGTATGCATATTTGTTGAAATGTATGCATACAATTAAGAAGTATCTACATAATATTTACTTTTTAATAAAAGCAATGAATTGAACATTAAAACTTTTCATTAAGTTGATGCAAGTTTTTTTTTTTTAAATTTTACAAAAAAATATAATAACAGTTCAATGCAAAATTTTCATTATTGTTCGTACACTAAAATTCTCTCTACGTATTTGCAAAAATATATGCATATTTTATGAAATTTATGCATATTTAATGAAATTTATGCATTTTTGAAAAAGAAATATAAGTATGTTTTTTTAAATTTTTTGCATAAAATTATATGGTTTTACTAAAACGTTTGCTTATTTATTAAAATGTTTGCATATTTTTTAAGATCGATTGAAATTAATGAAAATTTGTGAAAATTGATTTGTTTTTGATAAATTAAAGTTTTTTCAAAACTTTTTAAAGTAATGTAAATTTGTGCGTTCTTGTTAAATTTAATTTAATTTATTTATTCATTTCAATAACCTAGCCTGAAGGCCATAATCGGTTACAAATTTCTACTAAATTATACAAAGTAAACAATAAAATTTGATATAAATAAAATAATAAGAAAGAGATAATAATTAAAATACAATAATACTAAAAATATACAAAAAAAATATAAAAAAGGAGTGATAATAGTTTATTTATTTATTAAATCCCCAAATTTTAGGAAAAAAAACACGAACAAGCCTTAGTTAAAAAAAACCCCCCAAACCTAAAAAATTAAGTGACTTGTGAAAATAATAGAAAATTTTTCTTCCTATACGCATTAATAGAAAAATCGAACGACTTCAAAGTAAGTGGCAATTTGTTATACTCACGGGCAACTCTAAAAAATCGCACCAAAAGTGGTGTAAGTTTCGGAATAACCAATTGTCTATTCCTAGTAGATCTTCCAAATTTAAAAATATTATACAAAAATTTCGGGGTTTGGAATTTATATATTTTAAAAAAATGTAAAATACACCTAATTTGAACAAAGTTATCGAACGAACATCCCAAAAATTTTAAAACATAAGACGAAATGTGATAACGCAATCTAAGAAAGTATTAATATCTCATGACACGATTAAAAGCCAATCTCTGCTTCTTCATCACATAACCTAAAGCTCCTTAATACATTTTTATTGTAATTAATGCATATTTTTTAAAATGCAAGTAGATTTGTTCATTATTTTTTAAAATTTTTGCTTCATTTTTTATCAATTTGTAAAAATGTTATTAAAAATTTATATTTCTTTGGAAAATTTGAGTTTGAAAATGCATATTTGCTGAATTTTTACCTTTTGACGACCGTTATTTAATAGTTTGGAATTTTTCAATCCAACTTTGTGGAAACATAAATGTTTGTCTAACGAAATATGTTATTTTCATTTAATAGCTTTACATCACCCATTAGCGGATGTATTTGGAACTAAAGTTCATATTTTGACCGGCTGCTGCTCTCGAAAGGTTAATAACGGAAAGGTATATTTGCCTTATATATAATTATATATAGAATTATATATAATAGAATTATATATAATTATATATAATTATAATTATAATAATATAATAATAATTATAATTATTTATTATTATTTATAATAATAATTTATTATTTGTTTTTCATGTTAAAGTTCATATTAAGAGTGGTTGGTGGCATTTTTATATGGCTTGAACTAAATGCTTGGAATTTTTATAACTAAATTTTGTTTTTTTTAGTTTATTTTTGTTCTTTTATTCAGGAAATTCTAGGAAAACCAACTGGTTTTTTTTTAAATGATCCTAGAAGTCATTTTATATAACCCTGTATTGTATTTGAGGTTGGTAGTACAATAATGTTTTAGAATTTTGTTTAAAATAACTGGGTCAAAGTAATAATAAATATATTATTGAATTAAAAAAACATGTTGTAAAAAAGTCTACTCGGTGATGCAATTTCATGCATACACTCAAAAAAAGTCAGTAAAGTTTGCAAACATTTTGCTGAATTTAGCATCTTTTCTTCAAAGATCCTCCCAGCAAAAAATTGCTGACTTTACTGACTTTTTTTTTTTAGTGTACAAATATTTTCAACTTTAGCATTTGATATATAACCCTGGTATATACCAGAATTATATAAATATATAATTAAAACAAGTTAAATTAGTTGTAAAACTAGTATGTTTTCTCTTATTCACACACTAAAAAAAAAAAAAAAAAGTTAGTAAAGTCAGCAAAAAAATTTGCTGAGTCAGTAAAATTTTAGTCAGGAGGGTGCTTGCAAAAAAAAATTGCTAATGTCAGCCAAATCGATTGCTAAAATCAGCGATCTGACTTTTAGCAACAAAATTAGTAGATTCAGCAAAAGTTTTGCTAACAATTAGTGAATTAGAAATTAAAAAGACTTGCTAAAAATTAATAAAATTGTTGCTAAATATAAGCAGTAGACTGAAAAAAACTCAAAAAATTGTACTTTCATTTTCATTCTGAGTATATCTTTCAATCTGGTTCTCGTCCACACTATTACATTATCAGCTATATTTTTTTTAAGCAAAATTAATTAGTCAAACATTAGTAAAATATTAGTAAAACATTATATCAAAACAGTTAAGTGCTGAATAAGTATAACTAAAATTTTAGCTGAAAACAGTATTTTAGCAAGAATTTTCCTGAAAAATAGTATACCTGACTTCGTGCGGTTAAATCGCACGATCTTGGAGGCCAATTCACAGGTCCGAAACTTGAAAATATGCGGTTACCAAACGTTTCCTTCAATAAATCAATTGTGGCACGAAAGTCAGTAATCATGGCTCTATAGCGGTTCACTGTACCATTGTCTGTAACGTTCTGACCAGCATCGTTTTTAAAGAAGTGCGGACTAATGATTTCACCAGCCCATTAAGCACACCAAACAGTCAGTTTTTCTGGATGTAACGGTTTCTCAACATACACCTGAATATTATCATCACTCCAAATACGGCAGTTTTGTTTATTGAGTGCGCGATACGTATTTCGAACAGAACCATAATTTTCAAAAAAACTTTGCACAATTTGGAAGCGTTGTTCAGGTGTCAGTCTATTCATGTTGAAATGCCAAACCAATCTAAACATAAACCACTTGAAAGCTGACAAAATGGCCGCCAGTTAAAAAAGTGCTGCCAACTTAAAGTTATATATCTGGGTTAAAAAAACACCCTATATGTGTTGCATACTATTATTTAAAATCTTGAGATTTAACTGGGACTTTTAACTGATACATTTGTTGTTGTATTCCATATAAATTTCCAATTTAATTGTTTGTTAAATTTAACTGGACATTCAGTAATCGGGCCTAGTCGTTTAAATATTTTGTGTTTTTTTTTTTCAAATTACATTTAAAAAACCATTCTTGTAAGTTATCATTTTGCAACTTATTATTTGTTATACAGTCATAATTAAACAATAAAAAAATATCTCTACTAAAAAACATTGCTTTGTTTTTAATTTTTGAAATTATAATTATAATTATTATTATATTATTATAATTATAATTATATATCTATATATAATTATATATAATTATATATAATTATATATAATTATATATAATTATATATAATTATATATAATTCCAAATTATAATTACATATATATATATAATTATATATAATTATATATAATTATATATAATTATATATAATTATATATAATTATATATAATTATATATAATTATATATATTAATTATAATTATATATAATTAATTATAATTATATATTAATACTTATAATTATATATAATTTCGTATGCTTGCCCAAAAAACTGCTCTGTAGGTCCTTGATTTTAGCTATCACTTCTTTATCTTTAATACTAATATGTTTTACTAACCTTCAAACTAATAATGGACAACTCAATTTTCACACGAATGATCGATTGAATTTGTACATTATATTGAAGTTTGCGTTTATTCCACTTAATTATACAATAGGTGTATGCAATAGCGGCAACCATGCACGTACTTAATTCCAGATACCACTAGTTTTTAACGTAAACATCACGAATAACTTACTTTTTCTTGTTTGTTTGTTAGAAAATTTGTACAAAAATAATAAATATATTTTTTTTTTAAGTTTCATGCTATAAACACATAGACGACTGCAGCTACACGACTACAGCCTGTCAAAAATAAAATACACACGTTTATATGAAAATGATTATTTTGGCACCAACACAAACTACACGGCTACCCGACTACTTTTGCCGCTGTAGTCAACTTAGGTTAATTTCTATTTTTGTTGGCTGCAAAACAAAAATAGTGTTGACAATAAAACAAAATATGTAACAAATTAGTGCTTAAAAATATTTTATTTTGTTAAACACAAAAACGTCGCAACATCAAATGGTATAATTGCATTAATATTCAAGAGGGGTTATATAAATTTATTTTCACGTTATAATAATGTATTATAAATAAGTAATTGTATTTTTAAGTGAACTTTATATACGTGTCTACAACCAAGCATGTTGTTCTATTTTAATAAAGAAAAAAAAGATGTAATTGGCACTACTGAAACAAAAATGCATTTGTATCAGGGATGTTAAATGGAGTTTTCAATTTTGTACCAACATCCAAAAAAAATTGTACTTTTGGACGTTGACGGTACCATTTTTTTTAAATTTATTAAAACAAACAAAAAAAAAAAATACATAAAAATTCTCTTGTACAGAAAAAAAAACAAAACCTTCCAATAACATACATTATATGTATGAATAAAATAAGGCATAAAAAAGTCTTATGAATATATGAGACCAAATCATGGAATTATTTGTTTAGTTAATAAACTATTTGGAATTTCTACATCATAGCAGCATAAATTTTGTCGCTCTTAACCAATCCTTAGTCTGTATGAGACTTGATAATGTTGGCTAATGTAGTCTGTTTCTTTCCTTAGTTTATATTATATTTTGAAAAGAAAAAAACTCTTTCCACATTTGCAGACCAGTGTGGAATGGATAAAATTCCAGCAACGACTAGAAATGTCTGGAAACATATTGACATTCAGTTCATTTTGAAAATTAGCTACTACCGACCAAAAACTACAAACGTTTTAATTTTTTAACGACTTCAGTTAAAAAAATTTTTGTTTTTACTCTGGCTCAAGTAATATTTTTACTAAGAAGACAAGAATGGAGCAAAATTAATGATTAATCGGTTTTTTGTTAAAGTTCTGCCTATTATGGAGGCTATAACTTTTCTAAAACATTGGGTTCTGATGAGATCTTTAACCAGATGGAAATACTAGTATTAACCTAGCTAATATGTTTGATTTGCTTTATTTTTGTAAATATACGGGGGTTGAGAGCTCGTTCTAAATTAAACATATATAAGATTGTTTGGAATTTTCTTTCATTTCTTTAACAATAATTTAATTTTCGTTTGAGTTTGAATTTTAACGTCTTTTTCAGACAATTGCAGTTAATACTATAATTAATATGCAATTTTATTTAATTTAATTGTGAAAGGCGTGGTAGAGAAGAATGAGTGTATTTTCTAAAAATCATAACTACATTGCAAATATTCAATTTTTTCTGAATCAGACTGCGCAGTTTCTGGTATTGAACGTTCGTCAGTGACCCTGTTTTTTTTTGAATTTTTGAATAATGTAATATTTGTTATGTTTTTATTTGTTCGATTGCGTCTATATGAAATTTTTCTGTGCAATCACTGACCGTGGTATAGATAAACTGATTTCTAATGCCACATGCACTCGCACTACACGTTAGACAGAGCGCTTTAGCCCTCTGAGCTATAGTTAGGTCGAGTTTTGTTGTGATTAAAACTAGTTTTATTCAATACACGGTGTTTTGTTCTTGCATACATAATCTCAGAAGTACAACTCCAACAACACAACAGTTCTATTTTTAGAAACTCACCTCACTCTAATGTCCACTGTTTTCCCAAATGTTATAAGTGATGCCATATCTATATATCAATTTTCACTTCTTCAGAATTTTAATAAATTCAAAATAAAAGTGAAGTTGGCTGCAACAACTGTCAATATATGTAAGAGCTACCAGATAAATTTTGTAAAAAATCGTAAATTTTTAATCGATATTAAAAAAAAAAAAATTGCCAACTTTATTCTTCAAAATCCTTAAAATGATGATAAATTGTAAAATCTGGCGGATATAGTCGCATATATTTTAAGAGCTCATTACATAAAACGAATAAATGCAATGAAAAAGGACACAATAACAATTTGTTTGCTATACTAAAAATTCAAAAAGGGGAAAAATTAAAAATTTTTAAATTGTACCAAATGAGTCGCGGTAGTACCACGGTACTTTAGAAGGTCAAAATGTACCAAAAAAAGTACAATTGTACCAACTTTAACATCCCTGATTTGTATAAAAAACAGCTCTTGATATTTTTAAATTGAATCGTGATCAGCTGTTTACTATGCTGCTGTCGTTTCCAAAATAATAAGTAGCTGACCACACGGCGACGATTGCAGTCAACGGCATTTGCAGTCGTGTAGCTCTGCAGTCTGCTGTGGTCTATGTGTTTATAGCATCAAGTTTGACACAAATTTCAAAATTAAAAACAAAGCAATGTTTTTTAGTAGAGATATTTTTTATTGTTTAGTTGCAAAATGATAACTTACAAGAATGTTTTTTTTTTTTTTTTAAATGTAATTTGAAAAAAAAAAAAACACAAAATATTTAAACGACTAGGCCCGATTACTGAATGTCCAGTTAAAATTTAACAAACAGTTAAATTGGAAATTTATATGGAATACAACAACAAATGTATCAGTTAAAAGTCCCAGTTAAATCTCAAGATTTTAAATAATAGTATGCAACACATATAGGGTGTTTTTTTTTACCCAGATATATAACTTTAAGTAGGCAGCACTTTTTTAACTGGCGGCCATTTTGTCAGCTTTCAAGTGGTTTATGTTTAGATTGGTTTGGCATTTCAACATGAATAGACTGACACCTGAACAACGCTTCCAAATTGTGCAAAGTTTTTTTTGAAAATAATGGTTCTGTTCGAAATACGTATCGCGCACTTTTGGTTAAATGGATACGTCAATAAACAAAACTGCCGTATTTGGAGTGATGATAATATCCAGGTGTACATCCAGCAAAACTGACTGTTTGGTGTGCTTAATGGGCTGGTGAAATCATTTGTCCGTACTTCTTTAAAAACGATGCTGGTCAGAACGTTACAGTCAATTGTACAGTGAACCGCTATAGAGCCATGATTACTGACTTTTTCGTGCCACAATTGATTTATTGAAGGAAACGTTTGGTAACCGCATATTTTCAAGTTTCGGACCTGTGAATTGGCCTCCAAGATCGTGCGATTTAACCGCTGGAAGTCAGGTATACTATTTTTCAGGAAAATTCTTGCTAAAATACTGTTTTCAGCTAAAATTTTAGTTATATTTATTCAGCACTTAACTGTTTGGATATAATGTTTTACTAATATTTTACTAATGTTTGACTAATTTATTTTGCTAAAAAAAAAAATAGCTGATAAGTACATTAATAGTGTGGACGAGAACTAGATTGAAAGATATACTCAGAATGAAAATGATACTCAGCAAATAAATTAACTAAAGTACAATTTTTGAGTTTTTTTCAGTCTACTACATATATTTAGCAACAATTTTAATTATTTTTAGCAAGCGTTTTTTTAATTCTAATTCACTAATTGTTAGCAAAACTTTTGCTGAATCTACTAATTTTGTTGCTAAAAGTCATATCGCTGATTTTTAGCAATCGATTTTGCTGACATTAGCAACTTTTTTGCAAGCACCCTCCTGACTAAAATTTTACTGACTCAGCAACATTTTTTGCTGACTTTACTAACTTTTTTTTTTGAGTGTGTGAATAAGAGAAAACACTTCTTTTACAAATAATTTTAACTTGTTTTAAATATATATTTATATAATACTGGTATATACCAGGGTTATATATCAAATGCTAAAGTTGAAAATATTTGTACACTAAAAAAAAGTCGGTAAAGTCAGCAATTTTTTTGCTGGGAGGATCTTTGAAGAAAAGTTGCTAAATTCAGCTAAATTTTTGCAAACTTTACTGACTTTTTTTGAGTGTATGCATGAAATTTCATCACCGAGTAGACTTTTTTACAACATGTTTTTTTAATTCAATAATATATTTATTATTACTTTGACCCAGTTATTTTAAACAAAATTCTAAAGCATTATTGTACTACCAACCTCAAATACAATACAGGGTTATATAAAATGACTTCTAGGATCATTTAAAAAAAACCAGTTGGTTTTCCTAGAATTTCCTGAATAAAAGAACAAAAATAAACTAAAAAAAACAAAATTTAGTTATAAAAATTCCAAGCATTTAGTTCAAGCCATATAAAAATGCCACCAACCACTCTTAATATGAACTTTAACATGAAAAACAAATAATAAATTGCATGCGTGTTGATTTTGTGTTAACACCAAACCATTTTTTCTTTACTAGAAGTTCCTTCGTGTTTCTTTCTATTTTATTGGATTCTTAACAAATGATGACCAACCATATTGTGCACAAAGGATGTGAGAGTGTATGAGAGAAGGAACAGCATTTATGTATATGTGCATAGAAACAAACAAATATAAAAGGATTTAATTTTACTGCAAGAGTGTATACATTTTTTTGTTGCTGCTTTTGTTTAACTCTACAGGATATATTTCTGAATTGTAAATGAGTAGATGGAGGAGAAAAAATAAAGGATATAGTATATGTTTTAAAGCATAACTAAATGCGAGACTAAGTCTGCACTTTCATTATTCACTTTAGTTAAATTTTCTTGTATTCTAAATTCTTAAGAATTTTTATTTTATTTTTTAAATTAAAGATTCCTAGTAAGAAAAAACAACGGAATGGTTGTAGGTGTTACTTTCTTTTTAAGTAACATAAATGGGCGTGGAAGTGGGCCAAAACGTTTGAAAATTATGTTATAAGCCTTTACCATAATCATTTTAAATAATATATTTTACAAATACCAAATACAATGGGAGTGGCAGGGGGCGGAAAAATGTTAAAAAATAAGTTTTTCGCTATTATAGTAATTCGCGTGGGAAATTCATTGATAAGCAAATGTTGTTAAACGAAATAATCTTGTAATAAATTACAATTTCAAAGATTTTTGTTTAAAAATATAAATATTTAGAAGCGGGATGAAAAATTTTCTACTGGGTTTAATTTTTGTTTGCTACAATTTTTTATGACCATTTTATTATATAGTTTTGTTCTTAATTTTACGCTTGTTAACTAACAACTGGTTTAAAAGTAGAAAAGGAATTAACTTTAATATAAAACAAAAAAATATTTATTTTTTAAACAATATCATTCGTTTGTGAAAGAACATGAAAAAAATAATTTTTTGCCTCATGTCTTCTGATTTTCTTTATATCAAAAACATACATTCTCTATGGAGGCGTTAACAAATCTCTATATTCAATTTTCCAAATTATCAAAAAGTCGAGATTTTTTTCACGATTTGAATTTTAAAGAAAATTCCAAAAATTTCAAAAGTATGTAACTTTGAAGAGCCATATACATTTACAAAAAAAAAAAAAAAAAAAATTAAAAACTTAATTTTTGATGCATTTTCGAAACTGTTTTTTCCCTTTTACAAATTTTTTAAACATGCATCAACCGAAAACTTAAAATTTTTTATATCAAATTTAATTTCGCTTTTTCTGTGACGCGAATGCTATCTAATTTTCTCGATTTCTTTTCAAGAAACTTAAACTTTCCATACAAAAAATTTTATTTTTTGTATAATTTTTATATTTTCATCAAATTATATATAATTGCGTACGAAAATTTGTTAATATTATTATATAAAATGTGGTATAATCTGCCATTATTATATATTCTTACATCCGAAAAATGGGTATATATAAAATTTTAATAAAATTAGATCTAATAAGGCAGAAATAAGGCAGAAATAAGGCAGAAATAAATATATAGTGAACCATATATAAATATAATTTTATATAGCACCATATAAACACATTTTTCAATAACAATATCAGATATAACTATATATAATAGTATATGGTGCCATATATGAGGCATTCTTTGTGAATACAAGACCCAATGCGATCAAAAATTGAGCTTGACGTACAGAGTTGTATTTTAGTGCATATCTCTACTTTCAAAAGTCGAGTGGCGCAATAAGGAGGTAATGATGATTTAGCCAAATTGAAGGCCTCGTGTTGAGATACTACTTTCAGAATAAAAAGTATGTGAATGAGTTAACTTGAATCTGGCATCAGATTTTTAAAATTCAAAATGGCAGACGATTTAAGTCTCAAAATTTGCTTCATGTTACTTATTAGTTTTTGGGATCGCTGATACCAAATCTGACATTAGATTTTAAAAATTCAAAATGGCGGATACAATATGGCGGATTTTTTTCATGTGATCGTTTTTGTTGTATATTATTAAAGGTGAAGTTTTGGGAGTAGCAAAATAAAACTCTGAAATTGGATTTTCAGAAGTCATTGGATTTGTATCAAATATTTTTTTAGAAAGCTTTAGGGGTCCTTTATTGCAAATCTGAAATCAAATTAAAAAATTCAAAATGGCGGATCTAATATAGCGAATATATAATATATTGAAAATATATATTCGTATCAAATATTTTCTTGAAAAGCTTTTTAAAATATTAAAATAATGGCGGATCCAATATGACGGATTTTTTTTAGAAAATCATCGAATTATATGAAATATTTTTTTTAAAAGCTTTAGCGGTCGCTGAATACGAATCTGAAATCACATTTAAAATGGCAAATAATTTGATACGACACCGATCAATTTCCAGAAAAATTATACGTTATTTCTTTTTTAACAATACAAAAACATTATATCTGTCAACAAAATTAATTTTTGATGCTGATGCGATTTTTGGATGCATTTTGCAAAATGCAAATGATAAACCTGAAAAAATCAAATTTTTATGAAGAATGTATTATGTTTTAAACTGTTTTAAAACCTGTTGAAAATATAGAAATTACAAATTATAAAAAAATTATTTTTTATGGAAATAATAGATACGGCTTTTTTTTTAATCAAGAAAATTTGATAGCATTTGCATCACAGAAAAAGCGAAATTTAATTTTATATAAAAAAATTAAAATTTTTTCAAAATGCATCTCCATATGAATTGAATGCTTTTGAATCAGAGAAATCCGATAACAACCCAGGTAGATATTTCCAACCCTACCAAAAAAACATATTACTGGAAAACCACTTCTGTTTTTGTAAAACACGCCGTGTTAAAAATTACCAAAGGTGTAACTTATATTGTACTAGGAAATCACTATTTTGTTTGTGCCAATATTGTTTTTACCAATATTTCAACCAATTAGAAGCATTTTTTAACATTTTATTATATTCAAACATTTAAATATGATGATGCATAGGACAAAGACCGAACTGTATTGCTGCTTTTTATATGTGTTTTAGTATACATATATATATTTCTAAAAATTAGATTAATTAAGCTATTTCAAAGCACCGTTTTGCCAACACTGCCGATTGTATTTTTCTGCCTGGGAACTTTCGAAAATAGCTTTTGCAATATTACATACTTTTGGGATGTTTTGAATTTTTTTTTTTTTTTGAAAATTAAAACCTCGATAAAATCATTAGTTTTTGGAAAACTGAATATGAAGATGTGTTACGGACTCCATTGAGTGTGTAAAAAAAAATTAATCAAATTTGAAGACCCTCGGTCAATTTCAATGTGATGTATCAAAGAACCCATGATATTCTAGTAGTCATAAATTATTTCTAACTACGAGTACAGAGCAGTTTTTTTATGTTTAAATATAAATTCTTAAGATCCTTTCTTTTCTATGGCACATTTGTCTTTAAAGTTCTATATAGTATATATTTTTTTAAGTTTTGTGGTGCGTAAAATATAATATTCAACGAAGCTTAATGACACCATTTTTATACATATTTTTTTTTTGTTGCGTTGTTCTTATAGCTTTTTGCCTTTATTCATATAATAAAAGGATTATATAGGATAGTGTTAGTATAATAAAATAAAAGGATTATTCCCTCTTCTTACTTGTGCTACACTTATTTAGGGTTTATATTGTGCATACAGAACTGCCATGGTTACCATTAATAGAGAGGAGTAAAGTCAAAAAGGAAATGTTGAGAAAAGTATAGCACAGTCACATAGTTTTTGGTATGATATGAATTTATAAATATTTCATTGAACTTTTAAAATTTAAGTTTAATGGAAAGAATATAAAAAAATTTTTAATATTATAAATATTTTATGATATTAAAGTTGAATCTTAAATCACAAGGAAGCTAAACCAAAACTAAAGATATTAGCCATATCTAAATTTCAAAACAAAATCAAAATTTGACAATAGTGGAAATAGCTTTGCTTTAGCATTTATATTTTTTTTTTTTATGATAAATACTTTTGTAATTAATCTTACAAAATACACAGTAAAATCGTGTTAAGACAAAATCTAATGCACCACAAAAGCTCTTCGCTTTTCACCTAATTTTAAAACTTAAAAGAATTTTGGATCTACTAAATGGATTTGCAAGTTTTTTCTTGATAATCTAAAACTGCCATAGCCTAAATATTTATCCGAATCACAAAATTTAGTACAAAATGGCATCGATTTGTAGTTGCACATTTTGCATATTTTGGCAAAAGTGCAAGTTTTTGCATATTTTGACTTTTTAATACATATCTGTACATGTTAATGCATATGTTGTGCATTTTAATGCATATCTTGTGCATTTTAATGAATACTTTGTGCTTTGTAATACATATCTTGTGCATTTTAATGCATACTTTGTGCTTTGTAATGCATATTTTGTAATTGCATATTTGTTTGTGCATATTTATCAAGTATTTTTATTTAGTTTGTTAAAAAAAAAATTTATTTGGATAAATTTATTTATTTTGATTTAAGAAAAATCATTGTAACATTTTCAAATCCTGCTGAACGGAAGAACAGCGTAAGATTCTGTTTTTTTCTATATTTTTTATGTTTTTAAGCCTTGATTTTTATAAAAAAGTGTTCTTTTATGTTCTTTTCATGTTTTTAGTGCATATTTTTCGGTTATAGCTGCATTTTATATACGCCTATTTTCTGGTTGCATGAAATTCTATGCTCTAGTGATTAATTCAGCCATTTAACTTAATAGCGGTAACTTTAGTTATTCAAAAAACAAAAAAAAAAATTTCATTGATCAACAAATAACACTTAGAATTTTTGAACAGAGTTTTGTTGGACGAAAAATGATAAAAAATTTCAGTAAATCAATAAAAAAAAAAAATAAATAAAAAAAATTTTCAAAATTAATAAAAAGCTTCATAGTTTTTATGAAACCAGGTTTTTTATGAAACTTCTTTATTGAGTATAAGAAAATTTTTAAAATTTTAATAATATTTCTTCATACAATTTTATGAAAAGTTGCATAAACTTAATGACAAGTTTCAATAGACGAATTCTTAATTTAATGTAAAAATTTTCAAATACAAAAGCACTTTTTGAAAGTCAAAAAACAAGTGTTGAAAAAACAAACTTCGAAAACTTATAAATTTATTTGGATATTAAATATCTAACAACAAAAAATTAAATAAAAAATAAAAACAGTTTTTTGGAAAGTTTTCCAAAAGGAAACTGTTTTTGAATATTTAAAAAAAAAATAATTTATTGCAAATTTAAAACAAAACAACTTTTTGTAAAGTTTTAAAATTTTTTGGTTAAAAAAAACTTAAAATTACAATAATAATAATAATAAAAACACTTTTCATGTTAATTTTCGAAAAAAAAACACACACATTTTGGGAAAATTAAAGCTCTTGAAATTTAGAGAAAAAAATTCTGAAATTTAAAAAAACTCTTCAAATTAAAAAAAAACTCTTCAAATAAAAAAAACTAATTAAATGAAATTAAATTAAAAATAAAACATTTTTTCTAACAAAAATTTAATTTTCCAAAAAAAAACACATTTTGGGAAAATTATCCCATAAATCAAGTGAAGAGAAATAGGGTATTGATAAAAAGGAAAATGAAGAGTACAAAATAAGTCGTCGACGACATCAATATTTTTTCTCAGAATTGATATAAGTCAAGCAAGATCTCTGAAAGAACCATTAGGGGTTTACTAGCTTTAGAAATAAATATAAAAGACGATATTTAAGCAATTATAAAATAATAAATAATTGGTTTATTCAAAAAATTTTTTTGCGATAGCAAAACACAATATTAGATATTATTCTAGAAATTATAATTTAGAATTCGGACTATCATGGCAACCCTGGAAACCATTTCATTATAGACCCTTTTTTTAAAGGCAAAATCGGGTGCCCTCGTGGAGAACAAAAGTTTTAATTTTGTTTCACACACGAATAAATTACTTAGTCCCTAACGTAGCCTGATTTTTAAATTTTTTATTTGCATTAAAATGGTTAAAATGGTATTTACATGAATATTTTAGGTCTTATTAGCTCAAAAAAATTAACAAAGGTAAGTTTTTTAATTTTTCAAAAAATTTCTAGGCAAAAATTTAAAAATGTCTCTACGTTAGGGACCTTATTTGTTAGCCCTCTCCAAACCAAACCAAAAAAAAGTTTAAAAATTGGTCCTGCCGTTAAGGCATTTGAAATAAATATTGCTCATCTATACTAATATTATAAAGAGGTAATGTTTGTATGTTTGTTTGTTTGTAGAAAGTAATCTCCGTAACTAATCATACGATTTCTAAATTTTTTTTACCAATATTTAATTTGGTCCTCCAGGATGGACATAGGCTATATATATTTCAAGTGGGCGTGGCACCTCCCACATAAATTGAATAACATCATATATTTTGAAGATTGTGATAGCAAGAGTTTTGAAACATTGCAGTATCCCATATGTTACTGATTTCAATAATCAGGAAAAAAAATGGGCGGGATCGGACCAGTGGGAGTGGCAGCTCCCATACAAAGTAAATATTTAATATCATATATCTACAGTTCTATAATAGCCAGAGTCTTAGAAATTTGTGCACATTGATTATTTGTTAATGTGAATAGTCATGGGAAAAATGGGCGTGATCGGACCAGTGGGCGTGTCAGCTCCCATACAAAGTAAATATTTAATATCATATATCTACAGTTCTATAATAGCCAGAGTCTTAGAAATTTGTGCACGTTGATTATATTATGAATAGTCATGGGAAAATTGGGCGGGATCATACCAGTGGGCGTGGCAGCTCCCATACAAAGTGATTATTTAGCTCATATACAAATTAATATTAATATTAAATATCTAGGGTTCTATATAAGCTATATAGCCTTCAAATTTTGTACGAGTCCATCAATTACAAATATTAGTAGTCGTACTGAAAATGGGCGGAATGGGATAAATGGGCGTGGTACCAAAAGCAAAAAACAAATAAGCATTAAAATAAATTATTACATTCAAGACTTTTTGCAAGCTTATTTAATAATGTTGTTCAAAAATTGTTTTAGCGTTCCTCATAGTCCTAGAATAAATAAAAAAGGTAAAGAAGTAAACAATAAATTTTATGATATGGTTTTAAGTAACAATTCATGTTTAACAGGTATACTTAACATAAAAAATATATTATTATTATATTATTATTTGCGTAAAAGAAATTTCTTTATTTAAAGAATTAATTACAATTAAAATTTGAAGGCAAAACAAAGTTTGCCTGGTCAGCTAGTGTAAAATATAGATAGGGCAAGGAGTTTATTTAACAAGCTGTAACTTTTTTCTCCAAAATGTTCATAGCATATAGAAAAAAGTTCAAACTATTGAATTAAAAAAATAAAAAAAAATTAAAACAAAAAATTAAAAGCCATTGTTGATACCCTAATTGGGGTTTTTCAGATAAAGTTAATAAAATGTAAATTCATATAATATTTAATTCAATAAAATGTACTTTTTTTATTTAAATATGACATTTAGTTTAAAAGTTATTCAATTTATTCGTGCCTTAAGTTAAAAAAAGTTCATTCTTTTTTAAATAAATACGCTTGGGGAAAATGAAAAAAATACTGCCTTTTGGGGAAAATTTAAAAAAGAATACTCTTAGTTAATTAAAAAAAAATCAAGTTTAAAAAAGTACTTTTTTTAAAAGTATACAAAAAGGAGGTTTAGAAAAGAACCTTTTTAAGTTTAGAAAATTACTTTTTTAAAGTTTAAAAAAAGTACTTCTTAAAAAGTACATCTTAAAAAGTACATCTTAAAAAGTACATCTTAAAAAGAACTTCTTAAAAAGTACTTCTTAAAAAGTACTTCTTAAAAAGTACATCTTAAAAAGTACATCTTAAAAGTAATTCTGAAAAAGTACTTCTTAAAAAGTACTTCTTAAAAAGTACTTCTTAAAAAGTACATCTTAAAAAGTACATCTTAAAAAGAACTTCTTAAAAAGTACTTCTTAAAAGTACTTCTTAAAAAGTACATCTTAAAAAGTACATCTTAAAAAGTAATTCTGAAAAAGTACTTCTTAAAAAGTACTTCTTAAAAAGTACTTTTTGGGATAAATTTAAGAACTTACTTTATAGTAAATTAAAGGATTTAAAATTTTTTTTAACAAAAACGTACTTTTTACTAAAATTAAAAGAAAAAGAAAAGTATAGTATTTGTTAGCAAACTATAAGGTAGAAAATCGAGTTATTTCGAAACATTTTGTTTTAGTCTCAACTAAATCCCCCTCCTCCACCTTTGTGTTACTGAAAACAATGTTAATTGTATAAAATTTTAAATTATTACCACGTAAGTTTAATTACCACGTAAGTTTATTTATAAATCGAAATCTTCCCCAGCTTTAGTTTGAAGCAAGATTTTTTTTGATTTAATGTCTATGTCATTTAATACATGTCATTAAATTAAGATTATAATGATTTAAGGGAAAAAACTACTTCAATTGTATTCCTCTTAAATCCTGCCTTAAAACATCAAATAAATTAGAATAAATTGTTGTTGAAAAATAAAAACAACAGCTGTAATAATAATTTAAAGCCCAATACAAAGTATTAATGAAATTAGTTATTGTGGAGAGTAAAATAAAGGAAAAAAAATAAAAGATCATGTAAAATGAAATATTTGAGGCGTAAGCCAAATTAAAAAAAAAAATAAAAAAATAACTACGATACATAAAACAGCTGTTATTAGTTATTATCCTTTCAAAAAAGAAAGACAATACAATGAAAGCAGCAGTAAAAACAACAAACTGTTTCCTTTAGTGAGATAAAGCACCTGTTAAAAATGAAAAATTCTGAACGAAAAATAAACTATGAAAAAGAGGATGTAGAAATATAAAAACCTTAAAATCCAAGTATACACTCAGAAAAAAAAATTAAAAGCGAATTTTAGAATTGTAATGAATTGCATACATCGTATATCATGAGTTCTTTGATACATCACATTAAAATGGACCGAGGATCTGCAAATTTTGTTAATTTTTTGTACACACATATTCCATGGAGCCCATAACACATTCCTCCATATTCAGTTTTTTTTTTTTTAATTTTCAAAAATATGCAATTTTTTACAGTTTTAATTTTGAAAAAAATTCGAACATACCCAAAAATGTGTTATTTTGAAGCGCTCTTATTCTCGAAAGTATGTTATCCAAAAGCTTACTCTATGTTAGCTTTCCTGAAAAGAAATTGTGCTGACTTTTCCGATCCAACTACATTAAAGCTAATTTATTCTGCCTTTGTCAGATCAAAACTGGAGTATGCGGCCATAATATGGGCTCCTCATTGTGGTACTCACATCGCTCGTATTGAAAGGGTGCAAAGGAAATTTGTCAAATTTGCAACATCGTCGTTTAGGTTTACTGATCCTATACCCTCTTATAGATCTAGAGGTCTACTAATAGGTTTAGAAACCCTTGAATTTCGTAGGTTACTGCAATCTGCTTTATTCGTTTTTGATATTATAAGTGGTGCTATTGATTGTTCTGAGTTGCTTTCCCGTATTAATTTTCATGTTCCACCAAGAAGATTAAGGTTTAATTCTATTTTTGATGTACCACTACATCGTACCAATTATGGGCTTAATAGCATTTTAACCCGTACTTTTATTCAAATGAATGAGATTAATAATAAACAGCTAATTACTTTAAAGCAACAAATTGAGTTTTGGACATCAAAAACTAGCTTTAAACAACAATTATATTTCATTATGATGGATTTAGGTATTTAAATAAATAATGTAAATATTAAGATTATTATAAAATTGTTATATCATAGTCTGTAAGGATTTATGTATCCATAGACTGAATAAATAAATTGAAATTGAAATTGAAATTGAAATTGAAATTGAAATTGAAATTGAAAAAGCATTTGATTCATATGATTGTCCTCTTACACACTTAAGCAATCAAAAAAATACATATTAAAAAAAAAATGTATTTTGATTCAAATGCATTTTTGAAATGGGTTTCGCTCTTCAAAGGTTTTTTTAAACACTCATTTTAGAAACTTGACATTTTTATATAAAACTAAATTTTACTCTGTAGCTTGAATGAAATCAGATTTTCTTGATTTTAAATTTTTAAAATACATCTAAAAATTGCATCTGCATCAAAAACACAGATAAACTTAAATAAATTTCGTTTTTGTATTGTTAATAGTGTGTTCTGAATTTGAAATTGTTTTAAAATCTGTTGAAAATATAAAAATTACAAATTGTAATTGAATGTTTCAATTGTGGCCTGTTCCCTAAAGTGGACCTTTAGATTTTTCGTGTTGTTGTATGAATATTTCAAAACTGTCATCGAGTTTAATTTCCGCTATCACGTTTTTGTTAGTTTTATTGTCATTTCAAAAAAAAAAAATCAATATAAAGTACAATTTTTCGTAAACATAAAAATTAAATAACAAAAAAGTTTTAAAGAATTTTCCAAGTCGAATTTTTGTAAACGGTAAGAATTTTATTCACAATTTTAATAAAACCACCAATTGATTCCATTAACAAAAATAATGAACAAAACTAAAATGTGAAAAATTAGAATGTCATAATGTAGCCTAAAGTAAACCTTTGATATATTTTCTGATTTTTTTTTTTTAATTATTTTTTTTTTTTAATTTATAATTTTTTTTAGTTTTAGTTTTAGTCTTTTTTAAATGGTTAACGCATCACTTTAACTGTTGTTGTCTATTTTGGAAAATTGTGTAACATGTTTCACAACAAGAAAAAAATATAATTTGTTTACTGCTATTAAAAAAGTTAGCATTACACATGCTAAACCCCTTCAGCAGCTTTAAACGATGCAAGGAACGGTTTAATAAACAAAATCAGAATAAAATTTCAAAATATATAAATGTCTTTTTGTCAAAGAAAAATAATTGTTAAGGTCGAGGTCTGATTTCAGGTCTGAATCAGACCTCGAGCTTAACAATTATTTTTATGTGAAAAAAAAAACTATGTCGACTACTAAATTTTCCTAAAATTTTATATGCTTTTAGAGTTAATTAATTTGGGTAAATTTTAAATAATGTGAACCTTCCGAGTTTTTTTTTTTTTTTTTTTTTGAAAATTTGTATATAACTTTTTTAAATTAGTTGCCGCAAGAAAATGATCTATGACCGAAAAATGCCCAAGGAGTAGGCAAATAAGCTAATGTATTTGGAATATTCCACTTAGCTGTTTTATATATGAACACTCTCTTACAAAATTTTTTTTTTGCTTGGAAGGGATAGATAAGGTTTTTCTTCAAAAAATTGTGCATATTCATAGCATTCGCTTCACAGCGAAGTTTAATGTTATAAAAAAAATGTTTCGTTTTCAATTGATGCATGTTTAAAAATGTTTGAAGGGGGAGAACAATTTCGAAAATTCATCTTAAAATTGAATCAACATTTCATTTCTTTAATGTATTATTTTATTGCATAAATGTGAAAGAAGTCATTCGTGAGAATCGAGTGCTTTTTGAAATAGAGAAATCCGATAACAACTTTCAATATATGGCTCTTAAAAATTACATTCTTTCGCGATTGTTTGAAAGTTTGAAAAACTTAATATGAGATGTGTGGCTCTATAAAGAATGTATGTTTTTAATATAAAGAAAATCGGTAGACATAAGGTCAAAAAGTTACAATTTGTTCGTGTTCTTTCAAAGAATGAATGATATTAAGATTCTATCAACAGAAATTCAATTTTATTAAACGAT
This sequence comes from Delia radicum, assembly GCA_021234595.1. Classification (NCBI taxonomy): domain Eukaryota; kingdom Metazoa; phylum Arthropoda; class Insecta; order Diptera; family Anthomyiidae; genus Delia; species Delia radicum. Next base: position 103,734,051 of record CM037855.1, on the reverse strand, counting down.
TTTCAGTTTAATATACCTAATAACTTTTCTATGTGTAGAGAACCTGAGAGCTGAAAAACATAAAGGACAGCTGTAAATATTTAACGATTTAAAAGATGAAGAATAAAGAGAATTTTAGAGGCTGCATTTGTAATCTTTTTAATTTGTATTTAAGAGCACAAGACACAAATTTTTTTTAAACACAAATTACCAATCTTCTATTAAATGATAAAGTGACAACATATGTTTTCAATTTCAGTGAAAACTACGTTAAATGACATTTAAATTTGATTTTATGGTAAAGATAAATATGTAGCCGAGTAAAAAAAATTATATATGGTCTTATGGGTTTTCATCTTAAAATATAGTATATGTGATTATATATGGTGTTATGCATATCCAAATATTATTATATATATCTGATGTGGTAACCTATATAACGATGTATTTTTAAATATTAACCTTTATAAAATAAGATATTAATTTAATTTATTAAAGCATATATGCTATACATTATAAGATATGACAGATTTATTGTCATATATAATAATACATTATCATATACAACACAATATGTAAGTATATATGGTAAGATATATGCTATATTACACAGTGCAACACATAAATAGGTTCCTCTTTCGTACCCGGTTTTTTTTGAAGTGTATATCGAAACTAAAAAAAATCCGCAAAGGACTTGGCCAGATTACATCGAAATTTTTTTTTTTGGACACCCTAAGTTTTTGCACCCAAACATGATTTTTTTAAAAAGGAAAATTTTTATGGAATCCATATATCATAAACCGTTCGGAATTTTGTTTTTATGTCTTTGGCAAAGTTGTAGATCCAAACCAAAGCAAAAAAATTCTCATATGGACCGACCCAAAAAAATTCCATCCACTGCATCAAAATTGCAAAAAATTGGGAAAAAATGCTATTTTTTTATGATAATATGGAAATAGCCAAACTTTAAAATCCAATTTTAAAATCCTGTTTAGGAAGATGAGGTGTTGTAAAAACCCAGTTCCACCTAAAAACCGCAACACGAAGATAAAACACACATGACAATCACACCCACTCAGAAACATTTTTTAAGAAGTTTTTAAAAAGGGTGTTGTAAAAACCCTGTGCCTTTGGATCCTCTTTCTTCTTGTAGTAGTGCAGAGTCAGATCATGACCTTGAACCACCACCAAAAATATTTAAACCTTAACAGGCGTGAGTAGCAATGGTATGTTATTTATTTATTCTGTTAAAATTATATATTTTCTTATTTTAGTTCTGTTCGACAAACGTTACCTCGCGAACCCGCTTTGACTCCATCTTACCAAAAAGCGTTTTTATTAACAAAAATTCGGTAAATGAGAGCGTGATAAGAAAGTAATTGTGTTTCTCATTTTACCAGAAGTTACTATACTTTTTTCGGGTAAAATCGTAGCAGAGTAAAATCATCGGCAGTTAATAATACACATGTTTTGCATTTGTATAAATAAACAAAAAAACTTAAACAAAAAATAAAAAAAAAATTATGAAATTGTTAATTGCGTTGTAAAATAATTGCTTTTTATTAATAAAATAAATATATTCATTTTTTCAAAAACATATCAGCATTACAACAATAAAATGTTTAAATAGTAAATTTGAAAACAAGTAACAACAAAAACAAAAAGATGTGCTTTCTAGGGTTAAGGAATGTTCGTATTAAGATGACATGTACTAGAGAGTTGTTTATATTGTTGTTAGATATAATTTAGCTGAAGAAAGATTTCTTAAATTCCCAGTATTTAAGCCATTTCAGGACAAAATCATGAAAAAATCATAAAAAAATAGCATTTTTTCCCAATTTTTTGCAATTTTGATGCAGTGGATGTAATTTTTTTGGGTCGGTCCATATGAGAATTTTTTTTGCTTTGGTTTGGATCTACAACTTTGCCAAAGACATAAAAACAAAATTCCGAACGGTTTATGATATATGGATTCCATAAAAATTTTCCTTTTTTAAAAAAATCTTGTTTGGGTGCAAAAACTTAGGGTGTCCAAAAAAAAAAATTTCGATGTAATCTGGCCAAGTCCTTTGCGGATTTTTTTTAGTTTCGATATACACTTCAAAAAAAAACGGGTATGAAGGAGGAACCAAACGATGACCTTAAAAATGCTGCACTGTGTTATTTAAGATTTATTAATATATGCTTATATATGGTGCAATATGAATAATGCAATTCAAGATATAAATATATATGATATTAAGATTAAGAATTTAGTTTGAGATATGATTATATATAGCAATATATAATCCCATATATAAATATATATGTCTAAATTATTTTTCTTAAATTTTTTTTTATTTTTATTAAAATTTATATGTCATGGGATATAAGTAAATCCAATTAATCTCAAAATATCTCATTCTATCCACCAAAACTTATTTATCTTGTTGGATCTAAATATATTCCAGTAGATCTAAATTCATCCCACTGGATATTTTGGGATCCATTGGGATCTTAAATTAGATATTTCCAATTTTGAGATAAATTTTAATCTAACTTAATTCTGTAATATATTTGAGGGATCTAATCGGATATTACTGGATACCCCAATGTGGAGATAGACTTGAATAAGAATAAATATCGATCTATATCAAATGAGACCTGATTTTGTATTTGAGATGTTACTTTTTGATCGGGTAGTAATAGTTTGGTTTGTGTTCTAATTTCTGAAACCATTTCACTGTGGGTCAGCAAGTCTGAATTTTGGCAAACTAGAATATGAGGGATAGAGGTCTAGAGAGTATATTATAGGGGTTAAGACAACTTCTGGTCACGAATTCGGAATTTGAATTTATTAATTCCAGATTAACAAAATGGCGTATCCAAATTAAAGGTCATAAAATACACATTAACATTCAAATATATCTTTCTTATAAAGGTAACTTACAAGTTATAAAGCTACCCGTATATGACCATATAAAATTTTATCTGAAATTTGAGTATATCCAATTATATTTGAGTCCATATATATTTATATATAACCTTATATATATTTATATATAAACACATCTAAAATATATATAATTATATTTGAAGGTATATATAAATATATCTGAACTCTGATATAACTGGATATATATATAATTATATATGATCATATCTGGTCATATCTAAACCATTTTACAAGGGTAGCAGAAAAGCAAACATTTTTGAGAATATAAGCATTTTGAGCGAAGACAATCTGAAAAAAAGGCTCAAAAATCGTAAGAAAAAGCTGGTTTAAGGCCAAAAATTAAAACTCAAAAAATGAAAAAATAAGCAAATCTAAGTAAAAATGTAGGAGAAATGCAACAAAAGCAAAAAATGCAATTTTGTCTTTGCTGGTGATGATTTCAAAATTTACTTTTCCTACATAAAAAGTCAAAATTATTTGGAATTTCGACTACAAAAGACTTTCAGACTCAAAAAAAATTGAGTGAACTAGATAAATACATAATAAAAACAATTCAAACAACTTTTTTCAAAGAATACTCAGATTTGAAGAAGCTTTTCATAAAAAAAATCAGATTTTGAAATAATTTATCTTTTGAAAATTATTCAGCCTGACAACTCTTTTCCGTCCTGAATATTTGCTGGTCCAAATACCCAAAATATATAAATATTGAAGCTCGAATTATCTAAGCACATCTTTTTTAAGTAAACTTAGGTTTTAAACAGGTTTATAACATAAATCTTTCAGATTTCAAAAAATTGCTTTTTGCAACTTAAATCTGATTACTTTTTTTTAATGTAAAAAAGAAAACATCTGCTTTAGAATGCTTTCGGTTTTTGAGGAACTCGTTTTTTTTTTTTATATAATTATCTTAAGTACACGATTTTTCATCAGTACGAATGGTCACCCCAACGTACAGTAATGTACGAAAGTGTATTGAATATAATATATAAACTGATAATAAATAAATAGCTGACATTTTGGGTTCGGAATTTTGAATTTAAATATTGATTTGAAAAATAAAAATCAAGTATTTCAAAATCATGGACCCCATGCCATACTGTATTCACCATTATGGTTTTTTGAGTTTTGATTTCAGATTTGAGATCAGAAACCTTCAAACTAGCTACAGTATACACTTTTGTGCCTATACTAGAGATTTTAACTAACAATTAAGACATTGAAATCTAACCTAGTGTAGAATAAAAGTAATATCTGCAGTTGAAGCTAAATCTCGAAAGTTTATGAACAGTTGCGAATTTCTAGGTAATTACATCATTAGGAATACATTGGATATCTTAATGATTTAAATATTTTTTTTTTTTGGACATTTTAGAGCTTTTTTATTTGGGATTTTCCAAAAAAAAGCCCCCTCCTGTTTGAGGTAAAAATAGTAATTTTGTAACTTTTGTAATACATACTTAACTAGCTCCAGTTTTATGATTTGAGAAACGCCTTGGAACTGCTAATTTTTTTTATTGGATTAAAAAAAAAAACCAAAAAAATTTCACAAAAATATGAAATTTCGACTCTGACCTCTCGACAACAACAAACGATTAACTACAATGATTCATTATTTTACTCACTAACTTGTCAGGATTTCTAGATTTTAATTATATAACCATATTTTGTTTTTAACAGAATTGGACTTTACCCAAAAAATCGATATCAATTAATTCAAGAAGTTTATGTACATTTTTAAAAGGACATTAAGCAAAAAAAGAATACAATTTCTTAAAAAAGTCGTGTAATGTTGTGTGCTTGTTTGTATGTATGGTGCTTTTCAATCCAACTAACTGAAAAAATTCTGCCATCACGGATAATAGAGGTAATCACGGTTAATCGAAGCAAACAATTTGAAAACATTGGAAACAAAAAACAATAGACTGATCTTTGGCCATCACGGTTAATCGGGGTTACCGGTTAACCGGATCACGGATAATCGAGGCCCGACTGTATAACCATATTTTGTTTTTAACAGAATTGGACTTTTCCCAAAAAATCAATATCCTGGCCCACAGTGCATTTCTATCCAAATTATCATAACATTTTTAAAAGAAAACTTGCACGCTTTATAGTATACATTTTATGACATTTTTAAGAAAAAATAAATAAATATTTAAACTTAAGGCAAATGGAAATGTTGGTTAAAAGCAACTACGGTTAGCCTTAAAGAAAACGAAAATAACTACACCCCATTTAACGGAAATGCACGCTAATATTATTGTAAAATTGAGAATAAAAATAATCCAAAAATTGGTGACTTATAGACTGAAACCTTTTTTTCTCTCTCCTTGTTTTATTAACAATTATCAAATAAAAATCCTAATGCAACATTTCTAATATTTTCATATCCTTATTAAAAACTCTTCTTGTAGGGTGTTAAGTTGCTGCTCTTCTTCACCTTATTTAGGTCATACAAATTTAAATAACATCTTTTCTCTGACTAATTGTCCTTCTTTCTCATTTAACAACAATTTAAATTCATATTTCAAGTTTCCTCATTACGGATAATTTACTACAGTTCATACACAAAGAGACAGACAACTTTGAATAATAATGTTTTCATTACTTTATTAAAAAAATGGTTTATTTTTTTATATAAAGTGGACGACGAAGAAGAAAGAAAACTTGAAATTATAGTGGGTAATATAAATATGCATGCCGTTATTTTTTGTAAAGTAAAAAGGAAGAAAATTTAAATGAAATGAAGTCTACAAAAACAGGCAATATGAGATGTTTTAAGTGAGAAACGAAATCTTATTTTTAAAAAAAGGTTCACCATACAAACGAAAAATATCAAGTTTCATAAAATATAAATGAAAATATTCTTCATATTAATGAAAAATGTCATTATATGAACAAATTTATTAAAAATGTTACCACACAGTAGTCCCCGCTTAAATGTGCAAGGAAAAATGCAGAGGTTTCAGAGCATTTAAGCGTGGAATCATTTATTCGAAAACTCGGATAAATGCACAGTGACGCATTTAAAAAATATTGCATAAATGCGTAAAAATGCATTTAACTAAACTTTTTTTTGGTTTTATCAAAAATGTTTGCTTAATAAAACTAATTTTTTTTTCTTATAAGGAAATTTTTGCTACGTTTTTTAAGTTTTAGTTAAAAATAAGTTAAGTTTTTAACATAAATTTGTGTTTAACAAAAATTTTGAGAAAAAAAAATTATGTATTTTATGGACTGTTTTTTAGGCAAAAACCTCATATTTTCAAAACTAGTTTAACTTTACTAGTTTAACTTAGCCTAAGTGAATCTTCATTTAAGCGGGGAACGCATTTAAACATTATTATTTCCATGCATTTTCTATGTAATATTTTTTCCAGCACTTTTTGCTCATTTAAACAGGGAACGCACTAAAGCGGGGAGCATTTAAGCGGAAACTACTGTAACTATGAAAGTTTTATTATATCCATAAATATCATACTCATGTAAAGTTACATCACATTTTTAAAAAGTTTCATCATTCGGCTGAAAAAAAGTACCTTATGTCACATTTTTAAAAAGTTTCATCATTCGGCTGAAAAAAAGTACCTTAGGTCGGTAATTTCTTAAGTAAATGCAAGGAGGATTCAAATTAAAGAGGCTCAAAAGTTATCAGACAAGCACACATTTTCAACCCGATGTGACGACATATTTACGAGATTTGAGCTTTGGATGCAGATGCAGATGTTTTGTTTGATGTCGTGTCGTATGTTCTGCCTGACGACAATTGCATCTCCTAACCCTTGGTAAAAGCTCAAAAAAAAATGTTAGCCAGTTTAAGGGTGAAATGTGTTTTGCAAATCTATTTGTATTTGAAATGTTATAAACAAAATTATATTCGCATTGCCAAATCACAAAACAAAAATAATAAGGTCAACAAGTACGAGTTATACCATTTACTTCTTTTTAACAAAAAAAAAAAAATCTTTAGTTCCTGTGAAATTCAGGATTTAACAAATAAAATGTAAACAATTTTTGCTATACAAGTTTTTCCATTTTTTTGTACGTAGTTCACAATTTGTTCCTTTACATTGCAATTCAAAAATGTTGCTAATTATTTCTGATTTTGCGAGAAAAAAAAATCTGGTAACACAAGAAATTTGTTTTAAATTTCATATTGAAGAAATAAAAAAAAAATTAGAAAACTGGATTCTTTTTTTTTTTTTTCAAAATAAAAATTCACATAAACAGCTGCCTGTTTAAGTTTTTAATTGAAAAGAAGTATATTTTCTTTGAGTCTCCAAAAAAAAAAACTAAATTTTTTTTTCTACAAATCTTAAAGAAAAAGGATGCTAAGAAACCCAAACCAGCTGCTTCCTTTAAAATGTGTTATTTTTTTCGAACGCCTGCATAAAATTACTAGTTGCATGTGTTTTGTGTTTCTTTAACACATCTTTTTCAGGTAGATTTATGTTGTTTTTTTTTCGTTTTTGAAAAATTTAAATCCTCAGCTTCATTAAAAGATTTTTGTCTTCTTTAAGATGAATTTATTATGATGTGTATTCTGGAGTTTGAGCAACTTATTTGTCTAACATTTACTGTTTTCCTTTAATGCCTATAGGGACCAATGACCTTTTATGTCAAATTGTCTGTTATACTTTGTGTTCCATCGTCTGTTGTTTCAACTTTTTTTTTTTTTAGATTTATCTCCAAACCATGGTTGGCAAACACTATACCTAAAATACCGATAACGATTCAATACCGTTGCAATAATTATTTTTTACCTTAAAATAACACTAACGAAATAACTTAAAATACCGACAACCCTTAAATACCCTAACGATATAACTTAAAATAACGTTAACCTGAAAATACCCTAACGAAATAACTTAAAATACCGTTAACCTAAAAATACCCTAACGAAATCATTTAAAAAAAATCATAAATACTTATAAACATATCGTTCATTCCACGAAAGAACATTGAAAAGTTAGCATTCTTCTTCATATTGTGAACAGAAAGACTCTATTGAGCAATATAGACATTTCCGTTTTTATATCTTCAAAATTTTAAAAACTCGCAATTTTATCCACGATTTTTATTTTTTAAAAACTTTAAAATTTTTTAAAACTAGTGAACTTTAATTATCTGCCGTTTCTAAACTGGCTATTTCAAAAATTAAAAAATCTTCTGAGAGCTGTGATTGTCTACTTTGACGATCTGTAATCCAAAAATAACATATTAATTATAAAAACGCATTTTTACGTACTGTTGTTGGAATTTTGGAATGCATTTTGCACTTTTTAATTTATCCAGTCAGTAACTGCCAGCGGTACAAAAAATCAAGCACATGCACTGGCTAACCGATGAATTGTAAATTAATTACGGCAGATCACTTGTTTAAGACTCTTTGCCAGCGTTTCCAAAACGCGTTTTGTCAGTATTTGTTTTACAATAATTCCAGTGGTCCACAAAAAAAAAACATTGGCAAAAAATTTTCTGAGACCACTATGCCAACGTTGGGAAAAATTGTTATTACAGTGATATCCAGTCAGAAATTGCCAACGGCTCTGATAAAGCATTTGTTTTTTAATAATTATGATGCTTTGTTTAAAAAAGTTTGTAGTCGGAAGGTTTCGTGTTCGATTCTGGTTTCAGTAGTAAATTTTGTTTGTGATTTTTGTAAACTTTTTAATATTTTTTTTTTACTTTGTATTCCCAACGTTGGCTAGTTGTTTCCAGCAAACCTTATGCTATTGCTGACATATTTGAGCAGCCAACTGTTAGCCACCAGTTATCGTTATCTACCAGTTATCGTTATCCACCAGTTATCATTCACTTACTAGCAAGTATTATATGTCTCGTAAGCTAAGTGGTTAGAGCTGTCGACTGGCAAGCCAATCTGGCGGCCAGGGCTCGAATCTCGTCGGGAGAAAAACTATTATAAATTAACTTTTTTTAAGTTTTATTTTGGAAAATCTATTTTTAGAACACCTATTTTATGGTTTCATCAAAATTTTGGCAAAGTTGGAAATTTTGTTTCCACAGTGTTTGCCCTACACTGTTTGAACAGGCGGAACTTTTGTATAATAATCTTATCATTTTAGGATTGGGAAAGCACTTGCTACAGTGTCTTGCCAGCGGTGGTCAGTTTGTTATTTTCTTACTAGGTAGGTTTGCTATATATTGCTGTTATCTATAAAATATGTATACTAAAAAATTACGTAAAATAACGTTAAACTTAAAATAACCTAACGAAATAACGTAAAATAACATTAACCCTAAACTAACCTAACGAAATAACTTAAAATAACGTTAACCTTAAAATAACATAACGATATAACTTAAAATATCGTTAATCTGAAAATATCCTAACAAAATATTCACAAAATACCACTATCCAAGAACGATTACCAGATGAAACGGTTGCCAACCCTGCTCTAAACATAAGGAAAACTCTGTATATTGTGAGCCAGTTTTAAAATTGATTTTAAATTATTTTTTCATGTTCTTAGACTTTCAATATGTCTTTTTTTTTAAATTGTGTGAAAATGTGTGACAATATGTGAGAATATTTAAAAGATGAAATAAAAAAGCTCTTAAAAGTATGCTACACTTTTTGAATACATCATTTCATGTTGATTGATTATAAGATGCGTATGTATGTGATACTTATATAAATTTATGTTCTTTTTTTTATTAAAAATAATTTATTTTGATTGATTATTTTCAATTAAAAACAAAATTTTTATCGTTTTTTAACCTCCCTTAAAGTAGGCTACATTGTTAATAAAGTGTTACGTCGTGATACATGCAAAATATATTTTGATTGATTATAAAAATATATTCGTATTTTAAGTTTCCTAAATAAAAATGTTATTAAAAAATTCTTTAAATTCAAAGACGACTTTCTAAAGAACCGCTAACTTTTTTCTGCGGAAATATCTATGAAATTCTTATGAGAGAGGAACAATGTTAAATTGAGTTTTTACCTCAAATAGGTTCATAAAGAAAAGCATTTTAAATTTACATTTTTAAACAGAAAAATTAAAAATTTGAAGAAAAAAAAAATAATAATAAAAAAAAAATTACGAATTTCATCTATAGCTTTTTGATCAGAGAAAAACTTTAAACTGAATAAGCTTCAGATTCACAGTGATTCACAATGAATATCTTTAAATTTACCACAAATGAATTTCATTTTCAAGTGGTGAAATTAAGTTTTCAATTAATAATGTTTAGCTCACAATAAATGAATTTTTATTCATGATTAATGAATTTAATTTCACGATTAATCAATTAAATTTCACCATAAATTGAATGTATTTAATTTTGCAGAGAATTAATTATAATGCACTATGAATGCATTTTAAATTGTAATCCTCTAACCGGCAAGCCCGCCTCCAGGCGGGATTTATTAATTTGGATATAAATGCATCACATGAATGTTTTATAATCGGAAATTAAGCTCTTTCAATAGAAAACCAAATTTACAAAATATTTTGTGAAGTAATTTTATGTGTGCAGTGTACTAATTGGAAGCGAAAAAATGTTAAAGTTGTAATTTTGTAAAATTTCAAAAAATAATGTTAAATAAACAAAATTTTCAAACATCTTAAAAACATATATATGTTGACTAGAAATCGTTGATAGTACACACAAAGTGAGATTGAAGCTTAAGCTTTTAAAAACACTTTTATTTTGGTCCAAGGACATGCAGGATTCCAATAGGATACGATACCTCTAAAGGACATCGTCTTAACTTGAAAAAGTATGGGCGGATTTCATTGAAATTTGGCAGAAAGATTGTATTTATTATTAGTAGCACAGTCTTTAAGTTTCATTAATAAATATTGAAGTTAAGGTGCGTTTTCGCTCAATTTCGCGTTTTTTCTAATACGAAAATTGCCATATTTTCTTAAGTAAAAGCACAAAAAGTTTAATAATTTATGCATCGATCTATTAATTTTAATGGATTAGTTTTTTATAAGTTTTTAAGTTTTTAACCCATATTGCCTAAAGTAGTATGAAACAAAATTGGTAGAAGAACATATTGTTTTATTTTTCGTGCCGAATACGTGGTATAAATTTCATTGCAAAAAAAGCATAGGACAGTTTGAGGGTTAATCATATATCTAATTAATTTAAAAACTCCTTATAGAAAAACGTTTTCACAATCAATAAATTTTGTTTAGAAAAAATTTTCTATTTTATTTACATTTTTATACAGAAAAACTGTGACATTCTGATGTTTTCCAGAAGTAATTTTTTCTATTTTTTTTTTTTTTTGTTTTTAATAGAGACCAGTTTTAAATAGTTTTAATTCACAATGAATAAAATCAAATTTACAGCGAAAGCATATTTTTACAATGCGTGAATTTACAATAAATGAAGTTCAATGTCGTAAGAATGGACTTTAGTTTACAATTAACAAATTTTATTTCACAATGAAGGAAATTTAAATCACTATTAATGAATTGAATTTCACAATGAGTTAACTTTAGATCTCATTGAATGCATTTTAATGGACAATTGATTAATTTTAATTCCCGGTAAATTTAGTTTAATTCACAATGATTTAATTTTATTTTACAATGAATTAATTTTAATTTATAAAAAATTCATTTTAATGCGCAGTGATTTAAATTTTTGTGATATTTATAATAAAAATGTTGCTGCTTGGCTAAAAATAATATCGCAATTATATAATTCTACCATTTTCTAAAAAAAAATCTTCTCCAAAATTTGTTAAATTTTTCCCGTTTTGTTATTTAAAAAAATCGCTGATTTTAATAAATTTGTACAAACTTAGTAATTCGGCCGAATAGTACTAATTAATATTTGGTATTCGGACGAATAGCTAAAACATTCCGAATGTGACGAATAACCAATAGTGACCAAATATTCGTGACAGCTCTAGAAAAAATACAAGATTTCTTGTTTTTAAATGTTTTCTCAATACTTCGTAAATAATTGGCGCCACTGGTAAAGAATTCTTTTTTTTATTTTACCCAGTGCTTTACCATTGATTTGGAAATCATTGTCATCATCGTGTCACGGTGTTATTTGGTCGTTGGGAAAGCACTGTTAGAAGTACTCATACCACCCATTTCCATGAGGGGACTTTATATTTTTCTACTTGGGTATCTATGTATTTTTTAAAGCAGATGAACTAAAAAACTAGGTAATGTGGGTAACTGATATTGCTCTTAAAATGTGACAAGAAAATTTTTAAGTTTTTTGAGTAATCCCATCCATAGTGTTTTTCTTGTTAGAAAAATTTAAGAAGATTTTTCGAAGTTTCATGATTTCCTACATTATCACACCCACTTTATCACTTTTAATACAATTTTTAGGATTTGTTTTATTAAAGACTTCTCAGAGTATGCTAATTTTTTTAGATGTCATATTATCCCTAAAGTATGCAACAAATTATTAATCACATTTTTGAATAAATTAAAACCGAAGTTGGTTTTATGGCAGATTTAAACTCTTTTTTAATAAACAATTTTAAAACTATATATTTTAAAAATGTATTCTTTGTCTTAAATTTACACTCTATCATTGCAGTTAACATTTTCTGTATACCCCCATAAGTATGCTACAATTATTTTGTGTTTTTCAAATTGTTGATATCTATTATTAAAATTTATATTTTATCAATGACATTAACAATACTTTGTAGAATTCATATTTATTTATAAACCCTTCAAGTTCTTGTAAAAATAATATAAAATAATTGTGAAAATAAAACTGTTTTTGACATATTGAAAAGTTACTGTCAAACATGTTATTACAAGCACATGCAGCTAGAGAGCACATGAGCATGTTGTAAGTATACCTTCAAGAAATATTGGCAAAATTATGACGCATTAAATTTACTTAATAGTGCATGTGATTGCATCAGTAATCACATTATGGCAGGGGTTATTGAGTGCAAAGGTTGACTGGAAAAGGAAAAGAAATTGGTAAAGTGGTAAAATTGGAATTTAGTAAAAGAATTACACTGATGACTAGAGAACAAAGCACTCATATTTTTAAATAAACTGATTTTAAAGACTCAGGCCTCTTAAAACTAATAGGAATACATGTTTTTTTTCATAAAATTTGGTAGATATATCTTTTGCTGTTTGACAAATTCTATGAGTCTTTGTGAAAGAAAATGTAGGTAGGGTAGGGTTTTCCCGCCAATTTTCCAATCCCGAAATCCCGGGAATTACTGCGGGAATTCCCGGGAAATTTTTTTTGTGATATCAACTCATGGTGATTGCCTAGTGTTATTATATTACGGTGGCAACACCTTTTTTTAGTTTTAACAACAGCCGTTTGTTTTGACGGCCAAAAAACTGAAAATATTCAGAAATTGTTTGACGCTTTACTACACTTAGGAAATTATGTTGGTAAAGACGACTGCAATTGTAGTCAAAAACAAATGAAATTTCATTTAAAAAAAGGACGACTTACATTTCATTAAATTCAACTAACATTGTCATTTGTTTTTTAATGTTCAAAAAATGACTAACATTGTAGTAAAAATGAACCACATGGTAGTAAAAAATAAACCAAAAAAATTTTTTTTTATTTTTTTAAATAACAAAAAACAACTGTAAAAAATGAATGTAAAATCATAAAACAGTCATTTGATGTGAGTTGTTTTTTTAAATGAACTACAATGTTAGTTAAACATTTTATTTGTTCTAAAAATGACTTACATTTACATTAAAAATAATGAAACTGTATTACAACCCAAACAACTACATATTTTTAAAGCAGAAGTTCCCTGAGTGTAACAATACGGCCCACTTCTGTTGAAACTGAAAGAGTATTTTCTCTTACAGGACTATTGGCAACTAAAATTAGAAATAGACTTTCTGATGAGACCATAAATGCTCTAACAGTGTTGAAAACTTATTTTAAGAATCAAAAAGAATAAGTTTTTATTTTTATTTTTATTAAATTTTTTATTTTTTATTTTTAAATGTACACATACATTTTTAATGTATATGAAAGAATTGAATTAATTTATTTGGTTGTTTTTAATTTATTTTGTTGTTTTTAACATAAAAACTTTTAAAAAGTTTGAACTTAATGTGATTTTTTTTAAATAAAATATAATTAATAAATTAAAAAATCAAAATTTTTTATTTTATTATAGAGCAGGAATTCCCGGGATCCCGGGAAATGAGAAAATGAATCCCGCTTTCCCGGGAAATGTGAAAGTCCGGGAAATGAAAAACCCTAAGGTAGGGGTGTTTGGGATAGTGTGGAATTAGGGGTGAAGTTGTAAATTATATTCTTTTTTTAATATTAATGTATTATTAGATATTTTACATACCATTTCATGTTGTTTTAAAATAAATCACTATTTTTAATTATTTATGACGGTAGAAGGCGTATTTTTTATTGTATTTTCAGAGTTTATTAAGATTATTTTAGATTGAAAAATTATTTTTAATTTGCTAAATATAAGGGAATGTAATCTTATGAAGCCCCGCACGTGGTATTTGGGCTATATAAAAAAAATAACAACCCGACGAAAAAATTTCGGATATAATAATATATGATTATATATAGTATTACATATAACTAAACATCAAATCTCATCTGATCCGAAAAATGGCATACATATGCTGATCTCATAGGATCAAATATCATAAAGTTTGATCCGAAAAATGTATCAATCAAATACGCTCAAATTATATATAATTTGATAGAATTTTGTCTCCACTTAAGTACTACTTGTAATTCATTTATAAAACATATAAATACTAATTTTAAAAAATAATGTTAAATCTAAAAATATATGCTTTTTATTAACCTGAAGTTGGATATTTCAAACGCTAGGTAAAAAAAAAAAAACATCACGCAATTAACAAAAAATTTTGTTTATATATACTAAAAAAATATGGATTAAAAAACTCTAAAAAAAAACTGTTTCTCTTTAAACCAGTTGGCATATAAAATTTCACAGATGTTGAGTACCATAGTTCTTCGTTAGTCTATATGTTCGTTGGTTTAAAACCTAATAATTATAACTTTGTGTTTTAGTACTTCAATAAAAATTATTAATAATCATTACAAAACAAAAAACCATAGTTTTTCATGTTTTTTGCAGAAAATTTTGAAACCCATTTTTATTCTAATTAAAGGCGATGAAAAAAAATATATAAAAGTGATAGAATATTTTTCATTAAATTTTACTGTATATAATATATTTATATGTATACCTATATAAATATATTTATACTATAATGTATTTATATATATTTTTACTATATATAATATATTTTTACTATATATAATATATTTTTACTATATATAATATATTTTTACTATATATAATATATTTTTACTATATATAATATATTTATATTTTGCCATATATGTATAAGTATATATAAAAGCGATATAATTATTTTTGATTAAATGTATGATATACACCTTTATATGATCACAGATTTTATAATATATGGTCATATACAGATCTATATATATTTCATATGATCATATATACAAGATATGCTAATATATAACATACGATACAATGATATATGACGATATATTACGCCATATTAAAAATTCATAAACAAAGTATAAGATATGAACATATATCTTAATATATTGCCAGTCGTATAAACATATATAATGTTATCAAGTTGTATATAGAAACTTTTTGCATTGGGAAGGGAGGTATCCCGACCCGAACTCTTAGATTTTAATGAACTTTGGATATGTTCTAGAAGAAAAAATACATGTATTTTTTTAGCTGTCCAATCTCTCGCATAAAAACCGAACGAGTTTGAATATCGGAAAAAGCTCTGATACCCAATCGATTAAATTAAATAGGCATTACAGTGCATTATTTATAACTTAATGCAGCTACAATTCCGTAATAAATCGTCAGATTTAATAGCCACTAAAATTAAGTAATTGATAAAGTTTTATATTGGGAAGTGTCAAAATTTAAAGACATCTCGACCAAAATATACGATTTTCACTACAATTTCGGAGTAATAAACAAAAATGTATAAAACTCACTAAATGCGCCAACGAAATATTGCAAAAGCACCAACAACTTAATGCTTTTCCACAATTTGGCACCAAGAGTAAAATTTCCCCGTTTTTGCTAATTGAAAAGAACCATAAATAGCGCTGAAAGCACCAAGTTGGCATCACTGAATATTTTGTAAATCTAAATTTTTTATGATAATACACCATTTACAGATTACAAGCAAATTTCAAACTACAAATCAAAATTCATTAACATTTTAATTTTTTTCGAAAGAAATTGTTCTTGCATATTTAAAATAAAACTGCTATTTAAAAATAAAACTATCTGTAAATGGTGTTAAAAGCAACCAATTTAGTATAATGAAAAATGTCTAGAATATTGAATTATCTAGCAGCAACCTTCTTTCAAATTGAGTTAATAATTGAAATAATAATTTTGTGTAAAAGATGTAAAGGTAAATATACAGAGAAAAAAGGATACTACAAAAAAATATACGACAAAAAAGGATTCAACTAAAAAAGGATACTACGAAAAGGATACTTATTTTCAAAAGTTAAATTTTCTAACAATGCAAAACCACCCAATTGAAATCAGACCACCATGATATTAAAAACAACAATGAAATTTTTATACACAAAAGTATTTTTTTTTTTTTGTGGAAAATTTGTTTAATTCAAAAGAATGAGAAAATCCAGACCTCGCATTTAGTTAAAAATAATGAAACAATAGCTGTGGTATGTTATGATTTTGTATTGTCTGTTTTGGAAAAGGCAGGTACATACAAAATTTATACAATTTGAAAACTACATCAAATTGATAACATGTTTACCCACATGTAAAATCTCAACAACATCCTACACATTAGATATGGTGCTACAACTGCAAACGTTTTCTTTTTAACCCATTTTTCACTGACGTTGCTTTAAGGCAACACCTACTTTTAAAGCCTGGGGTCGAATTACGACGTTCGTGATTGTAAGATTTCCGAAAAAAAAAACACATTTTAACGAAATTTTTTTTTTTTTTTTTGTCTGGGATGTTGTATTTTGGTCGTTGATTAGAAATTAAAGTAAAACTTTGTGCTTTCAATATTAGTATTTTTGTAGTTACTCATTAAAAAACAGTTTGCGAACGATTTCACTTGATCACGAATGACGCAATTCGGCCCCTGATAATTTTGAATAGGAGAGAGATATAATAACAAAGTAAAAAGCAAATTGCCATTTAATAAATTAAAAAATACAATTTTTGACATTTTGTGTTATAAAGGTTATATGCTGATTTGCTTAAATACTTTTTTTTTGTATAATTAAATGATTGCAACAAGAATTTTTCCGACCGGGTTAAAAAAGTGAACATATGTACAAAGATATTCATATATGGACATATATGGTTGCGTATATGGACACATTTGGAAATATATGTTTCAAATATTGGCATGTATGGAAGTTTATGTGATTCCATATATGGAAACGGTACTCATATATGGTCATATATGGAGGTATATGTGATTTCATATTTTTAAAAGCTCAAAATGATAAGTTTTTTTATTGGGATTTTTAAATACACCGTTCCCCTGTACACCATAAAAACTTAGTGGTGAAAGAAACCGCGTAACCGTGTATATCAGATGTAATCATAAAACAAATTTGCAACAAATTTTTTAAAATTTTATTAAGTTCTGAAGTGGTTTCTACCATTTTTTTTTAATTGTTATTTTTTGACAAAAAAAAAATCTGTACACAAATAAAAAGGTGTCCCAGTAATTATTGCAAACCTTATGAAGTACAAGTAGAAGTATTACTGTTACTTGAATTAAAACATTGTGGACAAATGTTAGCTTTTAAAAAGTTATAATACACATTAATATTGTTCACCATGTTTTCATTTAATGTGGTCTTATTATATTTTATTTTAAAGTTGTTTAAAATATCGTTTTGTCGGCATATATTTCGTTGTGATGCGACAATAAACAGAAGGTGGTCGCTGACATAAATACATAATATACATGTTTTGTTATTTAAAAACACTTTATTTATTGCATTTAGGCCTTTTATTATTTATTTTACAAAAAATATATAATGTATGAAAGTACATGGATGGCCATATAAAATATATGATCGTATATGACCATATTTGTCCATATATAGAAATTTATGGTTCATTTTTGTAGTATGTGCGAATATGGATGACCATATATAATCATATAATATATACATATATATATATATATACGATCATATAATATACATATATATGATCATATAATATATATATATATATGATCATATAATATACATACATATGATCATATAATATATATATGATCATATATGAACTTTTTTAACCGGGGAACTTGTAAAAATTTTAATAACCAGAATATTACTCCATTTCCTTTTTCAATTACAGTTTTGAAAATTGTCTAAAAACACCAATATTTCAAAAAAAAAAAAAAAAAAAAAACGTAAAAATTCGACACATAAAATTGTGTATTACAGTTTGACAGATATTTGCCTTAGCAATAAATAAAAATAAATATTAAAAAAAAAATCTTAACTCGTTAATATACAATACAAAGCATCAACGTTTGAATTTAAATTGCGAATACCCCCGCTACAGGGAGCAAAAAGTGTACAAAAACTTCAGAAAAAGCTTGTTGAGACAACATTATACCTTTCTACCAAATTTCGTTTAAAAAAAATTCATACGGGATCGATGAGTGATATAAAATGGGTTAAAGGCAAGTATATTGTATATCAAATTTATATAAAATTTACTTTAAATTCATTAAATTGCCCTTGTTTTCATTTGAGATTTTCAAAGCAGATAATGTACTATATTGAAATGTACAGCAGTATAGGATAAAATAAAACTAAGTGCAAAACTATGGAAAATTTTAAATCTCTAGAAATAAAAGAGACTCTTGAAACTCTACTTAAAGGATGACAAATAACACACAGTTACAAAATGAGAAAAAAAATCGATTTGGTTTAAACCGCGTTATATAATTTAAATAAAATTATTTTCTCGCTGATTGCAAATTTGTTTTCAAATTTTTTTATAACGTCACAATTTTGAAAAAAAGTACAATGAGTTAATTTACTTTTCAAATTTGTTTATTATAATAGGTTAAAATTTCATTTCAAAAATACTCCATTAAAAAAATGACAAATTCTTAAAAATAGGCTGCATTCATTTATTTTAAGGTCACGATATAAACTTTGACATTCCCTTGTTTTAATGTCGTCGAAATATGTTAAAATTATTACACCAACTTTGTTTAAATTGCATTTCAAATATAAGCTATTCTTAAAATTGTACGAAATTATATTTTTTTCTCAAATATCATACGAAAACTGTATTTATATTTTTTTGTAGAAGGCATTTGATAAATGTAGCTTTACGTTATTTTCAGAATTAGTATTAGGAAATGTCATCGCGGTATTTTTAAGAGTAAAGTGTATTCTAAATATTTATCTTTATTTGGAATCATTAGAAATCGTCAATCGTGTAATAAAAGCCTCCAAAAAGCACTAAAATATACCTTATTATATGAATGCGAGACCTGGGACACTTTACTAAGTTTTTTATCAGGGTTGTTGTAGTTCGGTCGATGATTATAAATAAATGTAAAAGTTTGTTCTTTCATTATTAGTATTACTGCCAGAAGCCAAATAAAATATCCAGTCGTTTCTGAACAGATGTCTTCGACGTATGCAGAAGGTGTTCTGGCCGAATATCATCAGCAACGACGAACTTTGGTATAAAACTTAACAACCACAACCTCGAAAACTTTAAAAATCCGTAAATACATATGGCTCGGGCACACTAAATACTACAAGCCACTAAATACTACAATTAAAGTGCTTGAGCTTAACCCCCAGGGCAGCAGAAGAATTGGCCGTCCGAGCAACACCTGAAGACGAAACACACTCCGGGAAATTCAAGTTGAAGGGTATATCTGAAACCAAATAAAATGCATAGCCGAAGACAGAGTTTAATGGATTAAATTTATTGCGGCCCTATGTTGCTCCTAGGAATCTTGAAAGGTTTATATAAATAAAATTTTATTTTATTTGATTTTAACTTTTTTTTTTTTTTTTTTGGATAAAAGATTTTGTTTTATAAGGTTTTTAGTTTCGTATTGGGACGTAGCAACATGTGATACA
The DNA here is from genome assembly GCA_021234595.1 of Delia radicum. NCBI lineage: Eukaryota > Metazoa > Arthropoda > Insecta > Diptera > Anthomyiidae > Delia > Delia radicum. Next base: position 103,713,974 of record CM037855.1, on the reverse strand, counting down.
TAATAGGAGAGGCCGAGAGCTTGGGCTTTAATTGATACCAACAGCTGAACTGTATACCCTTTTATGGATAAAAAAAAATGTATAAAAATATTTTTTATTTTTTTATATTTGGCCCGAGTAATAAAATATTTTTTTTAACCTACTCCCATCTCTGCAAATTACATAACAGTACATATCATCAAGCTTCTCACAGATGTTTATTTTATCCTGATCCGATACGCACTTTTTAGGTACCTACTTTTAGGTTAGTTTGAAGACCCGCCCGATTTAAAGAAGGCGTGATCGCCAACTAATAACGTAACATGTTAACAAAATCATTTGTAGTAAGAGTGAGTTTAAACTAAGATGCGGCCATTTTCAGAAGAAAGACGAATACATAATCACCGTTATTGTCGTTGGCAAATAATTTGATTTTGTATTTCGCAAAAAAACCAATTTGAATTTGTATTTTTTATGCTGCAACTTGAAAAGAAGCTATACAGCTTTTACTTAAAAGTAAAAGCCATTAAAATTGTTTACTAAAACTACTAAAACTATAATATGACGTTTAAAAAATTTCCTAAATATTAATAATATAAATTTTAGTTAAATTAAAGTTGCAATTTAATGTACCAAAATCAGCAAAAAATCTGTTTTTTTTTTGCGATAAAAAGAATAGAATAAAATTAGTAAAAATTTTTGCTAAAACTACTAAAAATTAGTTCAAAAAGACATTGTTAAAATTTACAGCTTTTTTTTTTTGTTCAGTATGATTTAAGAATCAGCCGTTCTGAAAACAGTAGCAACCAATTTTTTTAGAAAATATTATTGTAGATTCAAATATATTTAAGGGTAATATAACAAATTTCTTTTTGATATTACGGTTTTTGTTTGCCTTTTTGTCTACAAATATTTAGCCAAAGTTTTTACTGATTTTAGCAGAGTAAATTGTTAACTTCAATATAATTAAATTGTTGTATATTAAACTACTTTATTTTTGATGTTCTTATCCTATTACTAATACAGCAGTAATGCCCGTAATTTCAAGCAATAGATACCTACCGGTGCTTAGATACCTACCCGATTTTGTTCGTGTACACGGTAGGTATTTAAGCACCAGTAGGTATATATTGCTTGAAATTACGGCCATAAGTATGTGAAAATGACACACGAAAAACCCGGGACACGTAACCTTAATTTTAAGCGGTAAAATTTTTTTTTTAACCCTCCGTGACGCACATGTTCCGATAGTCACGTACGTAGCGCATGTATCTGGCCAGATACACTATGTATTTCAGTACATTTATATGAAAAATATGCAATTTTAGTGGTAATATTACATTGCTATATTGTTATCACGCCAGGCAGATATATATTATCAATTTTTTGTTTTGTTCTTAGTACATGCTAAACCACCTACCCGAGCAAAAAAAAATTTTAATGAGAAATAAAACAAGAAAAATTTTGTTTTTGTGTTTAATTTCAAAAAAATAGTTGTTATAAAGTTTATTTCAATTAAATTTAGTAGTTATAAAGTAAGTTTTAATAATTCTAAATTAATTCTACCCGAGCAAAAAAAATTTTAATGAGAAATAAAAACAGAAAAATTTTATTTTTGTGTTTAATTTCAAAAAAATAGTTGTAAAAAAGTCTTACACAGCTTCAGGTAAGCAACTAAAACATGTATACTCTGATTTCGAATGCTGTAGGCATACCGGATTCGAGCACTTGGAACAGAAAAAACGAGTTAGTCGGCGAATTTTGTCATCTCCCAATGTACACAGCTGACAACTTTTTCTCTTTTGTAGAGTATCAGCACCACTTGGGTTAGGAACTACTACTGAAAACTGAAATGAAAAAGAAAAACGAGGAAAATGAGATGTAATGAAAGGCAAATGTTATATCAATCAAACTTACATTTAGTGGTCTTCCAAAATACGATTCCATGGTCAAACGATTGTTGAACTGTTTCATGATGTGAATGTTGTTCATTCGGTTTTCAATATTTGGAAGAACCAATGAATCAGCTAACGTAGTGAGAAATTTTCTTCTAGCATTATTTTGCATTGAGACCATCAACTTCCTTGCAAATACAAAATGCAGCCAGTGCCATGGTGTCCAACATGTTGCAGAAAAACGCTAAAGTCCATCGTCTTGTTGAAAGTTTTGTAGTAAAACTGTGTAACCATTTGGTCCATACAATCTACGCCAGCTTTATTTTCATTGTAAAATAAAATTGCTTCGGGTTTCATTGCTTCCCCTTCACAATGTTTCGTATAATGAACGGTCGAAAGTAGGTTCACACATTTATTTTTTTTTGGCACGTAGCTGCAAATTGATACCAAATTTTCGTGGAATCCAAATAACGATGACATAACAGGACGAGAACGATCCTTTCTCATTTCGTTAGGAATACATCTTTTATTAGAGCGAATGGTACCAACATATGCCAGACCAATTCTGGCCAGACGCTTTACTCCTTCTAAAGTAGTAAAAAAGTTGTCAGCTACAACTGTACGGCCGGTATTGCTGTACGGCTTTGCGAGTTGTATCAACACATTTTCACCTTGATTCACTTCCCGTTCTTCTCCTTCTTGTCGGCCCGTATAGAGCTTTCCTTGCAGTGGATATTTTGTTTTGGAATCGCAAGCCCACCAAATTTTGATGCCATATTTCGCTGGTTTTGATGGTATGTACTGAGTAATTTAGTTTTTCCACGATATGGGAACAGTTGTTCATCAATTGTTATGCTGGCATGCGGACTATAGTTTTTGGCAAGATTTTCATTTAAAAAATTCCAAACGTCACGAATGGGTGCAGCTTTGTCATCGCGCAATCGTTGAGCGCGTGTTCTACCATCATCAAAACGAATGTATCGTACCAGTGTAGAGAATCGATTAAAAGACATGGCTGCTCTGAATATGGGTAGATTATTTGACTGCCACATAGCTTTTGTGGTTTGCATATTATTGTGGGAATAACCAGCTGCCAAAAGAATGCCGACGAATGCGTCTAATTCAGTTGCGGTCAAATCTGTCCAAACTTTTTGTTTTTTGCTGGGATTAGCTGCATTCCACTTTTCGACTACAGCTTTTCCATGGCGATTCGTTTCAGAAATGATAATAAATGTTATATTTGGTGTGAAAAATTTTTTGAACACCTCAATTGGAACACTGTTTTGTTCCTTCGGACCAGGTCGAAAACGCATGATATTGTGCGGACGCAAACGAACTCCTCTATCTGGTTCATTTTTACACCATATAGTACCGTCCTTACCAACAAAAGAATCTTCGGTAGCATTCTGTTCTTCAATTTCTTCATCGTCGTCACTATCATCACTATCAAACACTTCATCTGCTTCGACAACGCAATCGTTTTCGACATCTGAGGCATCGCCATCGTCTGGAATATAATCGTCCATATCGTCGTCATCTCCTGGGAAGTCATCAATCTCATCATTTGCAACCACTTCTTCAGCGGCTCTTTCACGCTCTAACTCATTGGCCAATGCTTCTGCTAGTCGTGTATGGAAATTCACATTACCACTACTATATCGCGTATTATAAACAAACTGTACTTCTTCAGCCATTTTTTTTTTTCGAATAAATAAAAATTCCTCCGTAAATTATTGTCTGTACCTTTCAAAGATCACTATGCAACTGAAGCGAAAAAATATAAAAACCAAAAAAAAAACCTTGTTTGTGTCAAGATATATTTATATAGGTAGTCTCACTAAAACAACAACTACAACAAACAACTACAAACAATACAAAAACAACAGGCATTTTGTTGTTGGGTACAGTACAGTAAGGTGTCAAAACCATGTAAGAAATGTCAAAATCAGGTAAGAGGAAGATAAACAGCTGGGCTACTAAGACTACCTATATAAATATATCTTGGTTTGTGTTTGCTTTCATTACTGTGAGACTGATTGAGAAAAAAAAGCAGAGAAAAATAAAAAAAATGCCAATAAAGTACAGTACTCTTCATATAAAATGTGTGTGTATCTGGCCAGATACATGCGCTACGTATACGATGTATAGATGGAAAAAATCCACATAAATGTTGTTTGTTGTTTTTTTTTTTATTTTTTTTTTCATAAAACGATAAATAACAATATTTGTAGAGGGTACCTGGAGACTCAAACCCCTAGCTAAATTAGAAATATATTTAAATCACAGTTAAATTCGTTAAATATCTGGCCAGATACATGTGCGTCACGGAGGGTTAATTAGGTCAAAACAAAAAGTTATTTCAATTTAAAGTTTGCATTGACTTAAGCAATTTTTTTTTTACTTTTTTTTTAGTGTATTTTAAGTAAAAACCATCGAAATCTCTTTTGAAATTACTTTATTTATTGTTTATTTGTCTAAACTTAGGTCTAACAAAGATGGCCGTCCATTTTCAGGAGGAAAAAATTAATTTATAAAGTCGGAAACGTCAGTACATAAACCTTTAGACATATACTGACATCTGTTAGTTCAGTGTCGTATGGTTCGAATATTCAAAAAAAAAAAATAAAAACTAATTTTAATTTTGATTTGATCAGTTTTTTCTGCAACGTAATTTTTCAACTAATTTTTAATAGCTTTTTCTGATATTTTTAAAGGTTTTTTACTATGAATGTAACACTATAAATTTTTTTGTATGCTTAAAAATGTTTAGCCCACAAAAAGTTTTAAATTCATGAAACAAAAAAAAAATTTAAGTCATTTCGACACACTTTCAGAAACAGATCAGTTTCCCACTTCACCCCCAATTACCAAATGCTGATATATATATTTAGTAACAATTTAGTTTTATATAGATTTATATAATTTTCCATAGGATTTGCACTTTTTTTGTCCCATACTGTACGTAACCAGCATAAAGAGTTCTATTTGCAAAGATATCAAATAGCACTTGACCTTTTGATAGTCTATAATAACTTTGATGTCTACCCAAACAGTTTTACAATAAAATGTAATCATTACACGTATAATATAAATGAATTTATCCTTTTCAAATTGTATTTATTTTAGTATTGTTTGTAAAATAACTTTTGTTGAAATTGGTAAGTAATCTTTACGATTTTAGGGTTTTTATTTTTGCTTCTTTTTTTTATATAAAAAAAAATAAATATTTTTTACAAGTTTGATATAATTTTTATTAAAGATCTATCAACACATTCCTGAAAGTGGTCTATTAATAAATTTAAAATCAAAAACTCTATAGATTATTTGTTAGGACAATATCCTAATAAAGAAATATAGAGTATGGCCTCGAACTTGAATAAATTTTATTTTCATAAATATTTTTTATATAAAAATTTATGTAAATGTCAAATATTTGATACACTTTACATTCCAATTTAATAACAATTTTAATTACATAAATCCCGGTTTTGAATATCTAATCTATTTATTTGTTTAAATGATGCAAAAAGTATTTAATGATGCCACATAAAAAAAAGTATTTAATGATACCACCTTTTACGACAATATTAATTGGAAACTAGTAATTTTGTCAAAATCAATATGTCACAATCATCATGTAAAACAGTATGATCAGTTAAACTCAGTTTAGATTAAAAGAATTATAATTTGAATAATTTAAATTGGAAGAGTTTTTATTTGAATAATTTAAAACATAGAAAAAATTTTAATAATTTTTTAAAATTTCATGAATTCATTCTGAATACTATAAACGAAATTTCTTTGTGCTCTGAAATATTTTTAATTTTTACCAATAAAAGAAAAAAGCTAAAAACGGCAAAATAACGGTTATTTTTTTTTTAAATTTTTAATAAAAAAATCAATTGGACGCATAATTTCTTGCCACTTCATTTCAAACCATGTTTCTTTTAAAAAAATATCTAACTTGATAAATTGAAAATAAATCTTGACAAAAATAAAAATCAATATTTTGCTCTAAAAAAAAGTTGTCAATAATTGAAAAATGTATGCAAATAAATCAATTAGAACATTAAAAGGAAAATCACATATAACCCTTAAGCTGCGTGCTAAAAGTTCTTGATTTTTCAAGATTAGTGTAAAATAATGTATACATATTTTATGAAGTATAATTTAGATGAAAATATTAAATTATATAAAGTTATATAAAATTATATAAAGTTATATAAAATTATATAAATTATATAAAATTATATAAAATTATATAAAATTATATAAAATTATATAAAATTATATAAAATTATATAAATTATATAAAGTTATATAAATTAGATCTAATTATATAAGACAGATATAATTATATAAAATTAGATCTAATTATATAAGACAGATATAATTATATATAAGACAGATATAATTATATATAAGACAGATATTTTTATATATAAGACAGATATAATTATATATAAGACAGATATAATTATATATAAGACAGATATAATTATATATTGGAACATATATAATTAAATATAATTTTATATAGTACCATATAAAAACATTTTTTAATAATCAACCGCATATATAAATATATCTAATGATATATGGTGCTATATAATTATATACTTATATACAATTATATATAATTATATACACAATTTTTACTCAGGTAATTATATAATACTATATATAATTATTTGAATAAGGAAAATATAAGTTTATATATATTGGACCATATATAGTAATATAAAATCTTATATGACACTATATAAACCAATATTTTAAAAATTTAGTATCAGATATAATTATATATGGTGCCATATATGAACATAGATAATTATATATAAACTTTTTCTCTCCGGCTATTAACGGTCGGTCACTGTTAATAAAATTACAATTTTTTTTTGTTGTTTAACAAAGATTTTGATTTAGCCTATTCTTTTTTATCGGGGAATATAAACTTTTAATGTATAAATAATTTAAAAACTTGTACTTACATCACGTATTTCCTTGATTTTTTGACCACCTTTACCAATAATACAACCAGCCAAACTTTGATGTATTAACAAACGTACGTCAAATTCATTATCCCGCTAAAACAATTAAAAGAAAATAAAAATTGAATTAGTTTTCAAACACATCAAATTTTAATTAAAATAATACATAATAAAAAGATATCCTTAACCCTTTACGATCAATGGTTGATATACATATGTCCATTTTTAAACTTTAACTTTAAACTTGTTGTGATTGACACTAGAGAGATTTAGGGATACCTATTATTTGTATCATGATAAGCCCAGAGCTTTGCAAGGTCAACCCAAAGTTTAAATTTAAAAAATTAAAATTTTTTTTAAAGATTTTTTCACTAATTTTAAGGGTTTTGATCTTTACTTAAATGTTTATTATTTTTGGATTAGACATAATTTCAGATAAAATAAAAAAATTAATATTTTTAAAAAATTGTAATGCTTTCAAAAGCGCTAGTCCATTAATGTTAAAACTTTATATTCACCGAAAGTAGAAAAATGTCAAATAGAGTGTTAAATTTCTTTTCAGCATTATTACCAAGTATACACTAAGCGGTTTAAGTTTGGTCGTCAAAGGGTTTAAAATCATATAAAACACTTACCTCTTCATAATACTTTAACATTTCCGTGATTATAGAAATGGTAGCATCTAATTCGGCCGATATTAAAATGGTTCTATATTTAATAAAAAAATAAATGAAATTGAAAAAAAAAAACATTTTAAATTAAAAGTGGTATAGATTCTATAAGATATTTTACTTAATATAGAATATAAACAAATTATTTTAACAATACAAACAAAAAAACTGAAAAGAAGTTTCCCACACATACATTTAATTAAGACAGTTAATGAAACATCTAGCAAAATGTTTTATTTTTTTATTTTTTACATTGGGGTATTTTGGTGTATTTACAACAAAAGAATAAAAAGGTATTGAAAACTTTTAAATACATAGAGAGTTAGTTAATACAAGTTTTTACTTTGTTCGCATAAGGGTCAATATCCTTTTTGTTTCCTTTTTTTTTCAAGGCAACCAGTATTAGATAGCAGTATTTTGTATATGAGTTTGTTAATTTGTTAATTTGTATATAAGGCGAACAAGACAAAAAAAAAAAAGGGTTTGGTTAACCGCGACACGACAAAACAAAAATGTGAACAAGTTGATAATAATGATGAGGTTTGGTTGTATGTAACATATATAGATTGAAATTTTGAATGGTTAGTTGTTATGAGCAGGGCAACCAAAAATATGCTGTATCATGTTTTTCCTGTGCGTCGTATTGAAAAATGGATGAGATTCCGTTTCAGAACAATTGACGAATTCATATTTTGCTTTTAATTGTACATTTTTGCATATTTTGATCATGTGAGCATATTTTTGATAAATATATAAATTTTTTTTTAGCATATTTTGTACTTTTTAGAAAAAAACGTCTATTTTTAGAGCTAATTTTTTTATAAAAAACAAGTTACAATATTTTTTTTTATTATCTGGGGTTCGAACCTTTGGTTGCTATTCGGTATTTTAAAGCATTATGGACAAATTTTGGCTAATGGCATATTTATTGGTCTGATTAGATGCGATTTTGAGTGTCAAAATCAAAGAAAAGCAAATAATTCACTGTTCGGCCTCCGTAAGTTCGGCAAAATCGAAAATAGTTTGGCGGCCGATCGAAAATAGTTTGGCGACTTTTTACTTAAATTTTATATACAAAATCGAATTAAATCGGCTCAACAAACATGTTGCCAATACTAAAATGTATTCTCATTGCAATTAGATTCCAAAAAAAAACCGACCAAATATAGTTTTTTGGCTGAACTGTTCGGTCGGACACTAGTAATTAATCATTTATCTGTACTGAACAATATGCTCTAAATCATGGATTTTTAAAAATAGAAAAAATGTTTTTAGTGTATGACCAAGTATTCGTCGTTCGGCCAAGTTTTATCCGAACTTCGCCGATCACCGAGTATTTGAAAAAATTGAGTACTATTTAGGATTAAATTCTTTAATTTCGAGTACAAACACAATAATTTGTTCTAAATTCGTTACATATTTTAGTAAACATACAAAAATTCAAGTATTCCAAATTTTTTCAAAAGACGTCATTAAAATCATTGAGCTCACATATTTTTGAAAAAAAAAAATCTAAATTAGCCTTTTTCAGATTTACTCGTACTCATGTTCAAATACTTTTTGTTTTACTCATGGATGGTAACCGATTCGATGCGGGTTTCGGTAAGGGTAACGCTATTTGCATTTATCTCGGTAACGGTATTTTAGGGGTGCCGATATTTCAGTTATTTCGTTATCGGGTTTTTAGCGTTAACGGTATTTTACTTGTTCCGGTAACGGTATTTTAGCGGTTACAGTTATTTTGGTTACGATATTTTAAGGGTAACGTTATTTTAGTTACTCAGGTAATGTCAATGATTACCGGTATTTTTAAGACCAATTATGCCCGAATTCCAATGGCTGTCTAGTTTACAATCAAACTTTGGAAAGATATTATATTAAATTAAAAAATTAAAATATAAAAAGATAATTAATATATTAAGAGCGATTTTTTTTTTTACATTTTGTCAAATTATGTCTGTAATGTTATTTTACGGATAACGCTACTTTGGCGATTTTGGCGATAACGGTATTTTAGTAATTTCGGTAACAGTATTTTAAGGATATGTATTGGTATTTTAGTTATATCGGTAACGGTATTTTACGGATAACGATATTTCAATTATTTCGGTAACGGTATTTTACTGATAACGATAGTCAGTTGAAAGGGTTTTGAATCGATAACGGAATTTTAGCGGTATTGTCTGCCATCCCTGGTTTTACTTAAAACAAATATCGTTGTCAAAACTAAACTAAATTCAAATTAAAAAGTTCGACTTCAGCTACGGCTTCGGCCGAACATTGGAAATTTGGACGACGTACGGCTTCGAACAAAAAAAGTGAGTTCGATCGGACACTACATATTTTTTAAATTATTAAGCGTATTTTCCGTTTTTATGGCATTTTATTGTGGTAAAATCGATTTTTTGTAGAGCATATTTCTGGTTGTCCTGGTTATGAGCATATAGAGGCAGTTAATTAGTAGAGTGGTTATTAAAAAAAAAAAAACTACAAGCTAATTTCGATTTTTTAACATTAATATTTCAATACCAGTATAAGAGAATTTTATTTCAAGAAAAACTATTGAATCTCAAATTTTTTTTTACTTCATAATACAGTTATGAACCGCTATTCGGGATAATTGATTTTAAAAATTGTTGTTCTTGTCTTATCTTTAAAGAGACATCAAATTTCAATTTTGTAAAAGATAACAATGAAAAATTGTTGGCTCTTAACATGCAAGATCAGAAAAGTTATGGTATAGTATTTTTATAAAATTTAATTAAAAACATAAAATGGCAAAGTTGCAATAAAACTTGATTGATTTTTGAAAAAAAAAAAATTTTTTGTGTTTCATGAAAATTATCAAATTTGAGTGTTTTTTTTTGAAAATTATCATTTTTAAGATAGATTAGAAACATACTGTTATACTAAGCGACGGCTGACAGCTGTATATACAAGTTTATTTACTGAATTTCCCACATTACTCCATTTATTTTTTTTACCCCATGTTTCCCTACACGACACGACTTTAAGATATGCTTTCTTTTTGGCAAAAAATTCACTTTACCTAAAACTATAACTTCCAAAATGGTAAAAGGATATTTGGTGAGAGTCCCAATATTTCTTTTTTAACTCATTATTGACCAATTGTTCCGTTTTCAACACAGTACTTTTAAAAGGCTATTTTTTACTGGATGAGATAATTGATTTAAAAACCTTAAAATAATTAACCATCTTGACTACATTCTTTAATGAAAATTAATGTAGAAAATTCCTACCCAGAGTTGCCAACTAATTATTTGAAAAAATTAAATTTTTGATAGCCCAGGTGAAAAAGTACATATATGATCATATATTGCCATATATGGTTTCATGTATAAGCATATATGGTTCCATATATGAACATATATCTAATGTATTGGAGCATATATGGGTAAATACATTTAAATGAAAAGTTCATATATGGATATGTATGACACCATATATGATGATATATAATATATTGCATATATTGGTTCATATATGCCATATATCTCCATATATGAATTCATATATTATTCCATATATGGTTAATATGTTTTAATTTTTGATCAGATATGACCATATATGAGGATGATTTTTTTTTTTATTTTTAACCCTTACTCTGCCGGTCTACGAATTCTTAACAAAAATATATAAATTAATGTTTATTAATTTATAAATACGATTGCAGAGAATGAGTTATTAGGAAAAACGCACCCCCTGTCCCGGGGAGAGGGGTTCAAAGTTGAAATTTTTATTTGAGATTTTATACAAAAGTTCTGAAAAAACAGGAAAAAATTAAAAAAATACCAAATGTTAAACTGACTCGTAATGGGTTAATGAATGGGGATATATTACTCTTTGAAATGACATTTAAAACACCTTTCCGATGATGCCTAAATGATGCCAATCCATTCAAAACTTTTGTATAAATCGCAAAACAAAACTTCAAATTTGAACCCCTCCCTCCCAAATAAGATCCTCCAAAAGATTTTACCATCGGCAGATTCAGCGTGGAAAATTTTCATTAATTTTGGAAACATGCGGCTAAACTTTATTTAAGGCAAAGTTTTTGATCTCAGTATTCAAAAACTGGTTAAACCAGATGAATTAATTGGATTTATTTATTTTGTTATATTTTGTATTTCAAAAATAAAATATTTTCCTACATTCCCATTTTTAGTTGTGTTTCAGAATAATTGGAAAACTAAACAGAACTATTTAAATTTTAAGATACAATTAAAAATGGTGTAGAATATTCTTATATTGAAGTATATTTTAAGTTTTTAAAAAAATTCCTGTATTCAGTAACATGTATATAGAATTTTAATAGCTGTATTTTTAATAAACAGAATATTTTTGGAAAAAAAAAACTAAAAACGCTTTTTTATATACGAGAATATAGGAAAAGAAATAATGTATGGCAATATATGAACATTCATATATGTCCATATATGAGCATACATGTCCATATACCCTCAAATTTCGGATCCGAACATAATGGATTCATATATGAACTCATATATGTGGCCATATATGACAATATATGAACTTTTTCACCTGGGAGGACATTTTTCAAAAATTTCACTATAAAACAACGAAAAAAACATTCTCTTGAAACACACTATATACTTTATATAATTTCGGTACGGTGAACACAAATAATTTTTAAATCGCACTGTTTGTTTTCGAGATTATTTCAACTTTTATATTTTTCATTGAACATGTTTTCATCAGTTTTTCTTATCGTTTAATTGAATTTAAAATGCTAAAAACTTTTATTGGTTTGGAAATTTACAGTACCCGGCTAAAAAAAAGTTCATATATATTCAAATATGTTCGAATATGTTTATATATGGTTGCATATATTGGTAAATATGGACATATATGTTTTATATATGGGCATGTATGGAAATGTAGGTGTTTCCATATATGGGCATATAAGGAGGTATATGTGATTTCATATTTCAAAAAGGTGCTCATATATGGTCATAAATGGATGTTATTTCATATCCGCAAAAGTGGGCCGTATATGGGCAAATATGGAAGTATATGGAATTGCATGTAAAGAAGTATATGAATTCATATACCCAACGACTAATATATGGACAAATGTACATATAGTATGATAAAGAAAGATTTTAAAACATAAAAAAAATAGTGTATCAATCAGTTTAAACATCGATTTTTAACAACTTCAATTCTTAATCCCATTCATATGAATTTATTTTAAAATTTAAATTTAAAATTTATTTAAAAGCTCTGAAGTGGGTACTACCATTTTTAAACCTTTTTATTTTTCACAAATAAGTAGATAGAAAATAAAAACTGTGTTTTAGTAATTATTGTTAATCTTATGAAGTGCAAATATAAGTATAAGCCGTAACTTAAATTAAAACATTGTGGACAAATTTAAGATTTAAGTTTTTTTAAACAGGACCTCACAGATAAAAATATGAAATACTCAAAACATTAAATTGGTATGAATTGTTAAACTGTAAGTTTATATTTTCATTTAAAATTGCTAAGTACCAGAAGATCATAATTTAATCTTAATATTAATAGAAATTTAAGTTTTCTTAATTGTAAGGAAAAAAAAAATGTTTGAGTAATTCGTATTTTTATCTGTAAGGTCCTGTTTAAAAAACGTACCTACATGTTTTGCCATTTGAAAACACTTTTTTTATTGCAATTGGGACTTTTTAAATTAGAAAATTAAATAGAAAATTAAAAGTTTTTTTTGTATTTTTATCTGTAAGATCCTGTTTAAAAATCTTATAATATTATTATTGTTCACAATGTTTTAATTTAATGTGGTCGTATGATACTTTATTTAAATTAAAAGGTGCTTCAAAAGTCGGTTTATCGGCAAATATATCGTTGTGATGCGTCAATAAACAGAATATTTGTTGACATAAATACATGATATGCCATATTTTTATTGCAATTATGACTTTTAAATAATATTGTTTTTTTTTTATTAGAACAGTTTTTTTAAAAGCCAAAATTTTCTTTAAACAAATTAAAAAATATATAATGTATGAACGTTTATGGATGACCATATAATATAATATACGAACATATATGACCATATCTGTCCATATATGGAAATGTAGGTTAATTTTTCTAGTATGTACGAATATGGATGACCATATTATGATAATATAACAAAATATATATGATCTTATATGAACTTTTTTAACCTTTCTTATAATTTGTAGTGACTTTATATTGTATTTAATTATCTGAGATGTAACAGTAATTCTTGAAATAAAACAATTTTTCATATTCCACCCAACAAATATCAATAGTTTTATTATTTTAGAAAAAAAAAATTGCAGTATTTATGAATTTTGTTGTTTTTAAAACACTAAGGCCTTTTTTTAGGATGTAGATTAAATATGTTTGTTAGTTAAGCTTTAGTTAAACCTAGAATTTTATTTTTCAGATGTTTTTTATATTATTTTTAATTTAGGTTAACCCCGCCTTAAACTAAAGTATAAATTTGTCAGCAAAAAACAGCTGTTAGATAATAATTTGTTTAGAGGATGTCCATATTGTAACGTATTTATATAGAAACTATAAAAGGCTACCACCTATTTAGAGCAATTCCAACCGGAAATTGAAATTTTTGTCAAAATCAATGCGGCATCATCGTGTAATTTGACATTTCTTAAACTAGAACTGAAAAACAGTAGAGATTCAATGGACATTCTAAAAACTAGTCCTAAATGTTATTAATATTTGTAACATACATTTGGTACGTAATAATTGTAGTGTATTTCAATAATTATAATTTCGAGCATTTATTATATTCAACTATCGTATTGAATGACTATTTTGCAGTTAGTTTCATATGTTTGTTTCGTATACATATCTGTGTCATTTTAGCAAAATCGCTTAAGTCGACTTAAGCGTAAATCGATTTTATTGTTACCCTATGGGGAATGGTAAATCAGTTGAGAGTGCGCTTCACGAGGTGGTGGGCTACATTGAGCACGGCCTGAGATACAAGGAGTATACTCTTGCTGCGTTTCTGGATATAGAAGGGGCCTTTAACAACATTAGGATCGAGGCCATTAGGGATTCGCTGGTGGGGCTGGGTGTTAGGGGCTTTCTGGTTGAGTGGATAGTCCGGATGCTTAGCAGCAGGATCATCAACTCGAGCCTGGGGGATCATAACGTAAGGTTACCAGAGGGACGCCTCAGGGGGGAGTTTTATCTCCTCTTCTGTGGCTGCTAGCGGTTAACGGAATTCTCAGGACATTTGACTCCAGGGGAGGGAAAGTCGTTGCCTACGCGGATGACATAGTACTGCTGGTCAGGGGGAAATTTTTGCCCACGATCAGCGAGATTATGCAGGTGAGGCTGGGCGAGCTCTCGGCATGGGCGAAAGATAGGGGACTGGGGGTAAACCCCAATAAGACTGAACTGGTGCTTTTTACCAGGAAATATAAAATAGAGGAGTTTAGGAGGCCAGTGTTAGATGGCGTCGAGTTGCCTCTATCGGACTGTGCAAAGTATTTGGGGTGCTTCCTAGACAGCAAATTGTCTTGGAAGAGAAATACTCAGGAAAGGATGAAGAGAGGCCTCAATGCCTACTACACATGCAGAAACTCAATCGGTAAGAATTGGGGACTAAGACCGGCTATGGTAAACTGGATTTACACGTCGGTAGTTAGACCTATTCTCACTTATGGATGTACTGTCTGGTGGGATGCATTGAGAGTGGATAGCTGTAGGAAGTTGCTCAACAAGGCCCAAAGGAGTGCCTCTCTTGGTATTACAGGTGCGAGGAGAAGTACTCCACAGGCATCGTTGGATATCATACTGCATCTATCCCCAATTGAACATTATGTGAGGAGTGTGGCTGCTAGGAACTTATTTAGGCTCTACGAGTCTGCGCTGGTAAGACCTAGGAGAGATGACCACACGAAAATATTGTACGAAGTAGGACTGCTCGATCATGGTAGTAGTCTCGAGGGAATATCGAATCATATGATATTGACCTTAGACTTCGGTGGAACACCTCCGGTGGACTTTCCGATTAGGGAGGTCTGGCGTGGATCCAATGTGCTGTTCGAGGGGTGGGCAGTATTCACGGACGGATCCAAAATGGACACGGGCACGGGTGCCGGTGTTTATATTGCTGGTACTGACGTGAAAAGATCATACAGACTCCCAGATGAGTGCAGTGTCTTCCAAGCGGAGATCCTGGCGATCTGGAGGGCGACGGAAGTGATACTGGGACACATCGTTGGGGGATCTAGGGTGACAATCTATGTCGACAGTCAGGCGGCACTCAAAGCACTGACAAACTACACGGTGCGCTCGCGCCTGGTCGCACGGTGTAGGTGAGCTCTGAGGGAGCTCATGGAGGCATTCACGGTGAGGCTGTGGTGGGTACCCGGACACTGCAAGGTGGATGGCAATGAGTTGGCGGACGAACTTGCGAGGGAGGGTTCAAATCTGGACTTGGCGGTAAGAGACGGGGGGTAAAGCCCCCTTTATGTTACTACTTTGAGGTTATACGGAAGGGATTCCGCGAAACCGTTAACCAATCATAGAGGAGCAGAATGGACTGCAGGGTGTCTAGGGCGTTATGGCCCGCTTTGGACGCAGGGGCAACCAAGGTTCTTCTGGGACTGGACAGGGAAGGTCTCAGGGCCCTTACGGGGTTCCTGACCGGTCATTGTGCTGTCAGGGCTTTCACAAGCAGATAGGACAGGGACATACCGGATTTTTGCAGGCTGTGCGAGGACGTTGAGGAACTGGAGACGGTTGAGCATATAATGTGCCACTGTCCTAGGTTACAGGGTCTCAGACAGAAATGGCTAGGAGATAGATTTCACGACGAACTCGGGTGTGTCGCTGGAGACAATCCAGTTGATTTGCTGAGATTTGTCAGGGAGATAGGACGGCTGTTTCTAGTAAGGGGACGTTAGGATCCGGTTTCTGGGGAGTAAATATATATTTTCTACCTTTCTTTATTTTTATCTTTCGAGCTATGTTTTCTGTCTATTTCTACTCTTTCTCACCGTTTTTTTCTCTGAAGGGATTCACAATGGACCGTATTGGTCTCCGAGTGGAGTTGTGCCCTTGGGTACATAACCCTTCCTAACCTAACCTAACCTATGGGGAATGAAGAGTTAATTGTCCTAAAAGTGACTGGTTAAAGAAGGACTTATCACAGGACTGGTATAATTTAATACTGATGTGGGTTAATGATGAGGTCATACCACATAACCACAATGCTTGTTAACAAGAAAAAGCCAGTTGGCCAGAATTTTACCCATTGGAAGCTGTTTAGTTGTCGTTTATTTTATACGACATGGCCGACAGTCTTGTGGTATTGCCATCTTTGATTAGTCCTGTGGCATGCCACTATGTGGTTAAAAGCGGGACAAAGGACCCCCTCCTATGACAAGCCAATGTTAAAGTTGCCAGTTATTTACATAGGGTAGGGTTCAGCAGAGGACCTGTCTCTGGCACGAAGGGACCGATCCTGTGGCACACGCAGAACCGGTCCCATTCCCCATAGGGTAATTATTGATGTCCACATTTCGAAATTCCGTATACCTGAAATTTATTTATATTTATAAACAAAATTGTAATAGATTCTGTATTTTAAAACAAAAATCATTTTTAGAAAATAGCTATTTAAAAAAAAAAAATTTCGATTTTTTGCATATTTTTTTATTTTATTCAAAAATATTACCGTAAAAGGATTTTGGATATTCGAAATAGTTTGGGAGATACAGCCATTTTTGTGAAGCAATGTTTTTGCATAAATGAGGCATTCAAAAAATACTAAAATACTTAAATGCGTTTTTCTCGAAACCACGTTTTTCAACCTGGTTCGCAGTTTCTCAAATTCTACGGAACCGATTTGATGATATAGGGCTTAATCGACGCAGAATTAACTTGCATTCATACTAACTAATTAGCCATTTTGCTTTCAGATAACCGTGAGTCCCGAAAAGCTGCGTACCAACAATACACCTTTTTTGGTAGACCTTTTTTGGTAGAATTTTTCAAATTGACAAATTGTTAATTTTGTATTTTTCTTGATGAAGTGTGCAACCAATACAAAAAATAGAATTAAAAAATATTTTGCAGTCCAAACAAGAAGACCCCCTTAAGTGTTTAAAAAAAGGTTTTTAAACATTAGCTTATAATCAAGTTCGACTTGGGCGAGTTTGGTAAAATGACACATATAATTAACATACTTTTTTAGGTGAGGGAATAAATTTTTATATTTCATTAATAAAATGGAAAGAATACTTATAAATGATATGAATTTCGTATGGCTTTAATTTGAAAAAAAGAAATAATATAAAACTTTGTTATAGTTTTGAATATTTTTGTTCAAAACAAATTGTATGGGCTTCTGAGCTATTTCATAAAAAATAAAAATTATTGTAAATAAATATTTAACTGAAATTTAACCAGAGATGGAATCATTTTAAATTTCTTAATTTAAATTAAGAATTTACCAAAATTAATTCAAAATTTATAAATTGATTTTAATGTAGCAATACACAGGACAAAATGTTACCTTTTAAATAAATTAATAAAGATCTCAATATCAATCATCAAAAACCATCATTATCATCGGCCATTCTGATAACAAGACCTGTGTTTACATTTATGGCTCATATTTAATGAACAGAACTTTATATTTAAACCATTGCTTCACCTTTTATATAGGTTTTTACCTTTTTTTTACAGTTTCAGCGAATATGAACGCTTAATAAACAATTGATCTGAATGAGTATTAGTTCTTTAAAAAGATGCAATAAAAGGGAAATATTTTGACAAAAAAAAAAAACAATGTATTTGCATAAAATCGGGAAAATGGTATATATTTTCACGATTTTTCAAAAATTGTGTATGGCAGCATAGATTTCCAAGTTGACCCCAGAGTCATACTTTTGGTATAAAATGTAGGCACATCTAAAAAATGTTCCAACAACGTACATAAGTACTTTTCCGTTCGTATTTTTGAGGCTGGGTATGTATTGAAATGTTGGATATTCTTTCCGTTGTAGATATGTTATTGACGGAATCGTAAAACGTGTAGTATATTAAATTAGAGGTCATAGTTTATACTATTTGAATGTTGCAAAAAAGTAGATACAGTAGACTTGCGGTAACGTGAACTATTAAAACCTGAGCGTGTTCACGTTTGCGAAGTTGTTCATGTTTACGAAGGTGTAATTTATTACATCTTAAAAATAAAATAGACATATATTTAACTCAAATTCATATATTTTTTTATTAATTCATATTCATTAATTCATATTTGCTTTGCTAAGCTGGTCACGCTTGATCCTCTTTTTGTTTTTTCTATTACATCCACTTTTTCCTTTAAAGATAAAAAATTTGGTAGTTTTTGCGACATTTTTCACGACACACTTTATATTAAACTAAAAACAAAATAACAAATCAACAGCGCGCGTAACACAAAATGCCAGGGTATATTCATAAGCAATCATTTACGGGGATTCCCAACTTTTAAAAAAGTAGTGATTGCTTAAAATGTTCAAAAGCAAACAACGTTTTCTATGTTTCATTAATTTTACATTTGCTCACGTTATAGGGCTTTTTTACTGTATTCACGCTATAGTGTGTTTTTGTTATCGCGAGTCTACTGTAATTATTTAAAAAAAAATTTTTTTTTTCTTGCAAAAATTTTATCAAAAACTTCGGGTTCCGATGAGATCTTTAGCCAGATCGAAATACTAGTATCAACCTAGCTAATATGTTTGATTTGCTTTATTTTGTAAATATACGGAGGTTGAAAGCTCGTTATAAATTGAAAATAACATAAAAATAATCTCGATGTATATAAAAACAAAAAACTAATATACAGTAGATATCGGATATAAGCACATCGCATATAAGAACAAATCGCATATAAGAAAGATTAGCAAAAACACCAAGCCTTTTTGCCTATTCTCAGTGTAAAAATTGCTTCATATAAGAAAAACACGTATAAGAAAAACACTGATATAAGAAATGTTTGTCAAACACCAAAGCTGACAAACGTATTTGAAATGGTTTCATATAAGAAAGTATTTAAGATTGTTGTCAAACTGTGAACTGATTTTATTGTAGTTATTTTGTTTTTTTATATACTGCATTGTTTTGTTTAATAAAATGTTTTTCTTTAAAACTTTTTTTTTTACTTTTCATTTAAACATTTTAATTTAGAGAATATATTCGTATAAGAAACAACTTTCTTATATCCGATATTTCCATATAAGAAAAAATCGCATATAAGAAAGAAATCTCTGGCTTTTTTTGAGTTTCTTATATCCGATATCTACTGTAACTGCAAAAAAATTTAATTTGCTAAAAAAAAAAAGTGTTTTGCAAATATTTTCTTAACCAAAGCTAACTTTAAAAATCTAACGCCATATTTGTCATCTGAGTCCAAAAGTCTATCAGAAATTATAGGTCGCATCTCCGATGCATCAAAATTTTCTGATTTTGTTGAACTGTGTTATTATTTGTTCAATTTATAACTAATTAAAAGGGCAACCAAAAATAAGCTAGAGCTGGTTTTTTTATTTGAAATGATAGAATGATTTAGATTGAATACATGTTCAGATCTTGAAATTATTATTAGCTTATTTTTTTGAAGTTTGCTTATTTTGTAAATACAGTAGAATCTCACAAATCCAGAAATTAGAACCAGCCATTCCAATGTATTGTACGTTCTGAAATTAGAACCTGTGGTTCTAATTTTTGAAAGTTTTTTTTATTTTGTTTTCTATGAATTAATATGTTCAATTAATTAAATATTATTAAATAAAAATTGTTTTGTATTAAAATAAAGCTTACATAACTAGTTTAATTATAATTTTCTGTAAAAAAAAAAATGTCCAGAAATTAGAACTTTTCATAAATTAGAACTGCCCGATGTACAAAGTGGTCCTAATTTCTGAGATTCTACTGTATTAGCTTATTTTGGACTTTTTCTCTCTAAAAACATGGCTTATTTTAGCTATTTTCTTTCTAATCGGTATTTTGAAGTTTTTTTTTGTATTGAAAATTGCAATCTTTATGTAACATCCCTGCCGGAAATGGAGGGTCGATTGATCCAAAGTGACAATTCTGTGATATAGGATTGGGGGGCACATCACGAAACTTGTGAAACCAAAATTGTACTGTACTAAGAAGTTTTTATTTAAGTTAAATGACCAATCACGTGACTTAGTAATGGTGACAAAACATAACATCGAAGTGAATTGAAGCAACTAGGGCCGTTGCAGTTGAAGTTGTTACTGATCATTGAACTGGTTCAAAATCGTTAGCAGTGGATGAAAAAATGGCAATTAGTGCCAAAGGATTCGGTCCCTTGACTGAATCCTGATGGAATTTTATCTTTACCGACTTTGTGACAGAAGAACTGAAGACTTAACACTGCACTCGTTCAAAAGAACTCAATACGAAACTGTTTAGATGGTGAGCAGGGTTGTCAGATATGGCAATTTTCCGCCAAACGTGGCGAGTTAATTTTTGAAATGGCGACGGTAAATGTTTATGTCAATTTTTCGAGTAAATGAATTTCTTGGCGATTGTACACATAAAACATATCTACCAATAAATTAGAAATATATAACCTGAATATGATTTTTTGCTCAACTTATTCAAAAACATGATACTTTTTACAAGATTATAAATCTTGTTAAGATATTTTACAAGTTTTATTTGGTATCGATTTTTATATGTGTAAGTAATTGGCAAATTTGTGAGAATTTATTTGGGTATACAATAGAAATTAAAGTACATATTTTGTAACTCTGCTTTAATAGTTATACATTAAATTTGTGCTGTTTTGTTGGCGGCTCCTTCTTTTTATAAAGTTATTATTTTGCACTAAAATTATAATGCAGCATACAAAATTAAAATTTCATGAAGTGTTTTTTAGAAGTGTTGGAACAATAAAATTCTTAGATATTGTTTTATAATACCAATGTTAGCAAATAAAAAAAAATAAAAAAAAACTTGCAAAACAAATATATTTGTTAGCAACCTAAAATTGCTAAAATAAATCTCCAAAATCGTTAATTTTTTTAATTTCATTCTTAACTGTTAAGCAAAAAAAAATAACTGTAGGTGAAAAATAGCTACATTGTCATTTAAAAGCAAATATAGGTTTTTTCAAGTGTAAATGCACTGCCAGTGGTAGTAAAAATGAAGCAAATAAATTATTTTTGAGACGCTTTGCCAGCGTTTTTTTTTTACAATAAATTCAGTGGTCTATAAAAAAAAATCACTAATTTTTTTATATTTTATTGCTTTGCCTTTTTGAACAGCCGGAATGTTTGTATAGTTTATATACTTTTCCAAATTTAAATTGTTATAATAAATTTAATGTTATAGTTTTTGTTGTGTATGAAACAAAAAAAAAAAAACATTTTAAAATAGATTTTTGTTGTTCCTTTTTGAAGGGTTTTTTGAACAGGGGCTATGACAAACGGTTTTGGGTAAGTTCAGTGACTGGTTCCGGACGGGCAATTTAGCAGCCCGTATATAATATGACACAACGGTTAATAAAAAGTGACCGATTACTTGATAATTACTTCACAAAACTCCTTCATCCAAACTACCCCTGTAACAAATACATTGCGCTTAATATGTGACTAGTGTTCCATCAAAAATTGTTCTCAAGTTCTACGATACGTACGTGTAGGTGTACGTAACGTCCTGTTGCATATCACATAAATCCTAATATTATCCTTCGTTAACACTGCCTATTTTTAAGCTTATTAATTTCAGTCGAAATGGTGATAGGTTGCCTTCGTCAAGTTATTCTCTACGTCACTCCTATGAAAAGCCAATTTTAAAAGTGCCGGTTACTGTCATATAACAGAACCGAAACTAGAACAGGTTCATACCACAAAGTTCTAGTCACGTGACCATACCAGTGACTTGTCCTTTTCCCGCAGGGATGATAAACTAATATGAACTTTGCAGCTTATGAAAAACAATTTCTATATTCATTATTTTTTTTTTTTTTTTTTGACTGCCGAAGTTCCAAGGAACAAATTTCAATATATCGTTCTCTAATATTCAAACGGAGCTATCTACTTCTATACAAACCCTACGGGAAATGATCCATAAGTGACAAATTTATGATTAGTGAATAGGAGACATGTCGCAAAACTGATATAAACAAAGATTTCGCTGTATCAAAGTCTGGCAATTTTAGCAAAATAACCATCCACGTGATAAATTAGGTTAGGTTAGGTCGAAAAGAGGATTCGGAGAAGGGAAAATGCTTTCCTAATCCGACTCAAGTCCCTGAGAACTTACACTTAAGCCAGAATGTAGGCTTGTTGTGCGCTCTAAACAATCGGTCCTAAAATCGGTGATAAATTAGCTTAACACTAATGTGGACAAAAATAACTAGGGCTGTTACAGTAGAAATAGTGACGTAACTCAGAACTAGTACAAAATAACTAGCTATGTAAAAAAAAAAATTTCAATTGGTGCATAGAAAATCAAACAGAACCGACTTTTTGACGCTAGAAATATTCACATATCGTAATCGGATGTGCGACTGACGGTAACGTGATACAACATATATAGGTTTATTAAATTACATTTTTAAATTTTGCTTCTAATTTTTTTTTTTTTTTGTAACTGAACACGAACTTATTCCTGCTGAATTAATAACTTAGATAAACTAAAATCAAATGTTTTATCATATTTATGAACACTTTAATAAATATGGTGAAAGCTTCATTGTTTTTCCTTCAATGAAACTGTTTCATATATATGAAAATGTTTCATAAAAATATTGTTAGGATGATGCTTTATGGAATTCCACCAGATTAATTTAGATAATGAAGTGTGTTAGTACTCGACTAGACTAAACAAATTTTCCGTTCGGTTTTCGAAATATGGGCCATTATTGTTAAAAAAAAAAATATGAATGACATTTTGCTATGAAATAATGAAGAAGTAATAAAGAATGTTTCACAAATATTTATTCAAAGTTTCATCATATTTATGAAAACTTCATAAATATGACAATGTTTCATATATTTTCTTCCAATGAAACTGTGTCATAAATATGATAAAACATCATAGGATGTTGCCGTTTTATGCTCTACTAATTGTAGACCTTGAAACTTTAAGTTAAGGTGTTCGGGTTTCTTATCCCCGTATGCACTTTTCAGTGACTTAATTTTTTTTTTTTTAATTTTTCAGTAACTTTCTCCATTTTCTAAAATAGCTAAAATTTAGCTTTTTATACTTTATTAAAAATATCTTAAAAGGGTATGCTATTTTTATTTAAAATCAATAGGGAAATTATTTTTGGAAAATTATATTTAAATTTGATTTCAAAACTTCGATTTGAACTCAAAAACATGTGTACTAGGGTAATAACTTTTTGCATTTTTTTCCAAATATCAAATCTCCCCAGACAAAATCGGTGTAGGACATGGACAAATATTAAGAACTGCGTTTTAGTTTTTCGCTATCGTTAAAAAAGGTTACGCACCAAACGCGTTAAAGTTTTGAATTAAGCAAAGTTTAAAAAAAAACTTTTTTTGATGCCTCAACGTCTGACCATCACATCTATATAATTAAGGCAGGCTGATTTCAATAGTAAAGTCCGTTTTCGAGTCAATGGAATAGTTTTCTTATATGTATAAACCATATTTTAATAAAATTGTTATTAAAAAATATTAAAAAAAAATATATTAAAGGCATTTTAGAAATCGCTGTCGGTGCGTAAGGTCTTTTTTACCAATTGAACTGAAATAGTTTTTTTTATCATTAATACAATATTTGCCATTGAAAAGCCCTGGGGAGAATGTTGTCCAAAAAAAGTTATAACACTTTAAGAAATCAAAATATTTTCTTGAACTCCATTGGAGATTTTTTCTCTATCTCCAGCAGTTTCTTTCCTGTTATCATTGGAGGGCGAAATTGGACCAATGTGACATGGCACAGTTTTCTCAAACTGCACTTTTTCTCAAACACACAGCTCTGTGACATGTCCTAGAATATGTCACTAAATTGTCCAAGGGCATGTCACAAAACTATCCTAAAAGACATAGTTCGGTGACATGTTACATGGAGTCAATTTCACCCTCCTATGGCAACGCCATGTAAAATAATCGAGATTCTACAATGAAAATTCTGCTGCAAATCTTAAAAATGTGTGCATTTTAATTACAAATTTACTAAATTGAAATAAAAACTGTATGAAATGTAATTTTCATTACTCGGAACTGTAAAATGTATAATCTCTGTTAAATTTCAATTAATAATTTTTCTAGTTCTACATAAATTACAATAAGGATTCTAGTCATAGGTGTTATATTTCATAAAATGGGACTGCGTAAAAACAGATTTGTTTTTATATAAACTAAGGACCTGTCAGTGGATTAAATCTGCATTAAGTTGCGGATGAAGAATTTTTTGATTAATAATATCGTTGCACGGTTTTTTGTTAACAAAAAACAAATGATCTTGAACTTGAATAATCTTGCTCACATCATAATTTATGATAAAAGATCGAAAAATAAACTTTTGGTTTTAATTTATTAAAACTTAAAAGTAAAATATATAAACTTTTTTTTTTTTAATTGTTAAAGTTACGATGAAATAAGAAACTTAGGCCTAAATAAAATTTGTGTATTATATAAGAAAGAAAAAAAGAGTTTGTTTTTTTTATAGATAAATCTTTACCGTTCAGGGCCTTGGGAATCGTCGACAGATACAGTGGCTTTATACTGCAGAACATTTACAAAAGGTTTATTGTAATTATGGTGACAATGGTGGTGGTGGTGGTGGTTGGTGTTGGTGGCAGTGGTGATGGTTGTTTGGAGACAATAAACAACAACAGATATTATAGAATCATCAATTGATTTGGTAGAAATTTATATTGATGGTGTGGTCCAGATAGATAGATGGTAGTGTTTCAATGTTATATCCAACATTTTAAGAGAGGAACGTAGTTGAGATTCATATATAGTTAATAATATGACAGGCGGGCGGGCGGTCAGTTGGTCGGGCAGGCGGATAATACAATCGGACGATCGGGCACAGGCATTCAAATCAGATCAAGTTGTTTGGTGGTTTTATATATACATATATATATATATTTTTTTTTTATATTTATACGGTTGTTATTGGTCAATCGGGCCATAATATTTAGAATCATATTTTTTTGTTTTGGATCACATTATGAAAAGTGATTTGGTGATTTGATATTTCAAAATGACATCAATCGGTCGTTTGGCCAGGGATTTTTTCATATTGTTTGGTTGGTCAATTGGTAGGTCATTTGAGATTTTATTGTATATTTAGCACAGATTTTGTTGGAAATTTTTAATTTATCATTTTGGTCATGGTTTTTATATATTTTGCGGTTTTAATTTTATTTTTTGTAATTATTTTTGTATTAGAGGGGGGCGAGAAAAGAGAAAGAGAAAAAATTTATCATTTAATTAATGGTTAATTGCATGGTTTATTTTGTTTTATTAATATTAATTCTATAAATTCAAAACATTTTATTTATTTTTTAATAAGCTAAATGTAGTAAGTGATGTGGCCTAATAGTTAAAAATGAGGTTATATTAATTGAATGTGTTATTAGCTCTTCATCAAAACAAAAAAAAAATACCAGTTGCAGTTAAAAATTAGATCGAGAAAAGCATATTAACATTTTTAACCAATAAACCTATTTTTTGATGATTTTTTTTTTTATATAAGAATAAAAGAGAAAAGAATGAGGTGAAGAAGCAGGACAAGTTCATACTAAAATCCTACACACAACACAGATATTTATCGAAATTTTGCGTTTTTGGTCAAACAAATATGAAAACATTTGTTGTTGGGGGTTTTTTTTCGGAAATCATATGGAAAAATACTGCCAAGTATTGGAAACTTAAACTGACTGGTTTTTACGATTGAAAATACATTTAAATTTTAGTACATTTTATTAAGAAAATTAAGAAGAAGAAAAAAAATACATTTAAATACTATTTTTTTTTTTTAATATATATAAAGTTAGAATTATACCTGTGTACGCATTTTTTGTATATGTTGGCCTCCCTTGCCTATGATAGCACCGGCAATCTGAAAGAAAAAGGGGAATTGTTAAAAAAATATTTAGTTCTATAAATTTTAAATTAATATGTAAAAAAAAAAAAATCAATTGCAGCGAGCGTGTGTTAATGTGCAAATTGTTGTACAATTTAATTATTGTTTTATGTTTTATCTATACATTTACATTAACGTCCCTACTAAATAAAAAAGTTTAATAGATATTTCAGTTTATTTTAAATACCCCTTATTTAAGTGATACGATTTTATACAGTTTTTATTGCAATTTGAGCAATTTAAAACGAAACTGTGAATCATACTATTTAGATTTTGGCAAAATTAAATTTTACCTTTCGATAACTATTATGCATCTATGTAAATTTAAATTTAAGCATTAAAATTGTTGTTTTTTAAAACAAGTTATAATCAACTTTTATTGTAACGAACGATTTTTTCTTTCCCAAAGCATTTACTAACCTAATTCATACAAAATAACTAACGAACTAACTTTTTGGAGCAATTTACGAATTTTCATATTTAAAAACTTTAGCTTTTACAATATAACATTTTTATAATTACAAGAATTTAAAAAAAATTGAGAAATTTTATTAATTTTTCGAAAATGTTTACCACGTTTAAAGCGAACTTCTCTTATAACGAAGTTCCCCTCCCCCTGGAACCACGCCTGGTTTATATTCATAATTTATATGTGTAATTATATGTAATTACCTGTTATTATATGTGTAATTATATGTAATTATCTGTAATTATACGTAATTATCTGTAATTATATGTAATTATATGTAATTATATGTAATTATATGTAATTATGTGTAATTATATGTAATTATATGTAATTATATGTAATTATATGTAATATATGTACTTATATGTAATTATATGTAATTATATGTAATTATGTAATTATATGTAATTATATGTAATTATATGTACTTATATGTAATTATATGTAATTATATGTAATTATATGTAAGTATATGTATATTATAATGTAATTATGTAATTATATGTACTTCTACTGTAATTATATGTAATTAATGTTAATTATAGGTAATTATATGTAATTATATGTAATGTATATGTAATTTATCATGTAATTATATGTAATTATATGTTAATTATATGTAATTATTATGTAATTATATGTTAATTATATGTAATTATTATGTAATTATATGTAATTATCTGTATATTATATGTAATTTATATGTTAAGTTATATGTAATGAATTATAGTTAATTCTCTGTAATTATATGTAATTACTACTGTAATTATATGTAAAAACCACCCGTTGTTTTTTAAAACTTCAGGTTAAGATATCTCGAAAATCGAACATGATGAGCCAGTTCTGAAGTCGAATATGGATTTAGCTCATATCAAACATTTAGAAACCTATACTCTTGTTCCAGGGTCTTGACGTATCAGATTTTGTTAGTCTGTATTTTTAGTAGAATATATGCAATTTTTTTGTGACTTAAGAGGGTCTATTTTTAATTTTTCCACATACCCCGTCGGGCGTTATTTCTCCTCTTAATATCTAAGGATACCATCTACGTAAAAAATAAAGTATTTTTAATATCAATATTTTACTACACAAAAGTAAAATACTTTCCTGGTGAAGTGACGTGCACAATTTTGAAATTTTATACAAAATTAACTCTGCTTTGAAAAGACTTTCAAGTGTTTTTGTTATTAAAAAAAACGTGTTTTACGTAATATTAAATCTGGCGTTTATTGAGGAATTTTAGTTGCATTGAAACTTAAAATAATGCATAGCAATGCCTATTTAATTTAATCAAAGCTTTTTTCGATATTCTGAGCTTTTCTCGATATTCGAAACAGTTTGGTTTTTTATGCGACTTACCGAAGATCCTTTTCCCTATATTTCAAATAATTCAAAATGTTGCAACTCTGGGTCCAATATTGGTAATTTTAGTTTTCTTGACTACTTTAACCCTGCGTACAAATAAATGTAGTTTTCGTTAATTAAAGACAAGTTTTCATACAAAAACAAATGGATTTTTTAACTACTTGTTTTTAATCCTTAAACGTGAGATGGTGATACAATTTAATCCGTTTTTATTTAGTGGTATAAATTGATATATGAATTTAAAACTTCATTCTTAAAAACTTTCTTTTAACTTGATTTTGGGTTTTTATAATTATATTTCTGCATGTTAAATTACGATCGTTGATACGTTTCACAATTTGTTTGTTTTACTTTTATATTTTATTCTTCAAATTTATTGAACTATTTAAACATTTATATTTTATAATTATTATTACCACAATATTTAGATAAAATAAATTTTTATATCACAAACCAAATTGTAACTTTTTCAATCCAGAATTGTGCTGAATACAAAATTTCATTTTCCTCGGCCATTCCAATAACACTTAGATTAGATTAGATCAGAAGGCACTATGCACCGCGACCAATGTAGGTCTTTTGTGCTGCCTAAAGTTACCTACAGATTCAAGCTACCTATAAAGCCAATTATCCTATTAGGCAAAATGTTGGCGATGTCGGGAAGGCGAAATGAAGCGATCACCTAGAAACCTAAGTCTCCTATCACAAAGCCTGGGACATTCGCAGAGAACATGCTTCGAGGTCTCAGACACCATCTCACAAAACCCTACACATATCCGTGTCCGATTGACCCTTCTTGTGCAGATGGTATCTGAGATTACAGTGTCCAGTTAATTACGACGCTAGGGTCCTCAAATTCCCCCCCCCCCCCTTTTCAAGCGACAAGAGTCGCCTCGACCCCCCTACTGGAAAAGAGATCAATCTTTTAGCCTGGCGCTGACCAGGAGAGTTTTCCCAGTAACCAGAGAATCAGACTCTCTCCATGCCCTGAGCCTTTCCTAACATTACCCCGCAGGTATTCCACAGAATGGTTCAGGACCAATAAAGGGCCTTCGGGCCCCGCGGTTGGCAAGACAATCTGCCTCTCGTTGCCCTCATGACCAGGAATCCACCCCAAGGTTAGAGAGTTGCCCCTACCTAGCCTATTGAGAGTCTGAATGCATTCCATGACCAACCCGGACGGACACCTTATAAGCCATTAAGGCCCTCATGCAGCCTGACTGTCAGAAAGAATGTAGATGCGAGATCTGCAAGTTCCCCTTCGCAGGCATAACACTTACAACCACGATATAACGAAATTGCGATATAACGAAATTGCGAATTTAGCGAAAAATGTATGTGCTGGTAAAATTTTGAAGAACTGATGTTGAAATCAAACGTTCAACGTTGATCAACGTCAGAAACTTTTATGGGGAAGAATTTTCATGTTATTCAAAATAACTTACAACATCTTTAAAATGTTGCCAAATAAATGTTGTACAGTGTATAGAAGCCATATGGAACGAACCCCATCATCTAATTTTTTTTTTTGTTGAAAATGGACTCATACCACTTTCAATATAAGTCGTTCATTTGTAATTTCTAAAAATAATTGTGAAATCAAAATAACCACAAACTTTGATTCATTTATACATTATTACGTCGAACGAAAAAAGTGACATCAGAGAGCGCACTTTTGTAGAATAATTATATGTATAACTTTTTGCTGAGAAACAGTTTTAATGAAGTATTTTCCTTGATAATGATCAAGTACTAATTAGAACAAATTACCCATAAATATTTGATCACGGATTTGGGCAAATAAAAATTATGCATTTATTGTACATATCGCTCATTTACTGCAAGACTGACACAACTCAAAAAATACGATTTAGCAGAAAACCAGTTTAAAGTTTCAATCCATATCTGCCCTCGCTCGACCCCTTTCTCTATTTATTTGGTTACGTTTTTTATAAATTGTGGGTTTTAATGTATTTCTCTCTTAGTGAGAGTTGTGTGCGAATTCGCTTATTATCGAGAGACCCGTGAGTAGCACAGTTTCTCTATGCACAGAACCCACATTAAAGAAAAAATAAATATATTATCCTCTATCTCGAAAAGTATACATGATATTAATATGAAATTGTTACACAATATAAAGCATGATATAACTACATCAATAACTGCATCATTAACTCAAAATCGCATTTTTTGACTTGTGACACAGTTCTTGAAGTAAATGAGCGATATGTTCATTAGTTAAAAGCATTTTTGGCATATTTAAGACAGAAAGGAAAAATAGATCAACTGAAAATACAAATTTCTTATACAGCTAAAACAAAATTAAATTTTCAATATATCCTTGCAAAAATTTAAATTTTGTAAAACTGTTCAAATTGATTTATTTTTGTTTTACTTTTTTCTACTGAAAAATATAATTTTTCCCACTATAAAATGGAAGAAGAAGCGGCAGCTTCGGCATTGAAAAGTAATAATTTCTTTCTTATTTAACCCTTTGAGACCCAGGCTCATTAATTGCTTTCCTAAGACCGCGAATATTTCCAATAGTTTCCAATAATATTTCCCATATTCACTAAATTCTATTTCATAAAATATGTATAACCTAAAGGCTTAAAAAACCAAAATTGAACCACTTTTTAAATACCATTCAATTGTGCCTCCTGTATAATGACAACTCGCTAGGTCTGGCCAAAACATCGGTTTTGTAGTGTGACGATCTTACAAATGGTAACACATCTTTTTAAGCATTATTCTCTATAAATTCTTACCATTTATTGATACCAGTCTGTACCAGAAAGAAATGACTTGATTTTCTCCCCACAAGAACAAAATTGCTTGCCAAACCAGGTTACTTTTTTGAAATTGGACTAATTTTTCTGTTAACATTGATCTGGAGCATCACCACTACTACATGCCGTATAAAAGTATTGTCCTGTAATGTACCGGAAGTTTTGCAAATCAATATGTTTCATCATCCATTATCACGCAATTATATGTTGTTGTTTCGTAAAGGCGTCGACTACGTGTTTTTGCTGATAAATTTTGTTTTGCATTCCTGTCTAGACATAAATGAGCTTTATAACACTTGAGTCCATTACGCTTTTTGACATTCTGAACAAAATTTTGCGATTTCTTGATTTTACTCGCGACTGCTCGAATGTGAAATGGTAGGATCCTTTTTAAAATCTTATATTACCTTTTCCGCTGTTTTTATTTTTGGTCATGCTCACCACCACTTCCCCGCTTTCTTTCAATTGACAAGCAATTATTAAAAGTTTTTAATAACGTTTCTTACGTGGAATATGGTAATTTAACATTTTTGCTATCAAACGCATGGAAACGCTTTTATTTTTATTATATTCGTGCAGAATAAGTTTTCTTCGATTAAGCTCTGAAGTCATTTTTACCAAACTATATTAAATTTCAAAATCTTTTTTGAAATAAAATGAGAAGATAATAAATAGGCACTTGGTGTGTTGAGGGCTCAAGATGTGTCGTCGGGTCTGGTTAAGGAATGTATCGACTCTCTAAATCGTCTCGGACTTAACAACTCCTGGACACTGAGCTGGGTTCCTGGCCATGAGGGGCATGAGGGCAAAGAACGGGCTGACTGTTTAGCCAACTGTGGAGCTCGTCGACAATTCATTGGCCCTGAAACCTTCTGTGGCGTACCCAATGGGTATGCCAGAGAGAGGCTGAGAAGATGGAGGAGTCAGAGTTTGGGGGCCTATTGGGCCAGATCGCCTGGGCAGCGACAGGCGGGGCTGTTTATGTCTCC
Organism: Delia radicum; assembly: GCA_021234595.1. Classification (NCBI taxonomy): domain Eukaryota; kingdom Metazoa; phylum Arthropoda; class Insecta; order Diptera; family Anthomyiidae; genus Delia; species Delia radicum. The sequence goes on along the minus strand of CM037855.1, from coordinate 103,681,689 downwards.
CTCTGGGTAGAGGTCGCGGAAACTCTTGTCTATGACGAGAGGGGCGAACTAAGGACCGTGACGGGTTACCTCACGGGACACTGTGGCCTTAGGTATCAACTGTACAAGATGGGACGATCCTCTACGGCTACGTGCAGGTTTGTGAATTGGAACCTAAGACCTAAGAGCATGTTCTCTGCAAATGTCCGAGGCTCTCCGACAGGAGGGTGCGTTATTTTGGTGGTCGAATAGTGACGCCATCGGACGTTGGAATTGTTTACCTGGTAGGATAGTTGGCTTCGTAGGGAGCCTGAACCTATAGGTGTGTATTCGTTGGCAGCACAAAATACCAACTTCTGGTCGCGGTGCATAGTGCCACAACTTGAAAAATCAAAAACTTTTTGCATGAATCTTATGTTTCAAACGGGTTAAATAAAATGTCCACATTTCTTTATACGTTGCATTAAACAATGGACAGGAAACAAACGCAACTTTAGAAACTATTTGTTTGTGTTAAAAATAGCTCTATATTAATGTTACATATTAGTAAAATTGTTACTAAAACTACTAAAAATTTGTTAAAGTGAGGTTGCAGGAAAAGTGTTTAAATTAGCAGATTGTTTTGCTAAACATTAGTAAGAAACACGGATGGTACCCGATTCGATGCGGGTATCGGTAAGTGTAATGCTATTTTTTTTTTCGTAACGTTATTTTAGGGTTTTCAGGAGTAGACGGTATTTTAGTTTTTGGTAACGTTATTTTGGGGATAACGGTTATTAAGTTATTTCGATACGAGTATTAAGGGTTAACGTTATTATTCTGGTAGTGTCAATGCACTTCGATATTTTTAGCCCCATTATACCCGAGTTCCAAGACTGTTCTAGTTTATAATCAAACTATGGAAAATATATCTATTTACAGAGTTCGGTAACGGTTATTTTAAGGATATTGCTATATCAATTACTTCGGTAGCGGCATTTAGCGATAACGGTATTTTAAAGATATTGATATTAAGTCATATCGGATTTTAGCGGATTGCCTGCCATCCCTGGTAAGAAAATAATAGCAAATATAAATTTGTTGATTCTACAAAATTTTAGTTTGTTTGAGCTAAATTTACGATAATTGAAAGTAATAAATTATTCTACTCAAATCAGCAATAAAAATTTTCAATATTAGTAGACAAAAAATTTTTAACATTTTTAAAGCTTTTTTGGATTTTTTTATTGCGTATAAAAATTTTCCCTTTTTTAAATATCAGTCTATAATTTATTAACAAATATTTTTGTTGATTTTAGCAAAATA